>OY282582.1:11816395-11837676 GCA_958299025.2 Drosophila histrio
ATATTTCCCAACTAAAGAACAAATAGCTCGACGGGGAGTCGAACCCACGATCAGAAATGTCCTCCGACAACTTAGCCGACACGGCCAAACCGACACCTAAGCTGCCGACGTCATAACCGATAGATGTACACACAACACCGCCATCTGATCTTCGCTTTCGTCGCCAGAATATAAAAATTGACAAACAAAGCATTGCCATTGCGGTGTTGCCGTGTTTCACGAACCACACGCATACAAGCAAACGTGAGCATGTACATACTTGGACACACACACAGAATCGAAATGAGAGAGCGAGCGTCGCAGACGTGCTCATCGTTCTGGTGTCTGTCCAAGACTGAAATCGTTTGCTGTGCTGAGCAGTGCGCTCTTGTTCTTTTGAGTGTCGATCGTTTGGTCTGGGGTTCTATGACTTCGGCTAATCACGAACGGGGTTCTATAACTTCGGCTATTCTGGGGTTCTATGCTTGCAGCAAATTTTGAGCTCACGAAAATCGCTGTTTGACGCCTCTATGTATTGTATGCTTAGTGGTTTTATGTTGGTTTATATATAATGGTGAGGGGGGGGAGGCAAACATTTTGTTTTTCCGTTTCACTTTTGTTTAACTGGTTGAAAATTTACTTCAACGTTTTGGATATATCATAGATATATATCTTTTTCTTTTTATAGCCTGTGCCCATTAAAAATGGGCAAAAAAGGCCAATTTGTTTAGTTTTGTTTCGCTTTTGCCTGCACATACACATACCACTTGGCCACTGCTAACTATTTTTGTACAATGCCTTTTAATACTTATTTGTAGACCCTTTACTTTAAAAAAAAAAGGAAAAAAGGGTCTATTAAGTTTGTCAAAATATGCGTAACAGGTCGAAGGAAGTCCGGCAGACCCCATAAAGTATATATATTCTTGATCAGTATCACCAGCCGAGTCGATATAGTCATGTCTGTCTGTCCGTCCGTCCGTCTGTCTGTATGAGCTCCCAGATCTCAGAGACTATAAGAGCTAGAGTCGCCAAATTTGGTATTGTGGTTCGTCTATGGGCTAAGCAGATCAAGTTTATCTTAAAATTTTGACACGCCCCCTTCCGCCTCCGTAAATCGAGAACAAAATTTTTGAAATCCCATCCCATAAATATTATAGCTAGAGTCCTGAATTTTAACACACAGGACGGGTATCAAGGTCTTAATGTATCCTGGAAATTTCTTTGCGATCGGATAATAATCTCGGAAGTTATTCAAAAAAACTTAAAATCTCATATAATGGTCAATTTTACAAGTAGATCCTTGAGTTTTGGCACACAGGACAGGCATCGGGGTTTTAATGTATCCTCGCGATCGGATAATAAACTCGGAAGTTATTCAAAGCACAATATTACTCAGTGTCGGGCCAAAGGAAGAAGAAGAGCATATTGACGTTACAACGCGTTATGGGGTACTTTTAGTGCTACTCTTATTTCCATTTTGAAGAATAAGTAAAGGGTCTCTCATAGTCGACTTCGACTGTAGCCTTTCCGACTGGTTTTCTTTACAATTATTTATTAACTTTAACTGCATGTTTCAATTACGCCCGTATTTTAGGTAACTTTATCTTTTAACATAATTTATTGTAATTTTTTTTTGTTTTTTTTTTTGTTGGACCACTATTTTACACTATTTTTAGCTGTTTAAAGCCTGCTTTTTCACATTGGTATTTGTTTTCCATTTTTCTTTCGCCATATGATTCTAGCTTTTGGGTGCACTTTTAGGTTTAGGTTTAACTTATGTTGCCTTTTAAGACAGATTTTACGTGCTTTTAGTTTTTGTTGAGTTTTTTGTTTTGAATTCGTTTTAGCACTTTTTTTATACCCTGTGGGGGTACATTAAGTTTGTTAAAAGTATGTAACGGGCAGAAGGAAGCATGGCCGACCCAATAAAGTATATATATTCTTGATCAGCATCAATAGCCGAGTCGATATAGCCATGTCCGTCTGTCCGTCGGTCTGTCGGTCCGTCGGTCCGTCCGTATGAACGAAAGGATCTCAGAGATGGTAAGAGCTAGAAGCTTGAACTTGGTGTCCCAGCACTGTTAATTTTTGCAGGCAGATCAAGTTTATCTTTTTTTTGGATGCCACGCCCTCTTTGCCCACAAATTAAGTAAAAGCTTATAAAGCAAGCAGTTTTGTAGCTCAAAAACCTCATAACAAGGGCAGTTTTGTAGCTATAGACTTGAGATTTGGCACATATGATAAATATTTTGTGGTCAATGAGTCCAGAAAATTTTATCACGATGCCAGGGCCCCCTTGCCTACAAAACTGAAAAGCTTATAACAAGAACAATATAACAGTTAGAGTCTTGACATTTGGCACATATGATAAGAATTTTGGGGTCAATTTTTCCAGAAAATTTAATCGCGATGCCACGCCCCCTTCGCCCACAAATTAATGAAAAGCTCATTAACAAGAGCAAAATTACAGCTAAAAACTTCACATTTACCACACATGATGAGTATCTTGAGGTCGATGTGTCCAGAAAATTTTATTACAATGCCACGCCCCCTTCGCCCACAAATTTAAAAAAACGAATTACTAGAGAATTTCATCTAGAGTGAATTTGAACGGGTTCCTGTAGACCCACAGGGTATATTACGGTCGGGGTCCCGACTGTTCCGCTTGTTCCATTAGTTGTTGTTGATTTTTCTCCATAGGCTATAGACCATAGGCCGAAAGTGACTATGGCCTCCGCCTTTTTCCAATCACTTTGACCAACTCTGGCACCTCTCCAGGTGTGCAAAAAAACATAGGACGAACTGCTGCAATCCGAATGCTCCAATCTTTGGAAGAAATTTTGCTCCGCGGTGCCTGTTGGTTCCTTTTTTGGATGGTCTTGGCGACTGCCAGGGCTTTTCTTGCCTTGCAGCCGAACGACGGAAAATTTTTAAAAGAAAATTTCTTGCCGGAACGGCAAAAAGAAAACCAAGAAATGCCTTGCCGAAACGATACTGGTTGGCCAGAGATCTTGGCGGGTTTCTTGGGTTTTTATTACTGCGGATGCCAAAAATAAATTTAGATTAACATTTGAACGTACATGTGGCTGTACTATTCAAACTTACTTAATTTTTATACCCTGTGGGGGTATATTAAGTTTGTTAAAAATATGTAACGGGCAGAAGGAAGCATGGCCGACCCCATAAAGTATATATATTCTTGATCAGCATCAATAGCCGAGTCGATATAGCCATGTCCGTCTGTCCGTCGGTCTGTCGGTCCGTCGGTCCGTCGGTCTGTCGGTCCGTCCGTATGAACGAAAGGATCTCAGAGATGGTAAGAGCTAGAAGCTTGAACTTGGTGTCCCAGCACTGGTAATTTTTGCAGGCAGATCAAGTTTATCTTTTTTTTTGGATGCCACGCCCACTTTGCCCACAAATTAAGTAAAAGTAAAAGCATAAAACAAGCAGTTTTGTAGCTCAAACCCCTCATAACAAGAGCAATATAACAGCTAAAGACTTCACATTTAGCACACATGATAAATATTTTGTGTTCAATGTGTCCAGAAAATGTTATCACGATGCCACGCCCCCCTCGCCTACAATTCGGAAAAGCTTATAACAAGAGCAATATTACAGTAAGAGACTTCAGACTTGGGACACATGATGAATATTTTGTGGTCGATGTGTCCAGAAAATTGTATCGCGATGCCACGCCCCCTTCACCCACAAATTAAGTAAAACCTCATAAAGCAAGCAGTTTTGTCACTCAAAAACCTCATAACAAAAGCAGTTTTGTAGCTGGAGACTTGAGATTTGGCACACATGATGAGTATTTTGTGGTCGATGTGTCCAGAAAAATGTATTACGATGCCACTCCCCCTTCACCCACAAACTAAGTAAAACCTCATAAAGCAAGCAGTTTTGTCACTCAAAAACCTCATAACAAAAGCAGTTTTGTAGCTGGAGACTTGAGATTTGGCACACATGATGAATATTTTGTGGTTGATGTGTCCAGAAAAATGTATCACTATGCCACGCCCCCTTCGCCTACAAAAATTAAAAAACGAATTACTAGAGAATTTCATCTGGAGTGAATTTAAGCGGGTTCCTGTAAACCCACAGGGTATATTACGGTCGGGGTCCCGACTGTTCGGCTTGTTTTTATTGGGGGCGGTGGCGGTATGAACTGCTCAGCTTAGCGACTTTCAGGAAGAGATCGAGCCCAGATGCAATGAACCCGAAGACCCCGTTCCGAAAATACGAATTCGGTAGTCACCAAATGGTGAATTTGTACCTGTTACTTTCAAGGGCGTTGCCAGATAAGTATCGATACTAATGAAGTACTCGTTACTGAATTAGGGCGCCAAATTATTTAAATTTAAAAAAATAAACTAACTACTGACATTTGTTTTTGTATGGGGCCATTACACAGATCAGACGCACAAGCTAGTTTTTTTTTCAAGTGTCGCAGATCAGCAAAAAGTAAGCTGCACTCAAAAAAGAAAAAAAATAAAAAAAACAAAAAAATAAGAAATTTTTATTTTGTGTTAGTGGCCAAATCAAAATATTGGTGAGTGGACTCTATATAAAACAAGCCGATCAGACGAGCGCGCGCGACAGTAGAAAACCCTGTGCAAGTCTTCAAAGAAAAGTACTTTCATTATAATGGGATTTAAATATAATGCTTGAAGTCGATTTTGATTGCATCGAGAGTAGGTAGCTTGCGATAGTCTGGCAACACTGGACTTCCGCTGTTAATTGTAAATGTTTAACGTCACAGCGCCACGCGTCTTTTCGATCTCTATATCGTTTCCGCTGCGCTGCGACTGCGCTGCGACGCTTCTGCTCAGCTGCATAAATTTGTTTCTTGAATAACTTCTGAGTTCAATATCTGATCGTACTGAAATTTGTAGCACACATTGAGAGTACGATACTTACCATGTGCGCCAAATCTCAAGTATCTAGCTATAAGACTGCTCTTGTTATCAGCTTTTTCGAGATATGGGCGAAGCGGGCGTGGCATCGCGATGAAATTTTCAGGACACATTAAGCCTAAGCTTTTTATCATGTGGGCCAAATCTCAAGCCTCTAGCTTTAACATTGCTTATGTTATGGTGATTTATCTAATTTTAAAACAAAGGGGACTTGATATCGAAAATTGAAAATTAACTTTATCGCGTATGGTATTCATGAACCTACATTCCAAATGTGAAGTCTCTGACTCTTATAGTTACTGAGATCCACGCGTTCATACAGACGGACAGACAGACGGACAGACGAACGGACGGACAGACAGACGGAAAGGTGTCAATCGACTCGGCTATTGATACTGATCAAGAATATATATTCTTTACAGGGTCGGAGATGCTTCCTTCTGAATGTTACATACATTCACACAACTTCATTATACCCTGTTTTGCCCATATTTAATTGGCACAGGGTATACAAATTAAAAAAAATTAAATTAAATTAAATTGAAAACTGGTAGTTTAATTATAACAATTGATTTTGTTTAAACCTGCCTGCAGGTTTGGCCCTATGTACTAAACGTACACTTTGGTTGGCAAAGAGAACAAATTTGAATAAATTGGCGCCTGCCACTAATACAACGAAATTATTCTTATTAGAATTCCTTCCCCCTTTTTTGGGCGTTTTGCGAGCAGCGGTTGCCTTTAGTGCTCCAAGGGCACCGTCACGTTCCCATCTGTACGTCGACTGGAAAGAGACGGGAAGGCGGAGATAAATTCCCAGCAAAAAGAATTGGGGAATTTCCTGCAACTAGAGAGGCCGCCCAAGCACAGGCTTAGCGCATCAGTTGGCCTCGTCGCGAATTAGCGTAACGAACGGAACTGGTCAGCGGAGTTTTGCGCAGTGATAAAAACATATACTACGCATACAAAAACGTCGCCGAAACAAATATTTTTTGCTTTTTTTTTGTGTAGTTTACAGGTGCCCATTGGTTGTTAAATAATCTTTTTTTTTGCAAATGCATAACGGATTTCAATGCCTGAGCGGGACACCCCAGTGACGCTAGTTGTGCTCCAAGTCGTGTGCAAAAACTTCAAGAGTTGAGTTATGGCCTAGTATTAATTTAATGTAGTAAATACCAATATAGTGAGTAATATAGCATTTTTTCATTAATTAATATAACAAAACAAGCCAATCAGTCGAGCGGGCGCGACAGTAGTAGTGTGCAGGTCCTAAAATAAAAGTATTTTGGGAAAAGTATTTTAATTATAGTGGAATTGCTCTGGCAACACCACAATTTTTTTTCTCACACACATCTGTTATTTTATTGCTCGCCAAACCATTTTTTTTTAAATTTAAGGAAATTTTTATAGATATGGGTCTTGTAATGCAGAAAATTTGAATTATTTTAATTCTATGATAGACACGTAGAATTAGCAATCACAAATATATTTTAATATAATAATTGTAATCATTCAGTTTGTCAGTGCTGGACAACTCTTAAACTGTTGTTGGACAGTGTTGGACAACTGGCCAATTATAATGAAATAATGTCAAGAAAAGAAATTCCTTAATATCTCCTTTTTTTTGTTACTTGCCGATAGATTTATCGGATCCGCACATCGATTGCCGGCTAGCTATCGGTACTTCCAGGGATGGATAAGACCCTCGGTGCACGGATAGTCGGGTAACAACAATTTCTATTTCGGAAATTCACCACGTTCCTCTTCTTCGGTGTTCCTGTTTGCAAAAAACAAAGGAAATAATGGTGCTAGCGATTCGCCTGCACCTGCGTTGCCCACCCTACCATGTGCTGACCCGGATCTCCACGGATCAACGCCCTAATCCGACCGCTCCGGCCTTGTGTCACTTCACTTCACTCCATAATAAGATATTTACAATATCATGTTTGATTTGCGATACCTTAACATTTCGAGCCCTTCCCGCGAAAATAAAGTAAGCGCCAAAAATCAAATTTTACAGGAAGAGCCTTTTTATAGTTTACATTGACGTTGATTGCAGGCTTGTGTGTCGCTTACATTATAATTGTTAGGCGGATATCTCAGTTATTATACTGAATTGGCTTTTGAAATTTTTACTGTAGATGCGTTTGGTAATAGTCAACATAATTGCATTAAAAAAGACAAAATGGCGCTTACGTTATTTTCGCGGGAAGGGCTCGACTTATTTTATTAATTCTAACATTTCATTTTTTCTTCTTTCTTACAGGCCTTTATCTAAAACATCCTACCGGGTCCACTCTACTTAACTCCTTATGCTCGAGCAGCTAGAGAATAACGTAAAGAGGACTCAGCGGCTGTGGACAAATAATAATAAGTTATGTTATGTATAAATGTATGTATTACTTAGGCATATAAATAACATACACATCGATTAAATAAATAAATAGACAAATAAATTAAATAATTAACAAGTAAAAAAATAATATTAACTATTGCAACAGGATTGTTGAAATAAAAAGATGGCATAAAAACCTGTGGCCACCCGGAGACGGTGGCCAATTGCTCCTCGGGTGGTATCTCTGTGCAGTGTACTGCCAAGGTGGTTTCTGCCTGCTGTTGGTATAAGCTTTCGGATTTAATTATTTAGGATACTTTTCTTGTGCCTTTATGTATAGGACACCAGCGTGCATAACTTGTGACTGTGCAAAAATGTCTTTTCGTTTCGCCTTCGACCTTTTAAAATTTTCAGGGGCAAGTTTAACAAGAAAACAAGGAGAAACCACAGAATAGAAAAACATTAGGATATTCTCATACGGTTAACCGCCCTTAGCCCTGGCAATCATCGCATGCCATCGTGCCGATTATCGACGTGTGTCCGATATATCGATATTTTCCGTGGGCAGCTGTTATTTATTGTTGTGTGCGTTCCTTGACTACATATATTCAAATAATATGTGCGAATTGCTGAATGCAATTCGTAGCAATTTGTGGGTGGATCGCTATGAAACTTGTATCAAATTGCTTAGTGTTGTCATACTGTCAATTTAAGCTGTGTTATCTTAACGAAGATGAGTGTAAGCAGTCGCAAATATTAATTTGACATTTCCGAAAGAAAGACAAGGCAAGCGATAGTGCAGTGAAGATTGTAATATATGTGCTCTCGCTCTTGCCAACCACTATGAAAAAATGGCAAAAAAGAAATTCCTTATTATCTCCTTTATTTGTGGGTCAATCGCGATAAGACTTGTAGCAAATTATTATATTTTGTTACATCATGTGTTATCTTAACAACCATGAGTGTAAGCAATTGCTAATATTAATTTTACGTAAGCCTGTAGCATTCAGCAAAATATAGTTCTGAGTGTGGCCAATGTATGGCGCCACATAACATAATGCGCCACACAGCGGCCGACAGCGCAAATCATCAGATTATCATATGCCTTCTCGTTTGATTTGTCCAAAAAATTGATTTAAAACAAATTCCTTAATATCTCCCTTACCTATGGGTCGATCGCGATGAAACTTGCAGCAAATTGCTCAACGTGAGTTATACTTCATCTATTGGTTATGTTAGGCTGAATTATCTTGGCATTTGAGGCTTTCTTCTATTTGCGTGGGCGGGGTGTGAGATATCGAAAATAAAAAATAAACTTTATTTGCGTATGGTATTCAGGAACTTACATTCCAAATTTGAAGTCTCTAGCTCTTATAGTTGCTGAGATCCACGCGTTCATACAGACGGACGGACAGACGGACGGACGGACAGATGGTCAGTTGTCAATCGACTCGGCTATTGATACTTATCAAGAATATATCTACTTTATAGGGTCGGAGATGCTTCCTTCTGCCTGTTACATACATTCACACAAATTCGTTATACCGCTTTTGCCCATTTTTAATGGGCACAGGGTATAAAAAGAGATTACGTGAGGTTGGAGGGAATTTGCAAATACTTGTCACCCATGTAATGAAAGAGTAGAAAAATACCTTAATACCCCCCCCCCCCCCTATTGAGCGGTAGTTTGAGTAAATTTTTTTCTTCATACTCGGTCTTTGCCTTTGTCTTGAATAAGAGAAACAAAGGAAAAAAATTACATACATACATTGGATAGAGAATATGAAATACAAAAGAAAAGAATACGTTTAAAATATTCCCCTTACTTTCAACTAACAATTAAACAAAAAAAGGCCTTGTTACGAAATAAATAGAAAGTGCAGCGAATTTAACAACAAACACAACAATTTAAGCTCCACAGCTAATCAATGATCAAGGAAGCGCTTTCATCGATGGATTACTAAAGAAACGTGAGTGATAAACTATAATTTGTTTCTGTTAAATTGTGTCGCTATTTATTTATTGTGTGTTTATAAGAGGGAGAGGGGAAAGTTAGCGCGAAAGAATGGTGCAAATCAGATCAGCTGATCGGCAACATTGACCTAGTTTTGTGTTTCCTTTTCGTCTTCGGTACGTTGAAAATGAGGTACAATATACCTTCTGCTTAACCCTTGTGTACACTTGTACCTAAATAAGAACGTTTCAAGGTGAGTGTACTTATTTAACTGCTGCTCTTTTCTCGATGACCTCGTAATCTCTTTCTTTTGGTTAATTTTAATCTAAATTAAATAAAATTTAGTGATTTTTATTGAAATTGTACACGAATGTATTACAGTTTAATTATTCACATACCCTTAACATTTATTTCTGTTATTCATGAAAGCTCTACTTGCATAAACATAATAATGGTTAGACAGCTAAATTAAGTAGAGCCTACAAGAAGTTTTTATTGGGACCATTTACTAGTGTGATACACTCTTGAATTTTTTGGGATCACAATAAACATTTTCTATTTTTTTCAGGAGTATGTGATCAAGGTAGGGTGGGCGTATTAAGTGTTGCAACTACATCGTACAACTCTATAATTCTAGATGTTTTTGTTTTCGACAGTTCTTTCCGTCCGTAGCTATTACCCATGTTGTCTTCCTCATTCCTGTCCTTACAAGAACCAAACCGAGTTCCTCAAAAATTTAATAAATAATATGCTAGCACCGCGAGCACCTCTGTTAATCGGTTCCTTATTTTATACCCTGCCCATTCTTAGATACTGACTATATAGAAGCCGGAAACAAGCACGTGCACCGTACATCACAGAAATAACATCCGCTCGTCTGTGCTAACAATATGCCAATCTTCTGGGATTCGTTATCTGCTACAATGATGAAAATGGCGTCCAATGAGCCGAATGTGTTGTCATGGAAATAACCTATTATTCAACTATCGATTACAAAGACATTTTCATTAATTTTAATTTAACTGACAAATCTTTACATTCCCCCTCACGGTGAATTGGTCACCGATTCACTCTTAAGTTTCAGAACAAATAATTTCTATACTGGACGACGTAAGAGGCTTGTGGTTGTTTTGGCGTCCACGTTACGTATCTGCCCATCCTTAGCAGCATACAAGTTTATGATCCGTCCTCTCTTCCATTTTTCCCGTGCAACTCACTCATCCATTATAAGAACTAGATCATCAGCTTTGACTGGCTCTGTTTTATCATGCCTCTTACTTCGACACACGAGATGTAGTAGATATTCTCTTATTCACCGTTTCCAAAGGCGATCCTTAATTGCCTGTGCAATATGTCACTGTTTTCACAAACAAACAGTATTTGCCACTGGATACGGCGTTTGAGTTGTATTTGCGGTGCCCAATAAGAAGTGGTTGGGTGTCAGTGGTTCATCTTCATCATGCTTGATTAGTATATCCATAAGTGGTCGTGAATTTAAAATGTTCTCTGCTTCAATTAAAGCCGACCGCATTGTTTTTACACGTCGAGCAGTATATTTTAATATTTTCAAAGCAACAATTTAATGATACGGATCAGGCGTTCCCAAAATCCACCAGCACTTGGGTTCGAAGGAGAATTAAATATTCAGCCAATTCTTTTGTGTGAAGCTTCGTTTTCGATTGTTTCAATATTCAGAAAACGATCATCTGTGGCTAATTCCTTTTGTGCGCCAATAAAGTTTGCCCCGTTGTCACTTCGGATTACCGTTGGTGGTCTACGGCGGTTAACATAGTTTCGAAAAGTCACAATAAATGCATCTGTCGATAGATCATTCACTATTTCTAAATGAGCGTCACGAGTAGTCGGACACGTTAATATTGCCGCCCAGCGTTTCTCGCGATGACGTCCAATTGCCACATTAAGAGGTCCAAATAAATCAACGCCACAGTACGAAAACGGTAATTCATCAGCTGGATGTTGGCCCATAAGCGGTTGACGTGTCTGGCTACGATCAATGATGCATTGGTTACAATTCCGTTCCACACGTTTAAACAATCCTCTGGCATCCGGGATCCAATACATTTGGCGACATTCGTTGATTATGACAGCCTTATTCTGGTGATAACATTTGTTGTGACAATATTGCATTACCAAAAACGAGAATGTGTGATTTCTGGGCAATATTACAGGCCGTCGAGCACTTAGTGGCAAAAACGTGGCTTCCTCAATCCGACCAGATCGTAGTAAGCCATCTTGTTCGATATATTTGTATATACTGATGCTTCTTCATAGCGGTAATTTTTGACCCAAAGTGGTAAGACTGCTCAAGGAGTTGAGCTCACACAGTGGCCGTTCGGCCCATTGTGGTATCTGTTAACTGTAGGAATAGGTAGGGTTATGGGGAGGTTGACGGGAGCGGGCAAAGGAGTTTTAAATTCTAAAATTCCTAGTTGGTCGCGTTGGTCGGGATTCGTTCCTGGAACCAACCAGTGGAGTTCACAAAGAGTACCAGGTCCGCCTGTCGCAGTTTTGCTAGATTGGCCAGTTCCTCGAAGAAGGGTTCCCTAGGAAATGGGTTCTCCTTCTAAGAAGTGCAGGGCAGTCGCAAAGAAGGTGTTGGATACTCTCCTTTTCTTCTTCATTCCCACAGCTGCGACAGAAGTCTTGTGGTGGTACCTAGTACCGTACTGCCATTCGGCCAATGGCACAGTGACCCGTTAAAACTCTTATCACTACCCTTATCCTGTTCTTGCTACAATGTAGGAGTTCAGATGATCGCTTTTGGTTACGTTCTGGCCAGAGCGCTTTGGAAATATAGCATCCCTGGATCATTTCCCAATACTCTTCTGCCGCAGTCCTCGCCGTTCTTGCCAGTTCGGAGAGGACGTACTGAAGAGGTCTTTGTACATCAGACACCGCACGACCCGCCGGTATCGCTGATCCTTGCATAGCACATTCGTCAGCCCTCTCGTTGCCTGGTACACCCGAATGACCAGGCACCCAGACATGACTGATTGAATGGTGGCATCGGCTCAGCGCTGTGACTATGTTTCGAATGAGTTTGCTCTTGGTGGTGTTTGAGGACAGAGCCTTAAGGGCTGCCTGGCTGTCGACGTAAATAGATATGTTCCTTGAAGGTCCCTCCAAGGTTTGATATCAGTTTGGTCGACTGCCAGACGGCGTAGATCTCCGACTGAAAAACACAGCACCAGTCCGGAAGACGGTATGAGAGATTCGCAGCAGGGTATATATTTCGAACCATCCGAATAGATTGACAGCTCGTTCCTACATAGAGGGGTTTTTTTTACTGACAGTCAGTCCCTGATGGGAACACAGTGTTAAATGTGTCCTCCCACTTATGTTCTGAAACGCAGTAGTCCTCCATGTGTGGCCCAGCAATGGTTTCTACTGAGCGTAGAATGATGCTGTGACCTTTTGTGCTTGGCTTAAGGAGGTTGCCGCATACTTTAAGAAGATGTCTATTGGTTCCAGATCTAGCATCACATCTAGGGCTACTTGAGGGTGGAACGTATACATCCCGTTACACCCTAGCAAGATAGTCTTTGCAGGTTTGGAGATTATCTTGGTGAGATTTGGTGCAGGCCGTTTCCCCCCATAGTAGTGCTCCATAATTTAGTATGGGTCTGACAGCTGCCGTATAAAACCAGTGGATGATGTATGGTTGTGGCCCCCATCTTTCCCCAAAAGTCTTTGTGCACACAAAGAAGGCTTGTAGTGCCTTTTTCATCCTCTGCTCCCAGTTTCTCGTCCAAGAGAGTTTTGAGTCGAGAACCTAGGTACTTTGCCTCCTTTGCAAGTCTGAGCTGTAGCCCTCCTAGTGTAGGAAGTCTAAGGCTAAGTTTCTTATATTTTCTTGTGAACAGGACCAGCACGGTCTTTTGTGGGTTTGCCCCGAGATCATTCTGCTCCGCCCACCTTAGAGTGAAGCCAAGTGAATTTTCCATCAGCTAACTGACTGTTGACAAAAACTTTCCAGTCACCAGTAAAACCAGGTCAGATAGGCCTTAACTCTGCATCCCCTATTTTTCAGTTTTAGAAGAAGGTCGAGGAGAACGAGATTCCACAGTAGAGGAGATAAAACTCCTCATTGAGGCGTTCCCCTCGTGGCCAACCTTCTAATCTGCGAAGTGCAAAGTTGGGAGTTGATCCCTCTGCAGCTGAACATATTTCTGAGCCACTGATTGATCATCGGGTGCGAGCAAATTTTGACCAATGTTGCCGTTATTGACTCAATCCTGACATTGTTGATGGCTCCTTCTATTTTGAGGAATGCCGCCAACGAAATCTCCTTTCTATGCAAGGTATTTTCAACGTTACTAACTACCTCGTGCAGTGCTGTCTCAACTGTTCTATCTTTGAGGTAGGCGTGTTGAGAGCTGCTGAAGACATGTGAGGTCCTCCTTGTTCTGAGATATAGATCCAGAAGTCGTTCTAACGTTTAATTAATAAAAACTATGATTGTCCTTCACTGAGCAGTGGTTTATCTTTCTTTCTTTCATTAACGCCACTCTCACTTCTCTCCACATACGTGGGATGAATCCTATAGAGGAGCATCCCCTAAAAATTCTCAGAAGCCATGTCAAGAGTTGTAGCACGCAGCTTGCAACGTGACCTGTCTAACGCCATCCGGTCCTGCAGATTTGTAGGGTTGAAATGACGTGATAGCCAAGACTATCTTTTCTTCATTGATTACTTCGTCCATAGTAGGCTCACTTTCCAAGAACACGACCCATTTAGGCTCTTCAATGAACTTGGAGACTCCTTGACTCCTTGACACTCGAGGCCACTTAATCTCGAACACTTTCATATAGTGGTCCGAGAAAGAGCACTCCGTGTATACGTGCCAGTTTTCTATTGTTAGGGAGTCGCTGTTTGTCGCTAGAGTTAAATCTACAACCTCTGCACGGCTCTTATTGCGAAATGTGAGGTGGTTTCCCCTGTTACACACAATAAGATTTGTGAACAGAACGAATTCAAACAGCGCCTCCCCTCTCTTGTTGATACCTGAGCTTCCCATGCAGTGTGGTGAGCGTTGGCATCACATCCCAGGATCACATCTATGCCCTCCTTCAGCGCGTGCTGAATCAGGTCCTTGATATCTCCCAATGGCGGGTTAACTTCCTCGTATGGGTATAGGTTGCATCCGTTCCTCCTTTCGCATAATAGCACCGTTAGGTTTTCGCTTCTGTAACGAGGGAAGCAAAGAACATTAAGTGCAGCTCTTACCACGATACAGATTCTAGACTTACCCACGGTCCTTGGGACGAGATGGTATCCGCGAGAACCCAATGCACAAACCGTCTCACTCACTATCCAGGGTTACTGAATGAGAGCCACGTCTACCCTCTCCTTGTCCATGAACCGTAGTAGGTCAGCAAAGGTAACCCCAGTGTGATGCAGATTATTCTGCACCACCCTAAGATTTTTCGGCTGACCTAGCATACTTCCCTTCCTGTCCAGGGATGTATGCTCTGATGCATCCCAGTCCCATCTTCAGCTGACCCTGCTTTTTCATGAGTTGGCTTCTCCAATCCTCCATGATCGGAGGTGGGATCCAAACCTTAATGATCATTCGCTCAGGGACTTGATCCGTGGGAACGACTTCTATCTTAGCACCAAGCCAAAGTTCATCAAAGCTTTGGATTGTGTCCTTGAGAAACCGCAAGGATTCCTCTTTGGCACAAGCCACTGCTTAAGCGCCCTTATACCACTTGATGCCATCGAACTCGGCCAGGAACGGATTCTCTAGTCGGAACATGGCATCGTGTAGGTCCTGGTTGATGGACTTCTCTAAGGTGAGCCAATTACCAGCTGTGAGTTTCCTTTCTGGGTCGCTTCTGTCGATAATGGCCACCTGAAGCTCCGGCTTCGAGCTAAAGCTGGCCAGAATTCCTTCTGACACTTCCGCATGCTCGCTGAAGCCTTTGCTGAGTCTGCCGCTTAGCGACAGAGGTCTTGCCGCTCTTTTCACCTTCCGTTTCCCTTCTTGGGAGTGTGGTCGGTGCAGCTATAGGTGATGCTGCTAGCTTCGAGTTAGAAGGTGTTGCCTCCCAGTTCCAAGCAGCCCCAGTCACCTGCTGAGAACTCTTCTTCGCCGGTTCCACTGACTGCACTACTATTCTGGAAAAGGGGTTCTGAGTGTTACCAGAATTGGTAATCCTTTCGTACCGTCTCAAGGTAGGAACCACCCCATAGCGTTTTAAGCCTATCCGCCAGGCACCTCTAAGCCATGGTAGCGCTCAGTTACACCGCATTCATTAGCTAGACTCACCCAATCGAGCGGGATGATGCAGAGTTCATTGCCCAGCCGGCACCCTCGTGGAGGGTTCAGTTAGAGGAGTTTTGCCAGTCTTTTTCTTGTACTAACTTGTATAACATGTTTTCTGCATCTAACAACTCTGCTGCTAACAATGGTCCTATCCGTCCATTATTCTGTTTAACCTAGTAATTGGTCCAAACTTTCTTTGCCCGTAAAGTCCAGGCGAAAATTCCGATTAACTTAAAAAAAGAAGTAAATTTTGTAAAAACAAAAACAGGTATATTTACTTGGCAATTTAAAACAGCTTTGACTGCAGCTTCTTCTTCTAGTAATCCAACGTTAGGTTCCACAATAGTTCTTGACCACTCATTCGACGATTTCTTGAAAAGCTTTTCGAGTCACTCCAGAAAAAGGTTTTATGTACTTTGAACTGCTGGTATTTGGTAATCAGTTTACTTAGACGTGCTCCTAAGACACCAGCTTGTAACTTCAGACCGGGAATTGACAATAACTTTACGGGAGCAAGACGAGTTTTGCCACTGACGAAGGCGAGACATGACGTATCTAACTAATTTGAGCGTCAGTTGGTAACTTGCTAACTAACTTATCCAACAAAATTAGGCTCTCCAAATGGTTAATACATTTGGCGGATGACAAAAAGGCGACAACACAATGTATTTTTGTAGACTCACTTATTATCTGATCCAGTCTGTTAAACGAGATCTTCGGAAACTCTTTTACTTTTTCTATTTGTGAGCGATCAAGTAATTCTGGACGGCCAAAACGAAACTGCAACTCTTCGATGACTTTTGGCACGTCTTTCGAATATATGTACATTGCTGCTACTGCCTCCTTTATTTCTCCACTCAGACATCTTTGTAGGCTTATTAGATTCTGGCGTTTGCTGTAGTTAGATTCTTTTGTTGTATCATTGAAATTGGCTATGAATAATTTCCACAGATCCGCAGTTCCACAAAAGGTTTGCAAATCTTAGATTTTAGGTAACCGCACGGTTGGTGCCACTGAGGTGTTTCGTATGCTGGAAAATTATGGCAGATTATTATTGTCGTTACTATTAAATTCACCCGACGTTTCTTCAGGATGAGCTCTTTTTATATGACTGGGCTGTGAGAATGCAGCAATCGAATGCTCCTATTGATTGTTATTAAATCGACGGTTAAGGGTCACAAAGTCTTGTTGGTTTTGTTTCACAACTGTGGTTAATTCTTTCAGGCCAATTAATATGGTGGCAATTTCGTTCTTCATAGAGCTTCCTTTGTTTTGAGTCCTTTGAGTGATTCTTGTGTTTTATGTGTCACTTTTATCACCCGAATTTTTATTTTCACTAACCGAATGCATTTTTTCATTGTCAGAGTTAATTTTGCGAGGATTATTTCTCATTGTATCGGTTTACAAAGCTTAAGTGTCCTACTAACGCACAACACTAACAACCTCTTGGAGTAATTTATTTGCCTTTGGCCAGATATGCTCCGACTCACAGCCACTTATGGTTTGTTCAGTATATGCGACGCTAGTAACTGCTTATTTCACAATAACAATTTGTTTCACAATTCACGATACTGTCTGTATACGTTTTTACAATTCTTATGAAATTGTGTTTGTATTTGTAAATCCGGGCGGCAATGGCATCCTTAACACGGCGCCTCTAAACTAAATTTGGGCGGTTTATACTCGTACATTTGGCGAAATGTACTACGAATTGTATGTATCAATCTTTGACGATTCTGATGAATGGCAATATGTACTTCTAATTGTCTGTATCACTTTTACGCTATACTGTACTGATCGTAGACTTTAAATTGAAAACACGCAATAACACAGAAATTTAAAGATGTATTGTTCAGTATAAGGTTTAGAATAATAATAAAACAAATGAGGTTGCGTTGAATGAAATTATAGTAAGCGCGAGTTTCAATTTCGTGTTTTGTCTACAATCATCTTTTCCATGACACTGAGTGACCAAATTCTCTTTACTTCTAAAATACTTAAACTTATCGAGATTTATATCGACTTATTCAACTATCGATTACAAAGACATATTTGTTAATTTAAATTTTACTGACAAATCTTTAAGCACTAACTATTTACAGTTTTTGGGAATTGCAGTGTACCACACGCCATCCCAAAAAAAAGTGAAGTAAACGGTCAGGAGTTCGTTTTTACAACCGTAGACAGATATAACAACTCTGTCCATTCGGGGACGAACCTCCATTATCCAGGCCTTACATGTTTTAAGGTACAAACTCAGGAAGACATAAGGGGTTTACTTCAGTACGGGCAGAAGATGTCCACTAATAGGTTTAATAAGACTAGAGCAAGACCTATCACTTATAGGTAGGGGGACACAGTATATATCTCCAAAAAACAAATTAAGAGCAAAGATAAACAACTATTCAAGACCTAATAGGTAAAGGAAGATGGAAGAGTTACCATACCTTGTTCACAAATCCCACCTAAAAGCTAATAGAAACAAGCCGATCAGTCGAGCGGGCGCGACAGTAGGATACCCTGTGCAGGTCTTCAAAGAAAAGTATTTTCATTATAATGGGATTTAAATATATCGCTTGAAGTCGATTTTGCTTGCATCGAGAGTAGGTTGCTTGCGATAGTCTGGCAACACTGGACTACGGCTGTTGATTGTTTATGTTTAGCGCCAAAGCAGACGAAAGGCAAATCAAACATACATGAACAAACGCGTCTTTTCGTTCATTATATCGTCGGCGCGGCGCAGCGACTGCGCTGCTACTGCGCCACGACGCTCTACTGCGCTGCATAAATTTGATTCTTGAATAACTGTTGAGTTCAATATCCGAGTGTAGCACACATTGAAAGTATGATACTTACCATGTGTGCCAAATTTCAAGTCTCTAGCCATAAAACTGCTCTTGTTATCAGCTTTTCCGAGTTATGGGTGAAGGGGCGGGGCATCGCGATGAAATTTTCAGGACACATTAAGCCCAAGCTTTTTATCATGTGTGCCAAATCTCAAGTCTCTAGTTTTAACATTGCTTATGTTATGGTGATTTTTCTAATTTTAAAACCAACGGGACTTGATATCCAAAATAGAAAATAAACTTGATCTGCGTATGGTATTCAGGAACCTACATTCCAAATTTGAAGTCTCTAGCTCTTATAGTTGCTGAGATCCACGCGTTCATACAGACGGACGGACGGACAGACGGACAGACTGACAGACGGACGGACAGACAGACGGACAGGTGTCAATTGACTCGGCTATTGATACTGATTAAGAATTTATATACTTTATATGGTCGGAGATGCTTCCTTCTGCCTGTTACATACATTCACACAAATTCATTATAGCCTTTTTTGCCCATTTTTAATGGGCACAGGCTATAAAAATAGGAAAAGTAAAATTTGAAAAAAAAATTCTGAAAACGTTTCACAAACTTCTATTACTTAAGAAAATATTTGTAACATAAATGCAAAAAAAAATCAAGTAAAAAAAACCTAAAAAATATGAAACTAAGTTTAAAATCTTGTAACATAATAACCAAGAACATAAGTACATTGAAGTAAAACAGTTGAGCAATAATTTTCTCCCAAGAGTAATGAGTGTCCACATCGCGAGCTCTCTTCACATCTTTAGGTACGGTACGCTAGTCGTCCCTCTTTATCAAGGCGTTGTATGGCGTGTTAACAGAATGTTCAAGCTCGCTCATGTCATCGATCTGAGGCACCTACATCAAATCATCGAAAATACTACCGACGAGGCATCGCTAACCCCTGATCGCAGTATCGGAGCGCTACTATGCCACTTCTTGGAAAGAGCCGTAAACGGTAGGCCTTAGACTGGAACACTATCCTCCAGTCACAGGATAATGTGGTGAGGAACAACAACCAGCAGATCAAGATGAACACCAGGCTGTTCAACGCAACCCATGAGTCACTACAAAAATTCTTTGAAATCATGCCGAGAGTGAACGCCATCGACGGAAACGCGCATGTGGTTACGGCACTACTACACAAGACAATGATTCTTGTAAACTAAGTTGATGAGATCACAAGAGCCTGTCGTTTGACAAAAACTGGAGTTGTCAACACTAATCTGTTGGATCAGAATGAAGTAGGGACTCTTCTGGCAGAAACACAGAGCCTGCCATATTAAAATGTCGTGAAAGCGGTAGAATTCTCAGAGCCTTCAATATTGACTAACGAAACTTTCTTACTGTACGTTCTGTCAATGCAAAGGTTGAGGATAAGAAATACAGGCTGATGCTCCAGTACCCGACGATTATCGCTGGCAAACAGTTGGTATGGAAATTCAACAAGCTAGCAATGGACCCCCAGAAAACTTATGCGATACTGGGAAACTGCCTCTTCATTGGAAACACAACTGTATGGCAAGAGAAAGACTTGAGGAAATTGAGGTTGCTCAAAAGGGGACATGCCTTTGTGATTACCTAAGAAACGGCTTAGATATTTTTGAACTGGTGAATGATGGTGCCATGTTTCTTATCAATTTCAATGAAACAATTACTACGAATTCAGCGAACCATAATCTAGTGGGCTCATTTATAGTCAAATATGATAACGAAACCGTCAACGTTGGCAATCAGTCTTCAGCAGCTTTTCTTCAAGACACCTAATGGCTATGCCGGCCGTGCTGACCAAAGTAAACGCCCCGAGATATAAGCTTTAATTAAAATATGTCCCCGATTTTAGCCTAGAACTGTCAACTATGTCCAATCATTGTATATTCTCAATCTTAACAGAAGCAGCAATAGACGTTATTGTAGCCCTTCTACTGTACATTGTATGAAATAAGATAACTTCCACCAAAAGGGATCCCGTCGCATCGAAGCGTCAAAAAGCTAGATGCGCAGCCTACCAGTACGACCCCTATGCAGGTGATGAACCCAGACGTCAAGACCGACGACTGGGTGGTCCTAAAGGCGGAATAGGAACTTAAGGCTAGCCAGCCATTCGTGTTATTAATTAACGAGGAGTGTCTGGCTCAGCTGGAGTCGAAGGGGCACAGACTGTGGTATGGGGTGCGGAAGGCCAAAGTCATCCTAGAGGAAGTGGCGGACACCAGCGGGTTGCTGGGGGATCTCCTTCTCGCGGAGAAGCAGGATGTCGAGTGCGACATCCAACATAAAACGACACAATAATGCCGAAAGTCGTCCAGATCAATCTGAAGCGCAGCAAAGTCGCTTCGGATAATCTGCTTGTCCTCCTCCGTGAGGAGGTCATTGACATCGGCTTAGTACAAGAACCATGGACTCTTGACAGGATTGTCAGAGGACTAGTAAATCCTGGTTATGACATATTTTACACAAAATTATATTTTAAATTATATTTTAAACAATCTTAACATATGTAACCGGGGTAGTACACCGACCTTTATATTCCCAAGCTGCGAGGAGTATCAAGGTTGGGAAGAGGTCCTGAATCTCACGCTACTCACGGTTAATAATGACTTTATCACAAGCAACTGCAGAGTATCCATGCGCCACTCTTTCTCTGACCATAGATGTATAACCTTTAACTTTGAAGCAACTTCAAGTAAAGCAGTAAAGATACGTAATCCCCGTATAACGGATTGGGGCAACTATGCAAAGGTTGTCCAATCCAAAGTGATAAATCGTGTAAGAAAAACTCACTCTCCGTAAAGGAAATAGAGGATGAAGTGGGTAAATTCAACCAAATGCTAACGACAGCGTACACATCCTCAAGCCCGGTAACGTACGCCAGAAAGCGGTACCGGCTGCGAAAATAAGGCCCCAATGAAATAAGGCCCCAAAAGAGAAAATGAAATAAGGCCCCAAACTTGGG
>OY282582.1:11837876-11872374 GCA_958299025.2 Drosophila histrio
ACTCCACATTGTGTTAAACAGTGTAAGAAATGTGTACACCCACGTAGTTGTTATCAGTGGCTCGAGCGCATCTTCTGTTTGTCTCTTACCAATTCCTTTTACTTTGCTTTTCTGTTTGATGTGTCAAATCGTGAGCTTGCGCCAATATCGTAGCTAAACGTTACACTGCGAGAAATGAAAGTTATAAATATTTGCATGCATAGATACATATATTTTCTTTTTCAGCAATGAATAAAGTTTTCTTTTCGTAATGCATTTAAAGCTACAACAAAAATTAAATTAACTGCCAAATAAAAAAAAAACAAGTCTCTAGCTATAAAAATGCTCTTGTTCTCAGCATTATCGAGTTATGGGCGAAGGGGGCGTGGCATCGCGATGAAATTTTCTGGACTCATTAAGCCCAAGCTTTTTATCATGTGTGCCAAATCTCAAGTCTCTAGCTTTAACATTGCTTATGTTATGGTGATTTTTCTAATTTTAAAACCAACGGGACTTGATATCGAAAATTGAAAATAAACTTGATCTGCGTATGGTATTCAGGAACTTACATTCAAAATTTGAAGTCTCTAGCTCTTATAGTTGCTGAGATCCACGCGTTCATACAGACGGACGGACGGACGGACGGACAGACGGACAGACAGACGGACAGGTGTTAATCGACTCGGCTATTGATACTGATTAAGAATATATATACTTTATATGGTCGGAGATGCTTCCTTCTGCCTGTTACATACATTCACACAAATTCATTATAGCCTTTTTTGCCCACTTTTAATGGGCACAGGCTATAACAAGCGGAACAGTCGGGACCCCGACCGTAATATACCTTGTGGGTCTACAGGAACCCGCTCAAATTCACTTCAGATGAAATTTTCTAGTAATTCGTTTTTATTAATTTGTGGGCGAAAGGGGAGTGGCTTCGCAATACAATTTTTTGGACAAATGAACCACAAACTATTCATCATGCGTCCCAAATCTGAATTCTCTAACTGTAATATTGCTCTTGTTATAAGCTTATCCGTTTTGCGGGCGAGGGGGCGTGGCATCGTGATAAAGTTTTCTGCACACATCGACCCCAAGATACTCATCATGTGTGGTAAATGTGAAGTTTTTAGCTGTAATATTGCTCTTGTTATGGGGTTTTTGAGCTACAAAACTGCTTGCTCTATGAGCTTATCATTAATTTGTAGGCGAAGGGGGCGTGGTATCGCGATAACATTTTCTGGACACATTGACCCCAAGATTCTTATCATATGTGCCAAATCTCAAGTCTCTAAGTGTAATATTGCTCTTGGTTTAAGCTTTTCCGTTTTGAAGACAAGGGGGGCGTGGCATCGTGATAAAACTTTCTGGACACATTGACCACAAAATATTTATTATATGTGCCACATCTCAAGTCTATAGCTACAAAACTGCCCTTGTTATGAGATTTTTGTGGTACAAAACTGCTTGCTTTATAAGCATTTACTTAATTTGTGGGCAAAGAGGGCGTGGCATCCAAAAAAAAAGATAAACAGACAGACCGACGGACAGACGGACATGGCTATATCGACTCGGCTATTGATGCTGATCAAGAATATATATACTTTATTGGGTCGGCCATGCTTCCTTCTGCCCGTTACATATTTTTAACAAACTTAGTATACCCCCACAGGGTATAATAATAATAATAAACATGATTCGCACATATACTGCCACCCCTACCACATAAAAGAAAACAACAAAAAGTAATGATTATAACATTGAAATAAAAACGCTTTAAAATTAAATATGTAATTTACAGACTAGGAAAAGTATAATTAAATTTAGTTTGTATACTTAACAAAAAAAATTGAATAGAAAAGAAAAATTTTTCTTTGTTTTGTAAATTAAAATATATATATTTTTTATCGTTTCTAAACTTAATTAGGAATATGAATACAAAAATAAATAAATAAAAATAAGCCAAAAAATAAATAAATCAATAAAACAATATAAAGAGTCAAAAAAAAAAACAAATGTATTTGGTCTAATTTCTATTATTATTAAAATTTTGTTGATTAAGATGAAAGTTTAAGTTTTCTTTATTTTGATGACATGGGAGCGTAATTAAATGATGAATAGTTAATTACTATTGGTGTCTTCTACAGACATTTTTTTAAGGCCATGGTTGGGAGGTTATAGATCATGGGCGTGGCAATCAACAGCTAAGACCACCCCTCGAGCTTAACTACAATTGCGTGCTTCTTTTTCTCCACTTTTATATTGCTTAATTCTCGGTTATTTTTTTCATTTCGTATTATGGTTGCCGTGTGTTTTTTTTAATTTTTGAATGAGTATCATCTCATTCCATGGAATAGCTTCAGGAGGGACTCTATAATAAAACCTTGGTGTTGCAATCCTAACCCGCAGCAAAACCCCCCCCCCCCCCTACATCACCCGCTAGAGCTAGGAATCAATGGGTCCCGCTCAGCTGCGTGGTTAACGATCAACAAGCCGGAATTTGATGGACAGTTCGAAATCGGAACCAAACCTAGGAATACCCTCTAATTGTCTTCCATTAAAAGGCGTTCTCTACGCTACATCTGTGCCACGTTTGAAATTCAAAAGAAAGGTTATTTTCTATCCGCTTGACTAGAGACCCAAAATTTTAGGTGCATCCAAAATTGACAATAGTGTCTGACCGAATGTTCAGTTCATGCATGTATAAAATCCCATAAGGTCTGGACGTTCGGTTCGCCGTCATACAATTTGATTGATGTCATTCGTTGCTAATGACTCTGTCTAACTTCGGTATTTTTTTTATCGAACACACAATATTTATCGATATTAAGAGCTGATATTTAATAAAAGAGTTAGCGCAAAATTTAAATTTCATAAAGCATCTGAGTTTTTTGAGAAATCATGGTAAAAATATACTCCATATTATTGCTACAACACTTAAATTCAATATTTTACGGCTTTTAATAATTATAATTTAACTAAATACTGTAATACGTTTATCAAAATAAAGCCTGATTAAAGACCAATCAGCTTTTCTGACAAACGTCAGTTTACAGTAAGTCAATCGCTCGTGGAAATTCAAAACACAGGCTCATCTAGATGTGAGTGAATGAGTCGAATGATGTTGCTCGTGGAAATAGCCTATAAGTCTATAAAAAGAATTTGGTCACACAGTGTCGTGGAAAAGCTGATTGTTGACAAAACAGGAAATTTAAAGTCGCCCTTACGTTCTTAGATTGGCATTTTCATCTCCTTAGCATTTTGGTGAGCTCTTGAATGTTCTTCTCCTATTACTATACATATTTCTTCTTCGTCACTCAAGTCAGGAATAAATATTTGGGTTATGCGGATATTGTATCCTGCGAATGATTTTAGACAACATGTCTGCAGAAACTCTAAATATGTCTCGGGTATTTTGATATCGTTTACTTTAAGCGGCTTCAAATAATCTTTCAGGGAAACTTGTAATACGACATTCAATCGCTACTTATCGGAATCAGATGGCGTACGTACCCTACATGTGGCGTTTCGGAAACATATTCCGGTCTATCAGGGTCGAACACAAGCTGATTCCTAAGCAAGTTTATAAGAGCTTCGACGTGTGGAATCAAGTCCGTTGCTTCTTGAAGGGCACTGTGCACCGTAACCATGGATTCTGTGGCTGAGACGGTAGCTGTGAAATATAGGCTATAGGTCTATCTTTTCCACTACTGCCCGATAGCATAGCTTGAAGCATCAGTAGTTAAGTGGAAAGGTTTTTAAAGTCTGGAAAGGCTAATACCTTTGATGAGGCAAGGATAACTTTCAAGTCGTTAAAGGCTTGTAAGGCTTCCTCGTCGAGCAGGATTGGGCTTTATTTGATTGAGAAGCCTTGACTGAGGCATGTTCTCCTCTTATGAGGTTTGTCAAGGGCTTGGCGACTTTTGCGTTATCGAAAATAAATTTCCTATAATTGGAAGTTAGACTCCAGAAACTTGTAAGTTCCTTCACATTCGTAGGAGGCTGCATTTCATTTATCGCCTTCACTTTCTTCTCATCTGCTCGGATTCCATCCGAGGTCACGACTAGCTTAGAAACTCGACATGTGTGCGTTAAAAATGAGTCTTTTCTAAGTTCAAATGATATCTCGGCAGGAGTAATCCTCTTTGCGTGTTGCCAGCGGGGACGTTGAAAGCAAAGCAGCAGGGGAGAGTCTGCTCCGATGACAGGCAGGCGTTAATTTGGAGCCGGTAGCTACTGAATCGGAGTTCCTGTTAATTAGCCCGTCCATAATGGATCATGAGCTAGCGCTCACGCTTGCTCGTATGCCGTTGGAAGATGAGCCACGGAACAGGAAGCTCTACGAGGTGACAGAAGCTTGCACAGTCGCGTAGGAATGCAAAATCGACTTGGATGAACTCCACCGCAAACAGCGCTCAGAGTACAAGGCCTCAATCAACTACCTCAGGAGACTTGAATGCCGTAACCCAGAGAGGCCGCTAAAGTAGTAGCTTGTGGCACGAGGAATCCTTGCGGTTCCTCAAAGACACAATCCAAAGCTTTGGTGAACTGAGGCCTGGTTATTCCTACGGATCAAGTCCCTGAGCGAACTATCATTAAGGTTTGGATCCCACCTCATAGTTTTTATTAAAAACGCTAGAATGACTTCTGGATCTGTATCTTAGGACAAAGCTCACTCCACATGTCTTCAGCGGATCTCAACATGCCTATCTCAAAGATAGATAATATTGAAAACACCTTGCATAGAAAGGAGTTTGCGCTGGTGGCATTCCTCGATATAGAAGGACCCTTCAACAATGTCAGGATCGAGTCAATAACCGCACCAATTGCCAAAATTGGCTCACACCCGATGATCACTTAGTTCCTAAGCAATATGCTTAGCTGCAGAGTGATCAACTCCGAACCTTGCACCTCAAGGATTAGAGTGTTGGCCTCAAGTGGTACTCTTCTTGGAGGAATGATATCTCCTGTATTGTGGAATCTCGTTCTCAACGACCCTCTTCTAAACTTGAAAAATAGGGGATGTCGAGTAACGGCTTACGCTGAAGACATGGTTTTACTGGTGACTGGCAAGTTCAGTCAGTGATCTGATAGAAAATTTCCTTGACTTTACTCTAAGGTGGGCGGAGCAGACTGGTCTTGGGCCTAACCTACGAAAGACCGAGCTGGTCCTGCTCACAAGAAAATACAAAATACCGAGCTTTAGACTTCCTACACTAGGAAAAACACAGCTCGGGCTAGCAATGGGATTGGCCGTAACGGGATGTTTTCGTTCCACACCCAGCAGCCCTAGATCTCATGCTAGACCGATAGATATCGATAGATTCGAGCTCTAAACCTCCTTAAGCCAAAAACTAAAGGTCACAGGAGGACTACTGCGTTCCAGAACACAAGCGGGATGACAGGTTCAACACTGTGTTCCCATCACTGACTGACTGGCAGCAAGAAACCTCTTTATGTAGGAACGGGCTGTCAGTCTACACCCATGGTTTGAAAATGGATCTTTTACACTGTCTTCCGCACCGTTGCAGTGTTTTCCAGGCGGAGATCTATGCCGTCTAGCAGTCAATCAAACTGATATCCACCTTGGAGGGATCTTCAAAGAATATATCAATTTACGTCGACAGTCAGTCAGCCCCAAAGGCTCTGTCCTCGAACAGTACCAAGAGCAAACTCATTTCAATCACAGTCACAGCGCTGATCCGATGCCACCATTCAATCAGACTTGTCTGGGTGCCTGGACACTCGAGGGTACCAGGAAACGAGATGTCTGATGAATGCACTAGGCACGGTTCAGCGCTACTGGCAAGCTATGCGGTGACTGATATACAAAGGCCCTTTCAGCATGTCCTCTCCGATCTGGCAAGAACGGCTAATATATCTAAAGCAATCTGGCCAGACCATAACCCGAAGAGATCATCAGAACTCCCACACCTTAGCAAGAACAGGATAAGGGTGTTAATAGGAGTCTTAATGGGTCACTGTCCAATTGGCCGAATGTCAGAACGATACGGTGGACCATCTCAAGACTTCTGGTGCAGCTGCGGGAAGGAAGACGAACAAGAGAGTATCCAACACCTTCTCTGTGACTGCCCTGCACTTCTTAGAAGAAAAACGCGTTTCCTCGGATAACCCTTCTTCGAGGAACTGGACAGTCTCGCAAAATTGCGAGTTGGGTTTGGTAAACGCGAATATTAAGAACAAAAAGGGTTATGAATTACTCAACAACTATCTGTGTGTCGTGGGGTACATTAATATATATATAGGTAAACAATGAAATGTTAATATTATATTTAGGTAAAGTGTCCAATAAAAACTCTAGTTTAACGGAAACACATTCTGGTACCAAAAACGACCATTCCGCTTCGTGGGTAACACACAAATACGAGCCCGGCGCCCTTTTAGACGTACCGCAACGCAATTTGTATCTGGTTAAAGGCAGAGTACGTTAGTTGTTTATTGAAAAAAAGTCAGCCGGCACTTTCTGATCTTTCTTGAACTTGTTGCAGAAATAATCACGTGTTTATAACCGTTTCCCTGGAATTGTCTGGACTTTACTTTAAAAGTCTATATAAAGTCACAATGTATGTAAATAAAAGTAGTCCAGTAAATATATATTTATTTATATAACTAGATTACATATTAATATGTTACCTAGTTTGGATATAGCATTGGCTACTTAAGGCGTTTTGCTATGTTTGTTATAACCGTATTGTTGAGCCAATGAGCTTATTCATTAACTATTAATTTTCGTTGTTTTGAATAAGGACCGAATTTAACCAAAAGAAATATCAATCAATGTAGCTTGTATTCAAAATATATTTGGCCACGCAGGGCAGTTTAACTTCATATATTAACAATGTTTGTTTAAAGATGTAGGCACGACGTAGCCTATTCAGGTATTCGCCGGACGAAACGATAGAGGGCGCCGGCAAAGTGTAGAATACGATAGAAAACGTAGGTCAAGCGATAATCTGACCGACGGCAATAGCGAACGAATCAAGACTAATCTCAAAGTGCGCCGAATTAAAGGGCTACGGGCATGCGAAAACATAAGCATATGCGCGAATACGGAAAAACAAAGGTAAGAGATTATGCGATTGATTACTATGCAGAGCAATGTACAAATTTAAGAGAATAAGAAAAGTTATCTACTTATTCTTAAACAGCTGGGCGGTTGGGCTCTTTGTGCATAACCATACATTCTCTCCCTGTTGGAAAACAAGGCATTTCAACAGCATCTTGCTTAGGCAGAACGCATAGCACACTTCGTGAATCCAGTTGCCGTTTTAAGGGCGGCTACTCGTGCAACACCGTCGGCTCCGAGGATCAGCTCAATTACTCGCGCTAACGGCCATTTTAAGGGTGGTGTGCACTCTTTTTGACCAGGATAGCATCGTTGAACTATACACCAGGCTCGGTTGTGCGCCATTTTAAGCGGTGATTCAAAAGTGTCAATTACCCCCCTCGCCATCGGCCACAGAAGATTTGCTGATAGTATGACACTCTCTGTCAGCGATCCAGACTACTGAGGTTAAGTCCTGTGATATCAGGTTCGGAGAACAACGCCAGTGGAGCGGTGCCCAACAAGTGCGCTGGAGGCAAAACATCGAGATCAGCTGGATTCTCTGAATGTGGAACTAAAGGTCTAGAGTTAATGATCGCCACAATGTCACACACAAGAGTGCGTAAATCGTTTAATGGCAGCAAGAACGGACCAACAGATACCATTAAAGTTGGGTGACCTGGGAGGGATGAAGCACCACTTAATGCTGTTCAGAAATAGATGCCGTAGCTCTGCCAATTCGTTCTTAGCGCTACAAAATTCGTTGCATTATCTGACCATATGCAAGACGGCTTACCTCGAATCAGTATAAATCGTCTCAATGCACTAAGAATGGCAGATGTGGAAAGTCATGGACGAGCTTGAGGTGAGCAGCCTTTGTCGAAAAGCATATGAAGACTTATACGTAGCATTTTACCGGTTGTTTGCACCTAACGCCAATCTTGTAGAAGAATGGCCCACAGTAATCAGCTCCACAGACCATAAATGCGTGCGAACCGCTGACTCGATCCTTGGGGAGATCTGCCATGATGTGTTCAGCCAAGGGAGGTTTTGCACGAAAGCAAAGCACACATTTACTTACACTTGCGGATACTGTCTTACGGCCACCAATAGGCCAGTATTGGAGTCGAATGTGAGCGAGCAGAGAGCGAGGTCCAGAGTGCAAGGTGCGGCGATGAAAACGCATTATAATTGCTCGTGTTACTGGATGCTGCCTTGGCAGTATCACAGGATGCTGAGCCTCGAAGCCGAACGCTGAATTTTTCAACCGACCGCCATCACGGATGAGTCCAAAATTGTCGATGAACGGTTCAGTGAGCTAGATGGTTTGACCTGGATTCCTGCCTTTAGCCTTTTGTACTCATCAAGCATCCCAGCCTCCACACACTCAGTAGTAAGGCCTGGATACCGGACTCGATGACAAAATTTGTAGATGTACGCAAAAACATGTCGCAGCTTTTCCCAAGAGTTGACGAACTTTGACCCAAGTGTCAAGTCTTCACTCTCCAAGACTCCAATAACAACCCTTTTCTGGCAACGACTTCACGGCAAGACGGGATTCTGGCCACTCACTTTTACTCATTATTAGAAATGCAGGCCCATGAGTCCAAAGCGACGAATCTATCAGCTCACTTGGAAGTGCTCCTCTCGACAGAATATCAGCTGGGTTGACCGAAGTGGGCACGTAGCGACACTCCATGCCTGCTGTTAGTTTTTTAATTAGAGAGATTCGATTAGAGGTAAATATTTGAAAGCGAGACGGCTCATCTCGTTTCCATGACAGCACTACAGAAGAATCGGTCTAGCAATAAAACGGACAATGAAATGGGTCCATCTGCAGCAGTTCACGCATAAGCCGGGTTAGCAGCACTGCTCCACATAACGCTAGTGTAGGTACCATGAGAGTCTTCAAAGGCGCTACACGAGACTTTGCACAGAGATGCTGCACTGACCGCGTGCCTTCAGTCATAAAAACGATATAGATGCACCCACCGAAGGCCTCAATGGAAGCTTCGAAGAATCCGTGAATTTCTACGGCACTCTTCGGTGCGAGCGCGAGTCGTGGAAATCTTAGTTTCTGTGCTCGACCGAGGTCAGCAGACAGGACGAGCCAAAAAGAGTTAAGTGATGAAGGAAGCCTCTCGTCCCAGTCCAGCTTTTCTCTCCACAGTTGCTGCAAAAAGATTTTTTCCTTTGTATATATATATATCTCCTGCCATAAACAAATGTTCAATGAGTACCCTGACGATGAACTAGCAGACCCATCAATAATGACGCGCAGTTTCGTTGAGACGCTATCCTCCTTGAAAACGCAATGATGAGGCAGAAAATACTTGCATAGACCTTTTGCGCCTACGGCGACGGGCGACATATGATTCATTGCTAAATATTCATGAATAAATGCTGGATATTGGGACTTTAATTGTGGACGACGATCAAGTTTATTTTCCAGATTTAGAAAACGACGATAAGCCTGCTGGTACGAATCACCGAGCATATCCAAACTTGCTTTGATTGGCAGTCGAACCAAATATTCACCTGTCGACAACCGCGAATAGTTGGCAAGGCAATGGGCTTCACATTCCACATCTTCCTTGGTCAATTTAGAAACGGAATCATCAACGCTCTCCAGCTCCCAAAAGCGTCGAACAATTTCAACCATCCGAACCTCAGTCTCGACGACTTCGCTCTCAGTTGATTAAACTCCTAATACCACAGACTGGCTGGGCATCTTACTTTCCCGGGTGACTATCCACACTAGTCGAGTCTTCTGAAGAATAGGTAGATCTCCAGCCAACTTAATTTGGCTAACGCAAAGCAGCTCAAAGAATAAACCAGCCCCAATCAGCAAGTCTATTTTACGTAACCGAAAGATTTCTGGGTCAGCTCAACGAATGTTTGAGGGTATGTTCCAACCTTCTAAGCTTACAGTTTTACTGGGTTGATTGTCGGTTATGGTAGGAGCAACTAAAGCTGTTATGTTGGTAGCAAATTCGGAAGCGCGAGACATCAGACTGACATTGACGGAGAATCCCTCAGACCGGAAATATCTCTCCAAGGCCGGAAACAACAGCAGTTGATCTAATTCGAGGCAGTTGCAATTGGTGTGCGAGAAACGAAGTGATAATATGTAACTGCGACCCAGAGTCGAGCAGTGCACGGCATGCCACCCATTGACCAGAACGATCTCTTACGTTGACGACCGCAGTGGCAAGAAATACAAAATCGCGGAGCGCCTTTCAATTGGGGCATGGTGGACTGGGAATTTAAATGCAATAGGCTGTGATGCTTATTGGCACACGTTCGGCAGGCGCCCGAGTTACAATTTCGTAATTGATGCCCCTCTTCAGACAAGCATGAAATGGCAACCAATGCATTCCTATTATTGTGAGTTCTGTTGCTCTATCCCACCTGAAAATTTACTGCGTATGTTGCAGTTATATGTTTCACATTTTCCAATTTGAGACAGCTCTTGTCCAGAAATTCTGTAAACTGCTCACACGTTGGGATATCGTCCATTGCAGCTGACTCCTCCCACTTAGTCTGCGTAGCACTGTCCAGAATTTTCACTATATGTGCCTGAAAGATTAAAAGTCTATTATTAAACCGTTTTCGAAGCAAATCTTTAGCTACTGTATAATTAGCACTACAAATTTCCAGGGATCGAATTATGTTCAACGCTGCTCCTTTCAATGAAGTCCGCAGATGCTGTAGATTCCAATAGATCTGGATCCTGATCGATAATTGTAGAAAACATGGAGAGAAAAACGGCATATTCCGTGTAGCCGAAACTGAACTCTGGCAATTTGAGTTCTGGTAAATATATTCTCCTGTGATGAACGACAGTCGCACAGTGGAAGGTCGCTTGCAAAAATCAACATTTTCATGTGCGCTATCGATAATTTGAATACACATATTTTATAGGGAAATGTTCAAAGATTACAAATCTGAAGGATCGTTTTCAAAAATGCCACAATTTTTAAGCTACTTGGTCAAGTTTCAGGTATATTATAAAATAAACTTGGTAACGAATCGTCCTTTTTGTTTTTCTTTTGATTAATGAACTTTCTTTAATTTTTTCTCTATTTTTCAAGCCGATCAGTGGAGCGCGCCCTACAGTAGAAAACCCTGTGCAAGTATTCAAAGAAAAGTATTTTCGTTATAATGGGATCTAAATATGTATCGCTTGAAGTCGATTTTGCTTGCATCGAGAGTAGGTCGCTTGCGATAGTCTGGCAACACTGAACTGCTACTGTTGATGTGGAAATTGTTTATGGTTTAAGTACTATGATAGAAATATAATATTGTCAAACATGCTTATAGGCAATTGTTCATATTAAGTGCTATATTATAACCATCGGTATGAGTTTTCAGTACTCGATATCTCCTAAATAATAGAGCTGGAAAGTGTTATCATATGCGCTCTCGCTCTGGCCATGAATTATGAAATAATCGATTCAATAAAAATTCCTTAATATCTCCATAATTTATGGGTTAAATTGCTCAGCGTGAGTTATACTTCAACTATCTGTTAAGCTACGCTGTGTTATCTGGAAGTTTGTGGCTACAACCGTTTCGTTCGATTTGCGTGGGCGGTGGGTGAAAATAAACTTGACCTGCGTATGGTATTCAGGTACCTATATTTAAAATTGCAAGTCTCCAGCTCTCTTAGTTGCTGATATTCACGCGTTCATTCAGACGGACGGACGGACAGACAGACCGACAGGTGTCAATCGACTCGGCTATTGATACTGATTCAGAATAAAAATACTTCATATGGTCGGAGATGCTTCCTTCTTCTTGTTACATACATTCACACAAATTTAATATATCATTTTTGGATATAAAAATATATATGAGAACTTAAGCATTTCAACATTCCCCATTCCTCGGATGTGAACCAAAAGAAAAAGCATTAGTAATATGCCAGACATTGAGGTAGAAGATATAGCTAAAGATTAGGTAAATTATTAGGTAAATCAATAGATTTCTTAGTACTTAAATATTAATGGATTGGCCAAAAATACGTGCCGCCATTTCTGAACTACGATCAGAATTTGACAAGTCATTTAAGTGCTTGAACAAAACTGCACCCACATTACAGTACCTACACCTACGGGTACTGTTGAAATCGTTCAATGCAGTACGATAAATTGTAATTGAAAATTTAGAAAAGTGTGATTCGTTACAGTGCATACAATTAAAGGACGTGACCAAACGGCTTAAGGAAAATCTTTAATATGTTGCGGAACGGCACAAGTTACACATTTTATTTCCAAACACTTTAAATTTTCCGGCCGAGTTCGATTAATCAGTTTTACTAGAATCAGAACCAACTAAAATAGATGAGCCTGAATCGGTAAAATCACATACCGATATAGAAGACAAAGATTTCCATGATCCGACCATTTCAGCGGTAGTAACACTACCTGAATTGTCAGATCCAGAAGTTTCTGATTCCGATACAAACATAATCGTAATAGAACAAAAATTATTACGATGACGGATGAATCAGCTGCCCTAATTGTGTTTCCTAATTGTGCACCTTAATTGAAAAAGTACTAACTGCTGAGTACTGTAAGTCTGCAAATCCCTGTTTTGTTTTATTCAATTTCCTAAATTATTTTTGGCATCTTCCTATCTTCAACCATTTGTGGGTGTTTGTTTGTGCATTCGTTTTTTTTGCACCTTGCACTCACAAGTTGTTGTTGTTACAATTCAAGTCCTTGCTTTGATTTGAGCGTCCCAGCGTCATTTCTGTACTTACATATTAACAGCTTTCGACGCTTCCCTTGCTTACAAGTGTTTGTACGTTTGTGCTTTATTTTGCACTGCGCTCTCACAAGCTACTGTTGCTGCTGTCTTATATCTTTTGCTCAGAGTTAAGATTGAGCGCTCTTGTGATATTTTCGCGCACCTTATTTGTTTACCTTTTTATACCCTGTGGGAGTATATTAAGTTTGTTAAAAGTATGTAACGGGCAGAAGGAAGCATGGCCGACCCCATAAAGTATATATATTCTTGATCAGCATCAAAACCCGAGTCGATATAGCCATGTCCGTTTGTCCGTCGGTCCGTCCGTATGAACGAAAGGATCTCAGAGATGGTAAGAGCTAGAAGCTTGAACTCGATGTCCCAGCACTGGTAATTTTTGCAGGCAGATCAAGTTTATCTTTTTTTTTGGATGCCAAGCCCTCTTTGCCCACAAATTAAGTAAGAGTAAAAGTATAAAATGTAGCTCAAAACCCTCATAACAAGAGCAATATAACAGCTAAAGACTTCACATTTAGCACACATAATAAATATTTTGTGGTCAATGTGTCCAGAAAATTTTATCACGATGCCACGCCCCCCTCGCCTACAAAACGGAAAATCTTATAACAAGAGCAATATTACAGTTAGAGACTTCATATTTGGGACACATGATGAATATTTTGTGGTCGATGTGTCCAGAAAATTGTATCGCAATGCCACGCCCCCTTCACCCACAAATTAAGTAAAACCTCATAAAGCAAGCAGTTTTGTAATTCAAAAACCTCATAAGAAAAACAGTTTTGTAGCTAGAGACTTGAGATTTGGCACACATGATGAATATTTTGTGGTTGATGTGTCCAGAAAATTGTATCACGATGCCATGCCTCCTTCGTCCACAAAAATTAAAAAACGAATTACTAGAGAATTTCATCTGGAGTGAATTTGAGCGGGTTCCTGTAAACCCACAGGGTATATTACGGTCGGGGTCCCGACTGTTCGGCTTGTTTTCATTGAACCCTGTAGAAAATATGTCGTGCTGCAAGAAAACCTGCACTTTTAAGCGTGCTGATGATTTGGTTTAGCAACAGTTTATGCACTGCTGGTTGTGTGATAATGTCATGCACGCTAAGTGTGCCGGGCTCTCCGGTCGGGACTGTGATAAGGCTACTGTTATCTCTAAAAACGATTGTGGTGACTTAAAATGGTCTTGCTCCGTGTGTAGCGAGATACAAATTGATTTCTCCAGAAAGTATAATTCTGTGAGGAATCAATTCCTGAAATTACATAGTGTAGCTAAGCGTCTATCGAGTGATTTTGATTCAAGAATTGAGTTGCTTAGTCAATTTAAATTTAAATCTACACCCAGCTCTTTTTTGAAATCAAAATTTTTAAGTGTTCCTAACATTCAGACGCCTTCGACACCTTTGGCAACTCCTCAACGCCTGGAAGTAACGCCAATGTTGTCCCTTTCACCCTCTCCGGGTAATCTAACCCTCGATACTTCCCCTGATCCATCTACTTGTGGTCCGATTATACCCTTAGTTGACTCAACCCCTATACAACCTACCGAATCATTGAGGCGGGTTGTATCTAGTCGAAAAGGTAGAACCTCTCGTAATTCACCTCCTAAAGAAAATAGTACTAACAGTACAGTTTCTTTGCACCAAGCACCCCCACTTAATGTTGTTGCACCACGTAAGCAAGTATTTGCATCCAGACTATCCTCGGACACTACTTGTGAATCTGTTGCAGCATTCATTGTTAGTAAGTGTATGGTTAACGTTTCCGTTACGAAATTCAATTTTAGCACGCCCGGGAAAAAGCTTCTTTCAAAATAAATGTGTCTCACGACTCTTTTGCAGTCATTTGTGATCCAAAATTCTGGCCACTGCAAATGATTGTTTATGAGCTTAAACCGAAAGGCGATCTGAAACTTTGCATTATTCCATTCCAGATAATAATTCTGCCTCATCCATCATCATCAATGTCCCAATAAACTAGACCCTTTTCAAGACTTAATCCTTATTAAATTCCTGAATGTTAAACTGAACTTAAATCCCTATTTTTAAGCAGCTTTTCCTTTGAGTCTGACATTATCGCTTTATCTGAGACATGCTAACGCCAACAGTATCTGATTGCGAAATTTTGTCAAACATCTATTCCATCTATGCATATGATCGATTGATTCGTCGAGGTGGTGGCGTTATTCTTCAATCTGAACATATTTCCTTCACTGTTCCTACTAATGTTGAAATTGTTGCTGTTAAAGTAACGTTTCCATATCAATCAATTTTTGATACTTGCTCCTATATTCCACCATCTTCTAATGTTAAGTTTATATACAACATATTGCTTGTTTAAAGGATGTCTTTCTTCAAGTGAGAGACAACGACCTGTTTGATGTGCTGGGCCATTTTAATTTGCCTAATATTTCATGGTCTTTCTTCAATAGCGCAAACTATCCTGTTCCTGCAAATCAGCATGACTTCTTAGGCTGTGTGCTTGATTTTTCATTATTTCAAATAAACTCTGTCAAGAATTACTTGAATAGAATCATTGATCTGGTATTTATAAATGACTGCAAATACTGATACCCTGAAGACTTACATCATCCTGCTCTAGAAATTTCAATTTCAATTTCTAAACCCCATAATCCGATTTTTCATGCAAACAAGTACCGCGTCGCTGTTTTTGCAAAGGATATTATTCACTGCTTAAAAAGCAGTGGTGGACATTAATACTGTCCTTACTATCTTCTATATGACCTTGAACACACTCCTCAATCCAATCCCCAATTTTATTAGTTGTCGTGTTCATCAAAGCTCCCTTGGTTTCCCCCAGACTATTTTGTTTAAAAAATTTAAATCAAAATATTTTTAAAAGTTTAAGAAGTCGGGTTCAAGTTTTGACTGGTCTAAATATTCGCTGACCATGTCGAACTTCGCTCTACTAAACTCTAGTTGCTACGAGAACTATCTAGCTCGTTTGCAAGAGACAGTTTACCCGTGACCCAAAACAATTTTATAAATTTGTTAACTTGAAGCGTAAATCTCTGAATTTATCTTCCTATTTTTTTCTTGGGACTGATAAAGCCGGCGACGATTCTGCAGCTGCTAAACTATTTGCTAAATTTTTCCAATAAATCTATTCTCAAATTTCCCTCATTAATCCTTCTTATCCTTATAACATAATATCCTCTAATAGAATTTTTGCTCCCCATATCTCTTACAATACCCTCTTCTCTTCTATTATGTCTTTAAAATCTACATTCTCTCCTGGGCCTGACAACATTCCTATTTGTGTCCTTAAGGAGTGCTGTACTTCTCTAACCGCACCGTTGCTAAAGCATTTCAATCTATCCCTGGAATCTTCAGTCTTTCCACATCTTTGTAAAGAATCCTATATCATTCCTCTCCACAAAAAATGTGGTAAGTCTGATATTTCAAATTACAGAGGTATTGCAAAGCTATCAGCTATACCAAAACTTTTTTAAAAAATCATTGTTTCGTCTTTGCAACATCTCTGTAAATCAATTATTTCACCTGTCCAACATGACTTTGTAAGGGGTCGGTCTACCACGACGAACTTGCTTGAGTTTTCCACCTTGATAAATGAGGAATTTCAAAAGAAAAGGCAAACTGATGTTATTTATACTGACTTCACTAAAGCCTTTGACTCCGTGAACCACAACCTATTACTTCTCTAACTTGAATGTATAGGCTTCCCTTTAACCTTTTTAAGTTGGATATCCAACTACTTAAAAAGAAGGACCCAAAAAGTGCTCCTTAGGTCTATCGTTTCTAGTTCGGTTGACGTTTCTTCTGGGGCACCTCAAGGTAGTCACTTGGGACCTTTATTTTTTACCCTTTTCATTAACGACCTTCCCTCCATCCTTTCTAATTCCTATATTCTTATGTATGCAGATGATGTTAAGCTTATTTTCTCATACTCTGATCCCCTACTTCATTATCGTCTACAAGATGATTTGAACGCTATGCAATTATGGTGTTCAGCCAATAAATTGTATCTTAATTGTTGTACAATTGACAATACGCCATTGCGACGTATTTATACTGTGAAAGACCTTGGAGTTATATTTGATAGCAAATTGAACTTTAATTTGCACATCTCCACTATAATTAATGAGGCCAGGGGAGTACTTGGTTTTATTAAACGCTGGTCGAAAGAATTAAACGATTCTTCAACGACCACTAAACTTCTTAAGCCCGTCCTATCCTGGAATACTGTTCATGTGTATGGTGTCCTCAATGCCGTAATAACCAAAATCTAATTGAGTCTGCTCAAAAGCAACTTAAGCTTTTTGCCTTACGTGGTTTAAACTGGGGTCCCAACCTTCGTTTACCGTCGAATTGCAGTAGACTTTTTCTTCTGAACCTTCCGTCTTTAATCAATCGTAGAAACAATTTTTGGTGTGACTTTTCTTCATAAATTGATTATTGGAGAGATCGATTCGAGTTTCCTCTTAAGTAGAATAAATTTTTCGGTCAACCTTAGGCCCTCCAGACTTTAGCCCTTCCTACATGCACTACTGATTATGCTTTGCACAGTTTATTTCGTGTTTTGAGTACAGATTATAATAATGTTTGCCACGTTTTCTCCGCAGAACTCTCTCTCACCACTATTAAGCGCTCCCTTTTCCATATTCTTTCAAGAAATTTATGATTGGAAAATAATAATACTTAAATATAACATATAAATTATAATCATCCCTTCACTTCCGAATTTTGTACTATTATTAATTTGATTATAATACTTACTCGTATAGTTACTAATACTAATATCATACTAACAATATAGTTATGCTCATATTGAACAAACACTAATTCATATACTTACAAAAATATTTATTGTACTAATACTTATTAATCTGATAGGGTTTTTCTGAGGTTTTCCCCAATCCTTGCAACAAATGTTGGGTCTTTTAAAGTCATAACTTTGAATACCCCCAGGCCATTAATTTTTAATTTTTATACCTTGTGCCCATTAAAAATGGGCAAAAGCGGTATAATGAATTTGTGTAAATGTATGTAACAGGCAGAAGGAAGCATCTTCGACCCTATAAAGTATATATATTCTTGATCAGTATCAATAGCCGAGTCGATTGACACCTGTCCGTCTGTCTGTCCGTCCGTCCGTCTGTATGAACGCGTGAATCTCAGCAACTATAAGAGCTAGAGACTTCAAATTTTTAATGTAGGTTCCTTAACACCATACGCAGATCAAGCTTATTTTCAATATTCAGTATCAAGACCCGTTTGTTTTAAAATTAGAAATATCCCCATAACATAAGCAATGTTAAAGCTAGAAACTTGGGATTTGGCACACATGATAAGAAGCTTGGGTTTAATGTGTCCAGAAAATTTTATCGCAATGCCACGCCCCCTATAACTCGAAAAAGCTGATACCAAGAGCAGTTTTATAGCTGGAGACTTGAGATACTTGAAACACATGGTAAGTATCCTACTCTCTAAGTGTACTACAAATTTCAGTACGAGCGGATATTGAACTCAGAAGTTATTCAAGAAACAAATGTATGCAGCGCAGCAAATGCGTTGCAGCGCAGTCGCTGCGCTGCTGCGACGATATAACAAACGAAAAGACGCATTTGTTTATATATGTATGATTTGCCATTCGGCCGCTGTGGCGCTAAACATAACCAATCAGTGTTGCCAGACTATTACGAGCTACCTACTCTCGATGCAAGCAAAATCGACTTCAAGCGATATATTTAAATCCCATTATAATACAAATACTTTTCTTTGAAGACCTGCCCAAGGTTTCCTACTGTCGCGCTCGCTCGACTGATCGGTTTGTTTTCTTTTCAGTTTAAATTAAAAAATAATTTTATTTCTTAATTTATAATATCTTAGCTTGTAATGTTTCTATATTTTCTTGTCGACTGCTTTTAATCTTACTAAATAAAAAAATTAAATAAGATAAATATTCGTGTTATGAACCAACTTCGTACGACCTCTATTCCAGGTGGAACTTTACGAAGCTCAAAATTAACAGTCTGGAAACAATTTATCAATGATACAATTTAATCAAGTAGAACAAGTGCAAATAAAAGTATAAATAAGTGAAATATAATAAATAATCGTGAGTTATAATAAATAACGTTCGAATATAAAGTAATGAATTGGGTGGCATGTCATAACGCCTAAGGACTTAACGCCCAAAAAAGTTTTGGGTGAAAAGTCCGAAAAGAAAACGGACATTACGCCCATATTTGTTGGGCATTATGTCCGATTCAATTTCGGACATAAAGACCCAAAATTATTCTGGTCATAACAGCCAAATATTAAAAACGAATATATGAAGGCTAATTTTGGGAAAAACACTAAAAGTTAAATTTAAGCATCTTATAAAAGATTTAAATTAATAATAACATTAAATTAAATTAATACAACATGATTAAATGTCTGTATTTCATCGGTAATTGATTTGGCTGCTTTTATAAGTTACATTTTGACAATTATAATAAAAAACGTCGGAAATTTCTCGAAGAATAGATGTTAAAACGAGATAGTTTTCGGTTCAAATGTGTTTTTAATGCAATATATATTTTTATAACACACCATTTAAATATAATAATATATTAGCTTCCGGTTTAATTTAACCGGTTCCCAAGGAACACCACGGGGAGGCCAATACACTTTTCCAACTTATTTGAAATATTTAAATTAGAACGAATAAATTGAAGATCGTTATCGGAATCGCTCGAAATCGATGTTGCTTGTATTCAGAATTGCAACAAACTAAATTTTTGCTCTGCATGTAGTCGGGCAACACCACATGTTTCTCTTTCTCACACACAGCAGTTATCTTATTCAATCAATCGTAAATATAAATTAATATAATAATAGTAATTATTCAGTTTATCAGTGCTGGACTACTCTCAAACTGTTGATGGACAGTGTTGAGCAACTGGCCAATTATAATGAAATGATGGCAAGAAAAGAAATTCCATAATATCTCCTTTATTTGTGGGTCGATCGCTTTGAAACTAGCAGCAAATTGCTTATCGTTGTTGTACTGTCAATTTAAGGTGTGTTATCTCAACGAAGATGAGTGTAAAGAGTCGCAAACATTAATTTTGGATTCCCGAAAGAAAGACAAGGCGAGCGATAGTGCAAAGAAGATTGTCATGTGCGCTCTCGCTCTTGCCAAGAACTATGAAATAATGGCAATAAAACATATTCCTTAATATCTCCTTTATTTATTGGTCGATCGCTATGAAATTAATTTAAGCTGTGTTATCTTAACAAACATGCGTGTAAACAATCGCTAATATTAATTTACGTTACAATGTATAGTTCTGAGAGTGGCCGTCAGTATTTTGCACTGACTCCATATAACGCGACACACTGACACAATGTATGGCGCCACACAGCGGCCGACAGCGCAAATCATCAGATTATCAAATGCTTTTTCGTTTGCGCAAATGGAATTTTTATATGCTCTCTCGCTTTTTCCAAAAAATTGAATTAAAACAAATTCCTTAATATCTCCATTATTTACGAGTCAATTACAGCAAATTGATCAGCGTGAGTTATACTTCAACTATCAGTCATGTTAGGCTGAATTATCTTGGAATTGGAGGTTTTCTTAGGGTGATATATCGAAAATTGAAATCTGTAGCTCTTATAGTTGCTGAGATCCACGCGTTCATACAGACGGACGGACGGACAGACGGACAGGTATCAATCGACTCGGCTATTGATACTGATCAAGAATATATATACTTTATAGGGTCGGAGATGCTTCCTTCTGCCTGTTACATACATTCACACAAATTCATTATACCACTTTCCCATTTTCAATGGGCACAGGGCATAAAAATGTGTCCCGAATTCTTGTATTTTTAAACCCTTTACTTTAAAAAAGTAAATAGGGTCAATTAAGTTTGTCAAAAAAAAATGTGCGTAACAGGTCGAAGGAAGTCCGGCAGACCCCATAAAGTGTATATATTCTTGATCAGCATCACCAGCCGAGTCGATAAAGCCATGTCCGTCTGTCCTGCTGTGCGTCTGTAGTGCTGAATGAACACCTAGAGCTCAGAGACTATAAGAGCTAGGGTCACCAAACTTAGTGACAATACTCCTGCGGCCCCATTTGTCGTTTGGTCGTTTGTTTTAGAATTTTGCCACGCCCCCTCCCGCCCCCAAAAATTGGAAAACGAATAACTCGAGTAATTCAAAAGATACAAATTCCAAATTTGGCATACATAAAATTTACTTTCCTTCCGATGTGTACTGAAAATTTCATCAAAATCGGACAATAAACACCGGAGATTGGAAGCAAACAAATTTAATATATACAATGGTAGAAGACAGCAACTTGAGGCATTGAATTATTAATTGCACTTCTGTAGAAAACTAGTAATTGGCAAACGATCAACTATGGGTTCATTGGTGCAATGGTTAGAGTTTTCAAATCTTGTGGTGGGGTCTAGGGTTCGAATCCTGCCAGTGGGCACACTTTTTTCTTTTTAAAAAATTGTTAATTAATCGACAATAGCTTCTGTGGCGCAATGGTTAGAGTGTCGTACTCTTGCGTTGTGGCCTTAAGATCGAAACCTACCAGAGGCACACTTTTTTTCTGTTTTTATTTTTTTTTAAATTTGTCAATACAGTAATAAAATAAAATAAAACAATAGTTTTATTTTTATTAACAAATACTACCATAAATGCCAATGTATTATATTTAATAATGTATGTTTATTAACTTAACATTTGTTTGTTAAGATTAACATTTGTATAATAATGATTTATGTGTAACATAAATGGGCTTTGCACGTTCCGCTCTCTAACAGTGATTTTCCCTGGGTACCAATTATATTTAATTAATCGGAAGCTAATCTGAGCAGCGTTAAATTTATTTAGGCTTATTATAAGTTTCGAATCATTTCATTTTTGAAGAATAAGTAAAGGGTCTCTCATAATCGATTTCGACTGTAGCCTTTCCGACTGGATTTTAATAACTTCAATGAGAAACTAAAATCAATTAAACAAAAATGATTATATTATGATGGACTATGATCATGAAATTGATAAGTGGCCTCTTTAATCCTGCAAAGAGAATGTGTATCATAATTTGCTAAAAATTTATTGAAATAACAAATAAAATGACTAATCATAACATTCAGTTATAAATTATTTACAATTTTTAACCAAATCAAATTTTGCGACAGGTTTTATTTTTTTCTTGTTTTGTATTGTAGTGATGTGAATGGTGTATTGTGATTGATGCATTTGATGTAAAATTTGATCTTTTGTATGTAATAGATAAATAAATTCATAATATTGAATGAAGTGCTTCCGGAAAACAATTCGAAAATTCGATGATGAGGAAGAGTGCGTTCTAAGATATCCTAGTCCTGTAACTGTAATTTGCGAATCGTGCTGTAAAAACCAGAGAAACAAAATGTGTGACAGTTGCTTGGGCAACTTAAAATATACACATGTTCAATCGGTTTCTGAACTTGTGTGCTCATTTTGTTAGCTAAGGTCGAAACGACGGTCAAAATATATATATAATTAAATGTAGATATAGTTATTATAATGTAATATATAGTTAGTATATAAGAAAAATGGATAAAGTATGAAATTTGATGAAATATGAAGAATAAAGTTCTATGAATAATAGATTTGTAATTAAACTGTTAAATTGATAATTAAATCAATACTCCGCATCGATTTATTTGTCAATTTGCTTGATGTTCTCAAAATCCCAAAGGCCGAACTTAAAGTTAACTTCTTCTCGCCCCTCCCCTTCTTTATGATCGTTGTTTTTATGGAACTCCCGATTTGGAAGTCGTAGTCTCTGACGTCTTTGTTAAAACAATCGGCTGGAAAAATCAGCTTAATCAATTCATTTAAATTTGCCACTATATTATTAATTATAGGCATATTATTTACAAGCAAGTAAGAAAACTAAATACCTATGATAATCTTAAAACTTTACCAATTTTTTATTTTATCGTTGAATATATATCATTAATAAATTAAATTATTAAATTCACCTATCCCAAAGAAATAACATATAGCATTAAAGGACTAAAAGCATAAATCCTTTGCTAATACGATTAAAATAATTTATTCTTCTTTTGCGGTCAAAACGCCCAAAATATATTGTGGGTATTATATCCGTTTTCATATCGGACATATTCAGTTTTGGGCGTTTTTTTTGGGCAATAAGTCCTTGGGCGTTATGATATGCCACTAATGAATTGCTTTAATTAGCAGGTGGCTATATATGTGTATACGTGTGAGTTTCATAGGGGATGCATGTTTTACATATTTATGTGATTATATATGTTCGATCGTTTTATATTCTTTTATATCTTAATTTCAGGCCAAGACTTCCCCACCCTAAGAGAGTTATTTTCGGGACCAAGGGGCATATGGGCCAGATGTGGTTAAATGAGTGAGAATTTTATGAATGTTCACATATGTACACACACGCACATATGTATTTACCCAAGTTGTTGTGAATTGGTTGACTATGTACTAATTTTTGTTTTTTTTTTGTAGGTGACGACTATATCAACTCCTCTGGCGGTGCCGGCTGCACTGACTCAGGGAAATTCAGAGACCCTACTGAAGACCTGTTGCTGACTGCGCCTGCGGTGGCTTCGTGTAATGCGGCGGGTCCAAGCTTGCTGCGTGCTTCTGCTGGCGCGGGACTCTTCAGAGATCGGGCTTATCCAACTTGACGCTAGAGGCATGGACATGCGCCAAGTTGTCTGCAGGGACGGACTCACGGTATTTGCTGCGCGGTCTGCCTGCATATGTGCCTCCTGCTGCGGCTGATGGCGTGCTGCTACCTCCTGGTGAGTATGCTTGCCTGCGTCCGCCTGCTTCTGCTTCTCGTGGTCTCTTGTCTGCTGATTGGGTTGATTGCAGCGTGCGGTTGATTTCATGCATTGTGGATTTTGCTGCTGTGTGCGGTGGATTTTATGTTGTATAAATTGTTAAAGGGCATGTGCGATTTTGGTCCAACAATTGCTCAGACAATTGTTATGCAAAGCATTGTCTACTGCGCTCGTTTTTACTATCAAAATTGTAATCAAAAAATTACATGCCAGCAGCAACCGCACTTGCCTCGAACCACGTAAGGAAATTGACTGACCGAAAACTCTAAGCTTTTTTCCTAATTGCCTCAAGCCAATCTTCACCAATCCCCTTTTCATTCCTTGATCTTTTTACTTTCGTGCTCTTGAGTAGTGTTGGTAGCTTCTGATTGGTTCAGCTGTTGCTACCTATTGGTGTCGCTGGTTCGCGCCAGGTGGTGTTAGCAACAACTGATATTACTGTTACTAATATTTATAATGTTTAGTGAGTTGATAGAATTTAGATTTACACAAGCGTACGTGCAGCTTATTTTAATGTGCGGGATGTAAGAGACAGAGATGTGTTTCTCATCTTGGATAACTTTTCGATTACATATCGCTTCGGTTTTTAACGCTAGGTGGCACTTTGACTGGGGCTGCCACAGTACTCTCTCTTCAGTGACGACGTCACGATATGCTGAATTGGACTCGTCTTCTCTCGTAGGTTCGTTGCTAGACAGAAAATTCAGGTTGAGCATCCATCTGTTCATCGTTTCGAACCATAAAGGCAGGCTTTATTCGATCGACAGAAACTGCTACTTCCTTGCCGTTGACTTTTAAGGTGAATACTCGATCATTGTTGCGATGTACGACTTCAAACGGGCCAGAATATGGTGGCTCCAATGGCTGCTTGACGGCATCAGTGCGGATAAATACGAGGGAGCATTTATCTATTCCTTTTAGCCGGAACATTTTTTGATTGCTGTGATGAGCAGTTGGAGTCGGACGGATTTTTCGCATCTGGTTACGAAAATCACCTATGAAAACGGCAGGATCCACGTTTGCATCGATATCTTCAAAAAATTCGTTTGGCAAGCGTATTGTCGTTCCGTAGAGCATCTCTGCAGCCGATGATCTGATGTCTTCTTTGATGCAAGTTTGAAGTCCAAGCAATACGGCGGATAGCAGCTCTGGCCAAGGAGTGTTTGGGTGACACATCAGCGCAGCCTTAAATGATCTGTGCCATCTTTCGACCATTCCATTTGACTGCGGGTGATAAGCAGTGGTGTGGATGTGTTCACTGCCCATAAGTCGAGCCAGCTCCTTGAACAGGGCGGATTCAAACTGGGTGCCTTGGTCAGTTGTTATTGTTTTTGGTGTTCCAAAACGCGCAACCCATTGTGACCAAAAAGCTTTAGCCACTGTTTCGGTCGTGATGTTTGTGAGAGGGATAGCCTCAGGCCAGCTTGTGAATCGGTCTATCATAGTAAGACAGTACCGAAAATGTTGATGAAATGCATGACAACGATGTCCAGATGAACATGATTGAATCTGTCGCTGAGCACTGTGATCTTCTCAGGGGTCAATTGATTATGCCGGTTTATTTTGGCACGTTGACATGGAAGGCAGGTCCTGCACCACTCGATGATGTTTTTCCTCATTTTCGGCCATACAAATTTCTGTTTAATTTGCTGCAGCGTCGATCTGCCGCTCGGATGCGAGAGGCTGTGAAAAAAGATAATACTTTGTTGTGGGTGGGTACGTACGGGCGGACGTAATTCGTTGATACGTCACAATAAAGGGTGACATTGTCATCATAGCGGATTTTTAGCAGCTGAAGCGAAGTTGTTCCTTGTAGTAAATTTGAAAGCTCAGAATCAGCTGCCTGTGCTTTCTCGATTTGCGATGTGCTGACAGATACTGGCATGGTAATTGCACATAGCCTGGAGAATGCGTCCGCGACTACGTTGTCAGATCATTTCACATGAGTGATTTCGGTCGTAAACTGCGAAATGTAGCCAAGATGACGTAGTTGCCTGGGTGACGCCTTTTCAGGCCGTTGCCTAAAAGCATACACGAGAGGCTTGTGGTCCGTTTTGATGCAAAATATTCGACCCTCGAGGCAGTGCTTAAGATATTTGATGCCTTCATAAATAGAGAGCAGCTTCCGATCGTGTGTGCTGTAGTTTTTTTCAGTGTCCGTTAGTTTTTTTTTGAGAAAAATCAAAGTGGTTGCCAATGACCATCGACCAGCTGTTCTAGAGCTGCTCCCATCGCCACATCAGAAGCATCGCATACGAGGGCCAGTTGTGCTTTCGGGGACGGATGTGCTATCAGTATCGCATCTGTGACACTTTGCTTGTATGCATCGTATGCGGATCTACGATTTGGTGTCCATTCGATCTAGCGTTGGTCGTTTTTCTTGACGTTCCTAAGAAGTTCATAATGCGGTGCTTGGATATGAGACGCACGGTGCAGGCATCTTCGATAATAGTTGATGATGCCGAGGAATCGTCCGAGTTCGCTGATTGTGTAAGGCCTCGCATAGTTTTGTATGGCCTCCACTCGCTGACTGGGAGGTTTGATTCCGTGTTCATTGATGACGAAACTCAGAAAATGCACCTCTGTCTAAGCCAGTTGGCACTTGCTTAAATTGATGCAAGGTCCGTGGCTGCGAAGGATCTCATATCATAGTGAGACAGTACCGAAAATTTTGATGGAATGGCATGACAACGATGTCCAGATGAACGTGGTTTAATCTGTCGTTGTGCACTGTGATCTTCTCAGGGGTCAATTGATTATGCTGGCTTATTTTGGCACGTTGACATGGAAGGCAGGTCCTGCACCACTCGATGATGTTTTTCCTCATTTTCGGCCATACAAATTTCTGTTTAATTTGCTGCAGCGTCGATCTGCCGCTCGGATGCGAGGGGCTGTGAAAAAAGATAATACTTTGTTGTGGGTGGGTACGTACGGGCGAACGTAATTCGTTGATACGTCACAATAAAGGGTGACATTGTCATCATAGCGGATTTTTAGCAGCTGAAGCGAAGTTGTTCCTTGTAGTAAATTCGAAAGCTCAGAATCAGCTGCCTGTGCTTCCTCGATTTGCGATGTGCTGACAGATACTGGCATGGTAATTGCGCATAGCCTGGAGAATGCGTCCGCGACTACGTTGTCAGATCCTTTCACATGAGTGATTTCGGTCGTAAACTGCGAAATGTAGCCAAGATGACTTAGTTGCCTGGGTGACGCCTTTTCAGGCCGTTGCCTAAAAGCATACACGAGAGGCTTGTGGTCCGTTTTGATGCAAAATATTCGACCCTCGAGACAGTGCTTAAAATATTTGATGCCTTCATAAATAGAGAGCAGCTTCCGATCGTGTGTGCTGTAGTTTTTTTCAGTGTCCGTTAGTTTTTTTTTTTTTGAGAAAAATCCAAGTGTTTGCCAATGACCATCGACCAGCTGTTCTAGAGCTGCTCCCATCGCCACATCAGAAGCATCGCATACGAGGGCCAGTTGCGCTTTCGGGGACGGATGTGCTATCAGTATCGCATCTGTGACACTTTGCTTGTATGCATCGTATGCGGAGCTACGATTTGGTGTCCATTTGATCTAGTGTTGGTCGTTTTTCTTGACGTTCCTAAGAAGTTCATAATGCGGTGCTTGGATATGTGACGCACGGGGCAGGCATCTTCGATAATAGTTGATGATGCCGAGGAATCGTCCGAGTTCGCTGATTGTGGAAGGCCTCGCATAGTTTTGTATGGCCTCCACTCGCTGACTGGGAGGTTTGATTCCGTGTTCATTGATGACGAAACTCAGAAAATGCACCTCTGTCTGGGCCAGTTGGCACTTGCTTAAGTTGATGCAAGGTCCGTGGCTGCGAAGGATCTCCAAAAAGGTACGAAGGTGCTTTTCGTGTTCCTCGGGCGTATTTGACATTATAGGGATATCGTCTATATAGCAGTAAACGAAATCGATGCCTCGGAAAATATTATCGATGAACCTTTGGAAAGTCTGCGTGGCATTCTTTAGACCGAACGGCTTGTAGAGAAACTCGAGAAGGCCAAATGGTGTGCAAACAGCAGTTTTAGGGATGTCACACTCAGCCATTGGAATCTGATAGTACGCTTTCACCAGATCAAGAGTTTCTCACCAGAAAAACGGCGCGGTCGATCAGAGACTGGGCTTCCTGTAGTTTCAATGTAGTGTTGTACATCATGTCGATTGCTTGATTTTTGTGGTGATACAGTGACGTCCACGAACTCCTACAACAGGCTTTGGAATCTGTGTACACCTTGAATGGTGGACACAGAGTTATGTTTCGCATTAAAAGCAAGCTGGTGTCGATATATTTGTCGTCGCATCGATAAGTTTTTGTTCCTTGACATCGACGAGGAGATGGAAATGAGACAGCTATTTCGGTGTCAGCTACTATAAAAGGACAGATGAGGGAACGCGGGAGTCCAAAGTTTAAGTCAACTAGCATGCTTCCGTATGTATGGAGGACTGTTCCGCGAACTTGTCGAGCAAACGGGCCTTCAGCGTGTCAAATTTGTTTGAGGCTGGCGGATGAGTGACTTAATCCTCGACGGCTGAAACAACATCCGGATCCAAGTTCCCAGTTATGTGGTCGAATTAGTTGTCGTCGTCGTTGACGCCGTGGAAACGAAATGACCGTTCCACCTGAGCGAACCACAGTTGGGGATATTCGCCGTTTGTCCAGCAGATGAGTTGACTTGCAGTTCCTCAACTTGGTTTTGCAGCTCCCGAACCATGTCGAGCAGTTGTTGTTGTTGTTCGTTCGGCATGTTTTCGTTTCTCACGAAAATTTGATTAAGTTGTAGCGAGGTTCGCCGGACATAAACTGCCGTTGTATTAATGGCGTCGCTTTTTTATGTATGTGTCGATTCTGTAGAAAGTTTGATTGTGTGCGTGTATATTTAAAACTCAGTTCACGGACGTTTTCTTAATTTCGCAAAATTTGGCTAAATTAAGTGCGTTTTTGGTAGAACTGAGCTCTAATCAAGTCGGGGTCACCTCTATAGAAACACGAATGGGTGTTACTAATATTTATAATGTTTATTGAGTTGATAGAATTTATATTTAAACAAGCGTACGTGCAGCTTATTTGAATGTGCGGGATGTAAGAGATAGAGATGTGTTCTCATCTTAGATAACTATTCGATTACATATCGCTTCGGTATTTAACACTAGGTGGCACTTTGACTGGGGTTGCCACAGAACGTCTATCGATATTTGGATATAAAGAGGCTACTATAACGTCAGGGACGAATAGGTTAAACAATCACTATCGAAAACTATCGATTGATGGCATATCGATATTTGGCCACCTCCAAAATTATAAAACTGCAAATTTGCCCATTTTTATTGATATTACTAATTGATATACAAAATGGACTAATCCTTTGAGGATATATTTGCTGAGCTAAGCAATAACGATGATTCAAAGACACACGATCATTGAAGAAAAAAAGCACGACGGGCCAGAAAAATGGGTGCAAATTGGTCTGCCGAAGAGTGCGTTCATTCAACTTATTGATTGCGTGGATGAGAGGGCCAATTTATGGGAAAATAAATTTTTGATAAATAAAATTGCAATAGTGGACCCTATTGCGCCATCTGCATATGCACTTACCACTTTTTTTATATTTCACAATACCGCACGTCTGATACATACACAATATCGACGTCAACTGAACAGCATTGGCAACGTGAACGTCAGCGAAGGTTGATGTCAATTAGTCAAACAGCTGTCAACTTTATTGCAAACGCGTTGCGTGCCCTTGCGTTGTCCAACTCGAAAAGTAGTTGACAAACATGTTTTTTGGTCAACTTATGTAAACGTAAGTAATGCGTTGACCATGATTGACAATCGTTGACTTAGCTCAAATTGACGCTATGTAAATGCCCCATTAGTCATTATATCCTGCCATTCCATGATCACTTTGATTTTTTCCAATGTTAAGACTATTCAATCTGAAAGCTGCCATTCGCCTTGTTGAATTTTAGTGTTAAGAGCTGATGCTAATACAAAAATTGGGCGTTTTTGGAGAAATCAAGCTCATTTAATACACTATATCATTGCTGTAACACTTAACTACTTCACGGTTTTTATACCCTGTTCCCATTAAAAATGGGCAAGAAAGGGTATAATGAATTTGTGTGAATGTATGTAACTGGCAGAAGGAGGCATCTCCGACCCTATAAAGTATATATATTTTTTATCAGTATCAATAGCCGAGTCGATTGTCACCTGTCCGTCTGTATGTCCGTGTGTCCATCCGTCCGTCTGTATGAACGCGTCGATCTCAGCAGCTATGAGAGCTAGAGACTTCAAATTTGGAATGAATGTTCTTAAATACCATACGCAGATCAAGTTTATTTTCAATTTTCGATATCTCAATCCCCGCCCGCGCAAATCGAAGAAAACTATCACTGTCTTAAATAACTCAGTGTTACATAACCGATAGTTGAATTATAGCTCACGCTGAGCATTTTGCTGCTAGTTTCATGGCTATCGACCCATAAATATAGGAGATATTAAGGAATTTGTTTCAATACCATTGTAAACAATTTTCCAATCAACAGTGGCAGTCCAGTGTTGCCAGACTATCGCAAGCTACCTACTCTCGATGCAAGCAAAATATACTTCAAGCGATATATTTAAATCCCATTATAATGAAAATACATTTCTTTCATTATAATGGGATTTAAATATATCCCTTGAAGTCGATTTTACAAGTCTCTAGCTATAAAACTTCTTGTTATCAGCTTTTCCAGTTGTGGGCGAAGGGGCGTGGCGTCGCGATGAAATTCTGGGCACATTAAGCACAAGTTTCTTATCATTTGTGCCAAATCTCAAGTCTCTAGCTGTAACATTGCTTATGTTATGGTGATTTATCTAATTTTTAAACAAACCGCTTGATATCGAAAATTGAAAATAAACTTAATCTGCGTATAGTATTCAGGAACCTACATTCCAAATTTGAAGTCCCTAGCTCCTATAGTGTAGTGCACATGTGTATGCATTTTATAATGTATAAAAGATAATAACATACATATGTATGTATGTATAACATTACTTACACCACGGCATGTATACCAGGTATTCAATACGAATACAAAAAGGCAGATGGCTTTTCACATTTAAGTGCTCAGGATGTCAATCTGTTGCTCTACCTACACACGTCAAATACATCATAAATCCTTATGCCGCCCAAAAATGCAACATATTAACATAATCAAATAACTCCCGAGCAGCTGTGGGAGCCACGTTTACTTAATAAAATTAAAATACACTCATTAAAAATTCCGAGTTAACGGATTCATCATAAGTGGTACATATGTAAGCAAAATGTATTTTTTGAGTTTTAATGTAATTTTAACATGAACATGTAATTTACGTTTCGTTATCTATTTGTTTATTGATAATACCATAAGCATTAAGTTATAGGGTAACTTTCATTTTGATGAACTCAGCTAATTACAGACATTTATTATATACTTTACTTTTGATTTAGGTATAAATTGTACATAATATAATACCCTGTGCAAGGGTATCAAAATCAAATTTAAACTACACTATTGTACGAACTTGTTTTTTGTGGGATATTTGTATTGCATGTATATAGCATTTTAAATTTACATGTACATTTGAATAAATATTCTGATATTAACGTAATTTAATTGGTGGCTTCTTTCAATCTGATTATATTAACCATAAAACATTTAAAATATATTTTTTAAGCAATAACTTTCACCTTAACGCGATTTAAAAGTTTGACAAATTAATAAATGACCACAATTTAATTTTGTTTTAATTTATTTTTTGGAAACGAAGTGGGCTTTAAGAACATTCATCAAACACTTGATTTTTAAATTATATACCTCAATGTCTAAGGGTTTAATACAATTACAATTTTAAGTAGAGGTAAGTAATATGTTGATCATCTGAAATATTTTCCGGAATTAAGCAAGTTGATTGGTTGCAGGTTTTTTTTTATATCAGACACTGTACTCAATTACCTGTGATGTTATAACTTTTATTTTTGAAAAAAACTTAGCTTTAACTCCACGATAATATTCGAAGGACAAGTCGTTTACCTATTAACGTATAATTTTGTGTGGTTCTTTGTGCAACCATTTTGTTCCATTAAAACTTAAAAAAATATATATAATTTCGGTTAAAATGTGGCGATTCTTTTTATTGACGTATTTATCTAACCTTTTATAGACTGTTATAAAGATGATTTTAGTGCTATGTAGGTATTAGAAAATATGAACATAAATACAAATGGAATTTGAGAAGCTCATTTGTGTCCGTAAATAAAATACATATGCAATCGCAACCCTCTCTCTAGTTGTAAAGTTACTCATAACAAACTCGTGAATTCAGCTACCCTGTAGCAAATGATGTTAATGAACTACTCACTAGGTTTGAATAGTCAAACTCTGTTTCTAGTACTTGTTATGCATTTAAGTGATGTACTTTCACGATCTTTACTTCTGTTAGTCTATATGTTAAGATTTTGTTAAACATACATCGATTTCTTTTAGGTTTTAATTTAAATTTTTCCATTTATTGTAGCTTATATGGCCGTCAAATTTATATGTAAATAGTTTTTTCACTAATAAGTATGTTATTTAAATCATTCTTCGTTTTGTTTGTATATAAATTAAGGACTTAAACGTTATAAGAAAAATGTTTTATAAAGTATTATTTACTGTTTTTTTTTAATTTCTTCATTACATTAAATTTTGTAATTTACGCAATATTTCCATGCCTTTTTATGTTCTATCTGTATTTTTTGTAAATGCTTTAATTTTATTTGACTTTGCTTCATTAAGACCAACTATCTGTAGTGTATGTATGTATATTTAAATGAAGTCGTATAAGAATTTTAAGATTTAATGTCTGATACGGATAATACAGTTCAACCACCGTAATTTTTCATGCACGTGCTATCATTGTAATCAAGAATGGTGCACTCTCGATTTCATTTGACTATATAGCAGACGTCGCCGTCCCAAAATGTATATGACTTTACGATTTGAACTAACTTTACGTACTTTAATTAAACTGTAACTGTTACCGGCATTCTGACTATCAGTGACAACTCATAGATTTTGCTTCGAATTTTTCATTTACACTAATAATATTCTTGTATATGTGTATGTCTAGTTTCATGTTGCTGTGTATGTCTGTGTTTTGGTTTGTTGTATAAGTATAAGAAGTATATAGTAATATAAATAATTTGTATATAAAGTTCTTGTTTTTGCTGTGGTCTCTGTTGCAATCAACGCAGTTTTTTTCCATCAATATCGCTGCCGCCAGTGCGTCAAGCGCTTAAAATATGTCACTATTATTTTATTTTCAGCTTAACAACAGTAACAAGGAACTATTGACATTTACGTCCTACAGTTAAGATGTTTTCTTGTTGCCGTTGTTATTGTCGCCGCTGGTAAACGCTGACTGCGCGCAGCCACTGCCCCGTTGACCCTAACCAACTCATTAACACGCATTTTTCACTACACTTAATTCCACACGCGCAAGAAGGAGTCCCATGATCCCGTTGCTACTGCCATACCATTTTCAGTGACCCCCAAGCACGACACACGGTTATCATGGCCGGCGAGAATGCCCGAGCGCTCTGCTTTCATTGTGTCCCACACATTACAATTGAAATCGTCGTACCCCGCTAATAACAGACGACCGCTTTTCGAGAATGCAACGGAGGTGATACCACAAATAATGTTGTCATGCGAATACATAGCCAATTCTTGGTCGGCACGTATGTCAAACAAGCGACAGGTTGCATCGTCAGACCCTGTCGCGAAGGCTTGTCCATTAGGAAAGAAGGTGACTGCATTGATATCAGATTCGTGCCCGGGAAACGTTTGTTTGCAAATACATTCTCTTATATCCCATAACTTGGCCGACGCGTCACATGCGCCTGATACAAAGGTTTTACACTGTGGAGCTAGAGAGAGAGCCATTACATCTCCCGTATGACCAAGAAATGAATTAATTTGTAAGCCAGTTTCTATGTCCCATAGGCCGCACGACATATCACCTGAGCTCGTTACAATTTGATTGTCGTCCAGAAATCGACAACATGATAGATAACCACCATGACCCGGCAGCTCGCGAGATACACGTACATTACCTTCCCGTGTTTTTAAGTTATAGATTGAACACATGTTGTCGAGCCCACCGCAGGCGACATAGCTTCCCGATGGAGCGTATGCACAGGTCATAACCCACGAAGAGCGCAGCGGTATAGCGTGTACTTTGTTCGTGGTGTGCGAATCCCAAACAATAAGTTTACCATCCTGTGAAGCTGATACGAGATTCCTGGAATCATTACCCCAGTGCATAGCATATATTTTGGCCAGATGGCCGCGCAGTGTACGTCGCGTGCGCATTTGTATACGTCCAATAGGCTCTAGCGAAGCGGCAGCCTGCAACAAAGACGTGTCGCATGCAGCCTTTCGTGCATCTCGAATTGCGTTCTTGAGAGATTCAGCCTCCTGTCTTAGACTGTCTAGTTCATTCATCTTACTTTCGGCTAGTCTTTTTTTCCTTTAAGTTGCTCCTCTACTTCACACTTGTAGTGTCTCTTAAGATTATTAATTCGTTAAAAAATGAATTAATTGATTTGCTGGACTTCTGTTTTCAAAACTAAAGAAGTAAATTAAAATAGTTAAAATATTTTCTATTATATACAAAAATAAAAACTTACGGATATAACTATTTTTATTGCAGTGCTTTCGTCAGCGTTTAATGTTGATTTTGGTTTGGCTGTCGTCGCTTT
>OY282582.1:11872574-11946842 GCA_958299025.2 Drosophila histrio
CGCGTGGTCTGCGAATAAAAGAAGTTGTCTGTCGCCCACGGTATTAGTAGATGCTAGGAACCCTCGATAAAAACCGTTTATCGTTTGTAGGATTGTATTCTGTAGGATTAGAATTACAAAACAATATCATTACAACTATAATACTTTGTGCTTACCTCATTGACTCTTCCTAATCCCGCGCTTTCCTGGCTTAGACGCTTAAATTATGCAAATTCATTTGTTTATATACTAGTAAGTGTGACCCTTTCGTCGGACACCAAAAATACGAAACTATCGGTAACTCATAACATAGCTTTAACATTAAATATCAAATACTGTCCCCCGACACACCGAAATACTTTTAGTCGATAGATTGCAGCCGTTAATGCAATCGATATTTCTTACAATTTTTGTTTTGAGAAAAAGTGTGCCAGTTAAGAAATGCATAAATCCTCGAAATGCCTGGATGCGAGAACCTTTATTTAAAAAATAGTACTGCAAGTATTGCATTCGCGATTTGAACGCACACGCACACGTGGTAAAAACAGGGACCGTAACGATTAAAATTTTAAAAATATAAATTAAACAAGCCGAACAGTCGGGACCCCGACCGTAATATACCCTGTGGGTTTACAGGAACCCGCTCAAATTCACTCCAGATGAAATTCTCTAGTTATTCGTTTTTTAATTTTTGTGGGCGAAGGGGGCATGGCATCATGATAAAATTTTCTGGACACATCGACCACAAAATATTCATCATGTGTGCCAAATCTCAAGTCTCCAGCTACAAAACTGTTTTTGTTATGATGTTTTTGAGTTTCAAAACTGCTTGCTTTATGAGGTTTTGCTTAATTTGTGGGTGAAGGGGGCGTGGCATCGCGATACAATTTTCTGGACACATCGACCACAAAATATTCATCATGTGTCTCAAATCTGAAGTCTCTAACTGTAATATTGCTCTTGTTATAAGCTTTTCCGTTTTGTAGGCGAGGAGGGCGTGGCATCGTGATAACATTTTCTGGACACATTGACCACAAAATATTTATCATCTGTGCTAAATGTGAAGTTTTTAGCTGTTATATTGCTCTTGTTATGAGGGTTTTGAGCTACAAAACTGCTTGTTTTATACTTTTACTCTTACTTAATTTGTAGGCAAAGAAGGCGTGGCATCAAAAAAAAAAAGATAAACTTGATCTGCCTGCAAACATTACCAGTGCTGGGACACCTAGTTCAAGCTTCTAGCTCTTAAAATCTCTGAGATCCTTTCGTTCATACGGACGGACCGACAGACCGACGGACAGACGGACATGGCTATATCGACTTGGCTATTGATGCTGATCAAGAATATATATACTTTATGGGGTCGGCCATGCTTCCTTCTGCCCGTTACATACTTTTAACAAACTTAGTATACCCCCACAGGGTATAAAAATAAAAATTATTTGTTGACTTTTTTAATACAAAACCAGTCGGAAAGGCTACAGTCGAAGTCGACTATGAAAGACCCTTTACTTATTCTTCAAAATGGAAATAAGAGTAACCCTAAAAGTACCCCATAACGCTTTGTAACTTAAATATGCTCTTCTTCTTCCTTTGGCCCGACACTGAGTAACATTAAGTTATGAATAATTTCCGGATTTATTATCCGATCGTGATGAAATTTTCAGAACACATTAGAACCTCGATGGCCCCCGATGAAATTTTTCAGGATTCGTTAGGACCGTGATACTTGTCCTGTGTGCCAAAATTCAGGACTCTAGCTTTAATATTTTTCGTTTAATGGGATTTCAAAAATGTTGTTCTCGATTTACGGAGGCGGAAGAGGGCGTGTCAAAATTTTAAGATAAACTTGATCTGCTTATCCCATAGACGAACCACCATACCAAATTTGGTGACTCTAGCTCTTATAGTCTCTGAGATTTTTAAAAGCCCATAAAACAAAAACTATTAAAGCTAGAGTCCTGAATTTTGGCACACAGGACGGGTATCAAGGTCCTAATGTATCCTGGAAATTTCATTGCGATCGGATAATAATCTCGGAAGTTATTAAAAAAACTTAAAATCTCATATAATGGTCAATTTTAAAACTAGAGCCTTGTTTTTTTTTTTGTTGAATTTCAAAAAATTGAGTCAAAAGGTACGGCATTTTTGTACTTAAAAAACGTTTCTGCGCAGTGCCGAATGCCAAACTGTTTTTTTATATTATTAAAATGAATAGTGTTCGTCGCTAAATTTGATATAAGTAATTTTGGGGCGTGAATATGCTTTCACTAGACTTTTACCTTGTGTAGAGGTTTTTTGGGGGGATATCATAAGTTTTTGGAATTCCAATTTTTAGCCAGTTGGCTAATTTTGATCCTTCTTAAATTCGGAGCCCCAAATCATTAAACTGTCATTGACAGTTTGCAAGAATGAATTATCCCCTATAAAAGGTTATATATGTACATTAGTAGAAATTCAATGTCTGTAATATATTGCATTTCAATTGATGTAATATATATATTAAAAATTTATAAAAATGCATTGGCGCCATTTTTAATTAATTGCATAAAATTGCAAGAATACAAAATTGTTCATCTAATTTTGGGTAGAGTGTATTAGACTTAATATTTAAATAACTGCTATTCAAATATTTACAAAAACAGTTTCCAATCAAATTTAAAAATAAACAAATTCAAATTAACATGGTGAAAAATTAAAAAAATCGCACAACAGAATATCGAACCCGCGACCTCTCGCACATCTAGCACATCAACCACTAAGCCAACGAGCCTACCGTCAGGCGCGTGCTAAATTGCAACTTTGAAGAACTGTAATTCTCATTACATTTTGCTCTCGTCGCTGCTGTTCTGACAGTAAGGAAAATCCAACGAGCCAACGAGCTATTTACCAAGTCCCTGCTAAATTGGAGCTTTGTTTGTAGAGCTGTAATTATCCTTACATGTTCTTCTAGTCCATTCTGTTGTTAAACTAAGATGAAAAAGTTACAAAAAGGAATTATATCAGATATGTGATATGATGAAACAGTTGCAATTAAATAATATAAAAAACATTTAAATTGCTACAAATATTGTAAAATTAAAAAAAACTTGAACCTCCGACCTTGCCCGTTAGAGTCAGACACTTTAACAACTGAGCCAACGACGCTTCTTTGTGGAGTGTTCTAAATTGCAATTATGTTGACAAGGCCGTAATAGTTCTTACATGTCTCACCGTTGCTGTTTTTCTTAAAACTCGCAAAGGAAAATATGTGCACATTAAAAATGTAATATCTTGCCAAAACGAATCATCCCAGATATGACCTATATACCAAAAGTTGCCTTATTTTAATAGCTATAATAAATTGAAAATATACTAAAATCGAAGACGCCGTTAATTGCATAAATATGCAAGCACACTAAAATTTACATAAAATTTTAATAATATAACAAACGACTTAATATTATAATAACTTTTAAACGAGCTATCGGATTGGGATTATTGAGGTTCCAATCGATCCGTAGTTAACATATGCATCATATAACATTAAATTTTGTTCTCATTAGGCACTAACGGCCCCACCAGCTCCAATCTAACAGCTTATATCTAGACAGGATTTATTACGGCACCAAGCTGAAAACGCTATATTTTGTCAACCCGAATTTTGCCTGACAAGTGTTGTATCCCAAAATTTGCGCAATGTTTCCACGCTTAAGAATAATAAATCAAAAATACAAACTTAAGGACCCATTTTTTTTCAAATTCAAAAAAAATAGAAAAATTATTCATGTAACTTTTACAACATGTAATAATCTTACAGAGTTAGTTTAGACTTATATTAAAGCTATTTTGATAACCTTTCGAGTGATGTAAAAAAAATGTTCATAGGGTCTATGGTTTGTCCACAGTATTCAATTGAATTTTCAACTATTCCAGCTTTTTGCCGCCAAATTAGCGGTTTTTCAAAAAAGTTCTAAAACAAAAGTTTCTTAGATTTTTGGAAGTAACACGATCAAGAATATTCATTCCGATATCTCAAAGATTGGTCCAGATAAGCCAATACAAAAGATTTCCATCTCAGCTCGATGAAGTCATCAAAATTTTAAAATTCCAATATCTTAGGAATGGATAGCCGATTTGGGTGAATGAAGTACCGTTCGACGCGATTTCAATTCTGTCAACTATCTGTTTCTAAAAATTGGAGCTTTATGCCTCAACCGAAGCTCCACATTCAAACGTGCAAAGTTTGACAAAGATATGCAAACGGCTATATCTCGAAAAATATCTGACTGATCGAAAAAAGTATTATGTCATATTAAAACCACAGAAATTACCTTTCGAATGATATACAACACATTGTGATCTGTCCAGCCGATCTCTATATCCAATATTGCGTGTATATATAGCTAGTGGCCTGCAGCCCAGCAAACTTCACTACTTGTGAGTTTTTGGGGTCTGATTTCGTCATTAGCGCGGACTGCCGTCCGCAGTGATATGACAAAATATATTGTTGAAAATTAGTAAATTATAGGTGGGTAACAATATTTCCATTAAGGCTTAAATATTTAAGTCCTGACAGTTATATTTTCTTTTAACTTCATCTATATATATCTAACGTTGTGAATTCTCGATAGATATTAATTTGTTTCCTTCTTGCTAAAATCCATCTATTTGCTTTTATTTTGGTAGAGATTTGCCTAATTTTATTGTTGTTTACAAATTCGGTTTCGAAATTTCGATTATGTTCGTTAGATTGGTAATTTTTTGCAAGCAGGTCAAGTTTATCTTTTTTGTTGGATACCACGCCCCCTTCGCTCACAAACCAAGAAAGAGTTCAAAACAAAAGCACTTTTGCAGCTAGAGATTTGAGATTCGGCCCACATGATGAGTATCTTGGGGTTGATGTGTCCATACAATTTCTTCACTATACCACGCCCCTTTGTCCACAAATTGCAAAACTAGTTACAAGAGAATTTCATCGGAGTGAATTTCAGCGGGTCCCTGTACAGGGTATATTACGGTCGGGGTCCCGACTGTTCGGCTTGTTTTGTTGTTTTACATTTTTTTTAGATAATGTTACAATATCATCTATAAGCAAAGAAAAGTATTTCTATTAGAATGGGGTTTAAATAAATCGTTGAAGTCGACTTTGCTTGCATCGAAAGTAGGTAGATTGCAATAATATGGCAACACTGGACTGCGATTGTTAATTTAAAAATAGTAAATCAAATTGTCACACGCGCTCTCGCTTGCGCAAATGGCATTTTCATATGCAGTCTTGCTCTGGCCAACAATTATGAAATAATGTGTTAAAGGTGGGGCAAGACATCGGTTTGATTAAAATAATAAGACTCTCTTTTTCTTTTGGGACCTGGAACTTGTGTTCCGTATCGGTACTTTTTTTGCAATCGCCTCCTAATATTATTGCAATGTTTTAATAACCTAAAGCCGCGGGCAGCGCTGTCGGTTACTCCGGCAGCGCAGCGGCTGTTTTATATATTTAATTGTATGTATATACCCGGTCGCTAGCTACTGCGGCCGAGAAAGAGAGTTGCATGTGTAAAGAATAACAAGCCGATCAGCGAAGCGGGCGCGACAAGTGGATACCCTGTGCAGGTCTAAAAATAAAAGTTTCTTAGAAAAAGTATTTTAATTATAGTGGAAGTGTTTTTTTTGTCTACATATACCTTTAAATATATCACCGCTCGAATTAGCTTCCGGTTTAATTTAATCGGTTCCCAGGGTACACCACGGGGAGGCCAATACACTTTTCCAACTTATTTGAATTATTTAAATTAGAACGAATAAATTGAAGATCGTTATCGGAATCGCTCGAAAACGATGTAGCTTGTGTCCAGAATTGCAACAAACTAAATTTTTGCTCTGTATGTAGTCTGGCAACACCACATGTTTCTCTGTCTCACACACATCAGTTATCTTATTGCGCGCCAAACCATTTATTTTTGAAATTTAAGGAAATGTTTATATATATGGGTTTTTGTAATGCAGACAATTTGTCAACCATACGTGTAAGCAATCGCAAATATAAATTATTATAATAATAGTAATTATTCAGTTTATCAGTGCTGGACAACTCTCAAACTGTTGTTCGACAGTGTTGGACAACTGGCCAATTATAATGAAATAATGGCAAGAAAAGAAATTCCATAATATCTCCTTTATTTGGTGGTCGATCGCTTTGAAACTTGCAGCAAATTGCTTATCGTTGTTGTACTGTCAATTTAAGGTGTGTTATCTCAACGAAGATGAGTGTAAGGAGTCGCAAACATTAATTTTGGATTCCCGAAAGAAAGACAAGGCGAGCGATAGTGCAAAGAAGATTGTCATGTATGCTCTCGTAAAACAAATGCCTTAATATCTTCTTTAGTTGTCGGTCAATCGCGATAAGACTTGTAGCAAATTGTTATATTTTGTTACATCATGTGGCATCTTAACAAACATGCGTGTAAGCAATTGCTAATATATATTTTACGTTAGCCTGTAGCATTCAGCAAAATATATTTCTGAGTGTAGCCAATGTATGGCGCCACATGACACAATGAAAAACGCACCACACAGCTGCCGACAGCGCAAATCATCAGATTATCCTATGCTTACCCACGGTCCTTGGAACAAGGAGGTGGTATCCACGGGAACCCAATCCACAAACCCTCTCACTCACGATCCAGGGTTCCTGGATAAGAGCCACGTCTACCCTTTCCCTGTCCATGAACCGTAGTAGATCTGCCGAGGGAACCCCAGAATGATGCAGATTAATCTGCACCACACTAAGATTTTTCGGCTGACCTAGCATCCCTTCCGTCTGGTCCAGGGATGTATGCTCTGATGCATCCTAATCCCATCATCAACTGGCCTTGTTTTTTCAGGAGCTGGCTCCTGGACTGTGCACAAATGCTGATCCAGAGATCCTTGCCATTTCTCTTGTCGCGGGTCAGCCCTCGCCTGATCGTCCAATCCCCGGTAACGCAAACCTCGTTCTGGCGCTTGATCATGTTAAGGATAGTTCGATCCTCCATTATCGGAGGTGGGATCCAGACCTTAATGATCGTTCGCTCAGGGCCGAGATCCGTGGGAACGACTACTATCTTAGCACCAGGCCATAGTTCACCAAAAATCTAAGGTGAGCCAATTACCAGCAGTGAGTTTCCCTTCCGGGTCGCTTCTGTCTATAATGGCCACCTGAAGCTCCGGCTTCGAGCTTAAGCTGGCCAGAATTCCTTCTGGACACTTCCGCGGCGCAGCTATGGAGGGATCTTTCCGGGAGTTGGATTGCCCTGTAGGTGATGCTGCTGGCTTCGAGTTGGAAGGTACTACCTCCGTTTTCGAAGAAGCCTCAGTCACCTGCTGAGAAGTCTTCTTCACCGGTTCCGCTGACTGCACTACTTTACTGTGCGAGGGGTCTTGAGCGTTACCAGATTCGGTAAGCCTCTCGTTCCGCCCCACGTTGTATTCATGCTTCTTCTTCAGCTTCCTCTCCTTCGCGTTCAGCGACTCTGGGTTGCGGACATCAAGTCCTCTAAGGTACTTGAGCAAGGTCTTGTACTCTGAGCGCTGTTTGCAATGGAGGTCCTCCACATCGACTTTGCAATCCGATGCGACCGTGCCAGCTTTTGTCGCCTCGTCGAGCCTCCTGTTCTGTGGCTCATCTTCCAACGGCATACGAGCAAGCGCTAGCTCGTGGTCCGTTATGGACGGAAATGTGATCAGGAACTACGATTCGGTGGCTATTGGCTCCAAATCTACGTCTTTCTGCCGTCGGAGCAGACTCTCGCCTGTTGCTTTATCGGTGTGACCGCTGGCGACACGCAGACAGGATTGCTCCCCCCGTACCCGCCAGTGGTCACGACATTCACTGACGCAAAGAGGCCCGTTGGGGGCGTGTCGCGTGTCAAAAATCATTTTTTCATCGAAAACAATCGAAAAAGTAATATATGCATTCGTTAGAGAATTCTTCAAAGGTAAATAATCCAAAAGGTTTTTTTAATTAGGTAAAAATTGTGGGCGGTACAGCCTCTCAAAGTTGACCCATTATCAAGGTCGTGGACAAATATGCAAATTTTTACCGAAAGTACCTTCTTTTGAAACTAAATTGCAGAAAAATTATGCAACTGATGTAAAGATATTTGGTGTCATCCAAAAATTATGTTAATTTCAAGTAAAAAACAAGCCGATCAGTCGAGCGGGCGCGACAGGTGGATACCCTGTGCAGGTCTAAAAATAAAAGTTTCTTAGAAAAAGTATTTTAATTATAGTGGAAGTGTTTTTTTTTGTCTACATATACCTTTAAATATATCACCGCTCGAATTAGCTTCCGGTTTAATTTAATCGGTTCCCAGGGTACACCACGGGGAGGCCAATACACTTTTCCAACTTATTTGAATTATTTAAATTAGAACGAATAAATTGAAGATCGTTATCGGAATCGCTCGAAAACGATGTAGCTTGTGTCCAGAATTGCAACAAACTAAATTTTTGCTCTGCATGTAGTCTGGCAACACCACATGTTTCTCTGTCTCACACACAGCAGTTATCTTATTGCGCGCCAAACCATTTATTTTTGAAATTTAAGGAAATGCTTATATATATGGGTTTTTGTAACAAATTTACTTATTTTAATACTTTGATAGAAACGTGAATTTGTCAACCATACGTGTAAGCAGTCGCAAATATAAATTAATATAATAATAGTAATTATTCAGTTTATCAGTGCTGGACAACTCTCAAACTGTTGTTTGACAGTGTTGGACAACTGGCCAATTATAATGAAATAATGGCAAGAAAAGAAATTCCATAATATCTCCATTATTTGGTGGTCGATCGCTTTGAAACTTGCAGCAAATTGCTTATCGTTGTTGTACTGTCAATTTAAAGTGTGTTATCTCAACGAAGATGAGTGTAAAGAGTCGCAAACATTAATTTTCGATTCCCGAAAGAAAGACAAGGCGAGCGATAGTGCAAAGAAGATTGTCATGTATGCTCTCGTAAAACAAATGCCTTAATATCTTCTTTAGTTGTGGGTCAATCGCGATAAGACTTGTAGCAAATTGTTATATTTTGTTACATCATGTGGCATCTTAACAAACATGCGTGTAAGCAATTGCTAATATATATTTTACGTTTGCTTGTAGCATTCAGCAAAATATATTTCTGAGTGTAGCCAATGTATGGCGCCACATGACACAATGAAAAACGCACCACACAGCGGCCGACAGCGCAAATCATCAGATTATCCTATGCTTGCTCCTTTGCGCGAATGGAATTTTCCATTTATCTCGCTTTTGCCAAAAAATGGAATTAAAACAAATTCCTTAAAATATCCATTATTTATGGGCCGATCGCGATGAAACTTGCAGTAAATTGCTCAGCGTGAGTTATACTTCAACTAGCAGTCATGTTAGGCTGAATTATCTTAGAATTGGAGGTTTTCATCTATTTGCGTGGCCGGAGGGTGAGATATCGAAAATAAACCTGATCTGCGTATGGTATTCAGGAACCTACATTTCAAATTTGAAGTCTGTAGCTCTTATAGTTGCTGAGATCCCCGCGTTCATACAGACGGACGGACGGACGGACAGACAGACGGACAGGTGTAATTCGACTCGGCTGTTGATACTGATCAAGAATATATATACTTTATAGGGTCGGAGCAGCTTCATTCTGCCTGTTACATACATTCACACAAATTCATTACACCGCTTTTGCCCATTTTCAATGGGCACAGGGTATAACAATAAAGTTTTAGTTCAGCCCACTTTTACTTTTCATACAAGAAAAGTTAAAACAAGCCGATCAGTCGAGCGGGCGCAACAGTAGGATAGCCTGTGCAGGTCTTCAAAGAAAAGTATTTTCATTATAATGGGATTTAAATATATCGCTTGAAGTCGATTTTGCTTGCATCGAGAGTAGGTAGCTTGCGATAGTCTGGCAACACTGGACTGCGGCTGCTCAGCGCCACAGCAGACGAAAGGCATTTCAAACATACATGAACAAACGCGTCTTTTCGTTCATTATATCGTCGGCGCGGCGCAGCGACTGCGCTGCTACTGCGCTGCGACGCATCTGCTGCGCTGCATAAATTTGTTACTTGAATAACTTCTGAGTTCAATAGTCGATCGTACTAAAATTTGTTGCACACATTGAGAGTAGGATACTTATTATTTGTGTCAAATCTCAAGTCTCTAGCTATAAAACTGCTCTTGTTATCAGCTTTTCCGAGTTATGGGCTAAGGGGGCGTGGCATCGCGATGAAATTTTCAGGACACATTAAACCCAAGCTTTTTATCATGTGTGCCAAATCTCAAGTTTCTAGCTTAGACATTGCTTATGTTATGGTGATTTTTCTAATTTTAAAACCAACGGGACTCGATATCGAAAATTGAAAATAAACTTGATCTGCGTATGGTACTCAGGAACCTACATTCCAAATTTGAAGTCTCTAGCTCCTATAGTTGCTGAGATCCACGCGTTCATACAGACGGACGGACGGACGGACAGACGGACAGACAGACGGACAGGTGTAAATCGACTCGGCTATTGATACTGATCAAGAATATATATACTTTATAGGGTCGGAGATGCTTCCTTCTGCCTGTTACATACATTCACACAAATTCATTATAGCCTTTTTTGCCCATTTTTAATGGCACAGGCTATAAAAATACTCTAAAATAAGGTTATTTTCCACTTTGGTGGAATAGAACTTACAAACTTTTACGAACTTTTCGGCCAAACTTTCTAGAATGCTTAACTGAATATTACTCTAACTAACTTATGTAATGCAATCGACGAACGATGAACTAGGTATGAATTGTAATTTGTTTACATGAAGTTACTACCTACTTATATGGAAGTTACTACCTATTTGAGTTAAAAAAGTAATTGTTTTACTTAGATAAAGAAAAGTATTAATATAATGAACTACATTCATTGTTTGCTGACAGTTGTGTTGTGACTTCACGAGAGCCATTACATACATTAGGAGTAAATTGTAACCATGGAATTAAAAAAAATTCAAAAACAGTAAAAACGATTTTCAATTTGCGTTGAAAGTCTTAAAAGAATTAAATGTTTCATTAGAAAATACTAGTCCAGCATTAATAAAACAAGAAAGAAATTATAGTTCCGAAATTTGAAGTTTATTGGATATAAATCCCAATGTTGATGAATATTTTGACGAAAATCAGGCATAAACAAGCCGATCAATCGAGCGGGCGCGACAGTAGGATACCCTGTGCAGGTCTTAAAAAAAAAGTATTTTCATTATAATGGGATTTGAAGTCGATTTTGCTTGCATCGAGAATAGGTAGCTTGCAATAGTCTGGCAACACTGGACTGCGACTGTTGATTGTTTATGTTTAGCGCCACAGCAGACGAATGGCAAATCAAACATACATACAAATTCCAAATTTGAAGTCTCTAGCTCTTATAGTTGCTGAGATCCACGCGTTCATACAGACGGACAGACTGACAGACGGACAGACGGACAGACAGACGGACAGGTGTCAATCGACTCGGCTATTGATACTGATTAAGAATATATATACTTTATATGGTCGGAGATGCTTTCTTCTGCCCGTTACATACATTCACACGAATTCATTATAGCCTTTTTTGCCCATTTTTAATGGTCCGAATTTGTAACGATATGTGCAGTGCCACTAAGCTATTTTATAATAGTCTAAACAAGTGTTTTTTTCCTGCATTCCTTCAAATTATCCGATTCGGTCTAATAAGCCTCCTTGGTTTTCTAAGCAACTATCGCACCTGAAGAATTTGAAGTGCAGACTTTACAAAAAGTTTAAAGACTCAGGTTCTACTTCAGCGTTTGCTCGCCATTTAATTGCTCGGGCGAACTTCTCCGAGATTAACGCTACGTGTTATAAAAATTATTTATATCGCTGTAGGGTCAGATTCTCTAAAAACCCCAGGCAGTTCTATAATTTTGTTAACACTAAACGTAAGTCGTCTACCTATCCGTCCTCAGTATCCTATGAAAACTCGAAAGCACAAACCGATCAGGCAATTGCCGATCTTTTTGCTACGTTTTTTCAAACGACATACTATTCGTCTAACTACTCTTATGAATCTTATCCGTATAATTGGCCTCGGTCTAATTGCATTTTCAGTCCTTTAATGGGTGAGGAGTCGTTGCTTCGTGAGCTTGAGAAGATTAAGCCGGTGTTTTTGCCCGGTCCTGACGGAGTTCCCGGTTGCGTACTTCGGTTTGGTGCTGGTGTTTTATGTAAACCACTGTTATACCTCATTTCTTTGTCCCTCGAGTCATCGATTTTTCCCTCTAATTGGAAGGAATCATTTGTTATTCCTCTTCATAAAAAATGAAGTTAGTCTGACGCCAAAAACTACAGGGGAGTTTCTAAATTGTCTGCTATTCCTAAACTTTTCGAGAAGATTTGACAATCCATTTACAACACTTGTGTAGTTCTTTTATTTCTCCCTAACAGCATGGATTTGTAAAACGCAGATCCACTACTACCAATCTCCTTGAGCTGTCCTCGTTTGTTATTAGTGGTTTTCTTAATAACAAACAAACTGACGTTATATATACCGATTTAGGTAAAGCCGTTGACTCAGTTAACCATTCCCTTTTATTACATAAGCTTGACCTAATTGGCTTTCCGACCAAACTTACTTGCGGGACTTCAAGCTATTTAAAGCAAACAACTCAAAAAGTTATATTTAATAACTTTTTTTCTAAATCTTTCCGAGTTACCTCTGGTGTTCCTCAAGGTAGTCATCTCGGCCCCTTTATTTTCACACTGTTCATAAATGATCTGCCTGCTAAAATTTGTTTGCAATATAAGGATTGGCCATGCCATATTAAATTGCAGGAAGATATTGACTCTTTTCAGTCATGGTGCCGTGTGAATCTATTAAATTTAAACAGTTCAAAATGTAACGTAATGTCATTTTACCGATCTAACCCTTATTTGGCATCATACTCACTGTATGGAGTTCATCTTGACAGGATTACTACCGTGAATGATCTAGGTATTCTTCTAGATCATAAACTTCAATTTTCTGACCATATCTCTAAAATGGTTAATAAAGCTATATCAGTTTTGGGTTTTATAAAGAGGTGTTAGAAGGATTTCGATGACCCTTATATAACAAAGACTCTCTATACATCCCTAGTTCGTCCGATTTTGGAATACGGTTCATGTGTTTGGTGTCCACAGTATAGTGTTCACCAAGATCGAATTGAATCGGTGCAAAAAAACTTTATTTTATTTGCATTGCGCGCCCTAAATTGGTATGCGGATGTGAGACTTCCCTCATATTTACATATACACTTTTATTAATTAACCTACCCTCTTTATATAATCGTAGAATAATGCTTGGTGTAGTTTTTATGTACAAACTTATTGCTGGTGACATTGACTCAGTGGAATTAATGTCACAGCTCAACTTTTCTGTTCCCTTTAGAGTATCTAGAAACTATACCCCTCTTTTTCTTCGTCTTTGTAGATCAAACTACGCTTTGCATGAGCCTTTTAGAATCTTATGTTCAGACTATAATAGACTCTATCATGTTTTCCCTAATGCTAACTCAATTTTCCATTTTAAAATTTTACCACTAACTCACCAAGCTCACAATTAGTTTAACTTTCTATTTTCTTCTTCCGTTTTCCTAATTATGTCCGTTACTCGCTATCATTGTCGACCTCCATCCTTTGTTATTTGCGTTGTGGATTGCATAAATTTGATATCAGAGGATCAGTTTTACATAAACGCTTTTTTTGACATTTTTCCGGTTGGAAGTAATGACATTTAAATTATATCGGCTCCATGAATTAATATTTTATGAATGGAAGCCGGCATATAATACCAAGGTTACTCTGTGATAGAAAGTTCTTCTCGATTTGGTGCCCGAAAGCAATCGATCGTAAACTGACACTGAATCTGTAAATCAGCTCTTCACTCAATCCGGTGATTTCAGATGCTAGTTTCGGTTCTTTGAAAAACCACCTGGCTGTATTGCCGATATTCATGTTCCTGCAACCAGCCATTGGAATATTAGCAATTAAAGAAATTTTTCTTCTTAAGCCTTCATGCACATACACTTTCCTCTCTTTTACAATACCTTTATCGGCATCACGATCTTGTCATTTTTTAATATCTTATATGCTACATATAAGATATATGTAGGATGCATTCAAAGCACCGAATCAATTCGTTAAGTGTCGATAATCGAAATTCGTATAAATGTGCCTTGAGTGTTAATGATCTAACAGCATCAATGTCATTCATTACTTTGGGGGAGGTTTTGCAAATCCCACACACTTGGGAAGATGATTCTACAAAAGTACTTAAAGCTTTTCCATCTCTCATCGTCAAATGAAATTGATGGAATATCTTTAAATTACTAATGCTTGTTGGGATAATTTTTAATATTTTATCACTATAAGTAGCAACAACTAATCCAATCGGGTCTGCAGATTCCTTGGAACAAGGTATTTTCAAGGGTCTACAGAACCGAGGTGAGGAAGGTTGCGGATTTTCCCAAATCTTCACGGATCCCATCTGCACTTTTAATGGGACAATGCAACTGCGAACAAGTATTCATTGCTTAGATTATTTTTCTCGCATTCCAAATCTTGTCGATAGGTCGATTGGCCGCTACTGCCTTCGCAGCCCCACTTATAAATAGCAGTGAGCCTCTGATTACTCTGTTCAGCCAAATTAAATTGGAATATAGAAGAATGAGCTTCTACGATGCGCATTGCAATATGATCCACCATATGGGCATATCCTAAAAATTTTAAACCAACTAAAAAAAATTAAAGTTGCTCGAACAATTTTTTTTTTGGTTCTAGTAATAGTATATATATTTAATTTTAGAGATATGAACCGAAAATATGTTTTCGTGGGTGTATTATATGAAATATCGGACTATATCTACACTGACTTAGAATATTTCGCTTTTTCGCCAAAAAAAAGTTTGTATTTAATATATTCAGAAAACGTATAATAATAAAACTTATGACCTTGTGTTGTTTGGATTTACTTCTTAAACTTTTGGATATTTTACAGAAAAATAAAAAATAATGTCATGTAATGTCAGAAATATCGTTTGTAACGTCCGCAACGGAAAATATGTTTTTCTTGTTTAACAGTTAAAGTTTTAATTTTTTTATTCTCAAACTTTGATAGCAAATATTTTATATTTTATTTTTTATTTTTTTTATTTTATTTTCTTCAAAAGAAAATACATTTTTTTTCTGATTGGTTTACAATAATTTGTATACCCTGTGGGGGTATATTAATTTTGTTAATAGTATTTAGCAGGTAGAAGCATGGCCGACCCCATAGGGTATATATATTCTTGATCAGCATCAATAGCTAAGTCGAAAGCAGTTTTGTAGCTAGAGAGTTGAGATGATGAGTATCTTAGGGTTAATGTGTCCAGAAAATTTCATCGCGATGCCACGACCCCTTCGTCCACAAATCGGAAAACCTCATAAACAGAGCAATTTTACAGCTAGATACTTCAGTTTTGGCATACGTAATGTATGTTTTAGGGGCAATGTGTCCAGAAAATTTCATCGCGATGCCACGCCCCTTTCGCCCACAAATAGAAAAAAGCGAATTACTAAAGAATTACATCGGGCGTTAATCTGAGCGAGTCCCTGTAGACACACAGGGTATATTACGGTCGGGGTCCCGACTGTTCGGCTTGTTTTACCCTATTGAACTGAGAATGGGTTTGTTCATATATTTTTAGCTTTAAAAACAACTTGCCAAAATTTACTAGGTTAGGTTAGGTTAGGTTTATCGGACCGCTCAACAGAATGTTGAGATCACCCAGCGGCCATTCGGCCCATTGTGATGTCCGTTACCTGTGGGAGTAGAAAAGGATTGTTGGAGGGTTGAAGGGAGTGGGAAAGGGAGTTTGGGTTGTCCTGGTTCCGAAAACCCTTATTGGTCCCGTTTGGCGGGATTCGCCTTTGGAACCAACCAGTGGAGTCCAGGAAGAGTACCAGATCCTCCAGTCGCAGTTTTGCAAGACTGCCCAGTTCCTCGAAAAAGGGTTCCCCGAGAAAACGGGTTCTCCTTCTAAGAAGTGCAGGGCAGTCACACAGAAGGTGTTGGATGCTCTCCTCTTCCTCTTCATTTCCGCAGCAACGACAGAAGTTTTGTGATGGTACACCATACCTTAATGCCATTCGGCCAATGGGACAGTGACCCGTCAAGACTCCTATCAACACCCTTATCCTGTTCTTGCTAAAGAGTAGGAGTTCGGATGATCGCTTTGGGTTGCGGTCTGGTCAGAGTGCTTTGGATATGTTGCATCCCTGAGCCATTTTCCACTGCTCCTCTGAAGCAGTCCTCGCCGTTCTTGCTAGCTCGGAGAGGACGTGCTGAAGAGGTCTTTGTACATCAGTCACCGCACTACCTGCCGGTAGCGCTGATCCTTGCCTTGCACATTCGTCAGCCCTCTCGTTTCCTAGTACACCGGAGTGCCCAGGTAGCCAGACAAGTCTGATTGAATGGTGGCTGCGGTTCAGCGCCGTGACTGTGTTTCGAATGAGTTTGCTCTTGGTGGTGTTTGAGGACAGAGCCTTAAGGGCTGCCTGACTGTCGACGTAAATAGATATGTTCCTTGAAGGTTCCTCCAAGGTGGATATCAGTTTGGTCGACTGCCAGACAGCGTAGATCTCCGCCTGGAAAACACTGCACCAATCCGGAAGACGGTATGAAAGCTTCGCAGCAGGGTATGCGGAGTACACGCCTGCTCCAGTGCCTTCATCCGTTTTCGAACCATCCGTGTAGATTGACAGCTCGTTCCCACATAGCGGGGTTTCTTGCTGCCAGTCGGTGATGGGAACACAATGTTGAACCTGTCTTCCCACTTGTTTTCAGGAACGCAATAGTCCTCCTTGTGTGGCCCAGCATTGCTTTCTATAGAGCGTAGAATGGCGCTGTGACCTACCGTACTTGGCTTAAAGATGTTCAGAGCTCTAAGCCTGACCGCACTCCTGGCTGCCGCGTTCTTCAAGAAGATGTCTATTGGTTCCGGGTCCAACATGACGTCTAGTGCTGCTTGGGGAGTGGAACGTATACATCCCGTTACACCCAAGCAAGCCAGTCTTTGCACTTTTTGGAGATTATTTAGGTGGGATTTGGTGCATGCCGTTTCCCACCATACCAATGCTCCATAAGTAAGTATGGGTCTGACAACAGCCGTATAAAACCAGTGGATAATATACGGTTGTAGTCCCCATCTTTTCCCAAAAGTCTTCTTACACACAAAGAAGGCTTGTAGTGCATTTTTCATCTTCTCCTCCGAGTTTCTCTTCCAAGAGAGTTTCGAGTCGAGAATTACTCCTAGGTACTTTGTCTCCTTTGCCAGTCTAAGCTGTATCCCTCCTAGTGTAGGAAGTCTAAAGCTCGGTATCTTGTATTTTCTTGTAAACAGAACCAGCTCGGTCTTTTGAGGGTTTGCCCCAAGACCATTCTGCTCTGCCCACCTTAGAGTAAAGCCGAGTGAATTTTCCATCAGTTCATTGATTGTTGCCAAGAACTTGCCAGTCACCAGTAAAGTCAGGTCGTCAGCGTAGGCCTTTACTCTGCATCCTCTATTTTTCAGTTTTAGAAGAAGGTCGTTGAGAACGAGATTCCACAAAGAGGAGATATAACTCCTCCTTGAGGCGTTCCCCTCGTGGCCAACTTTCTAATCTGCGGTGAGCAAAGTGCAATACTACTAACTACCTCATGCAGTGCTGTTTCAACGGATCTACCTTTGAGATAGGCATATTGGGAGCTGTTGAATACATGTGGAGCCAGCTTCGCCCTTAGATATAGATCAAGAAGTCGTTCTAGCGTTTTTAATAAAAACGATGATAGACTAATTGGTCTATAGTCCTTCGCTGAGCAGTGGTTTATCTTTCCTGCTTTGGGAATGAATGTCACTCTCACATCTCTCCAGATACGTGGGATGTATCCTATAAAGAGGCATCCTCTGAAGATTCTCAATAACCATGGCAAGAGGTCATGACACGCAGCTTGCAACATAGCCGGTCTAACGCCATCCGGTCCTGCATATTTGTAGGGTTGAAATGACTTGATAGCCCAGATTATCTTCTCTTCATTGATAATTTCCTCTATAACGGCTTCACTTTCCACGTACACCCCCCCTCAGGCACTTCACGGATAGTGGAGGCGGAGATTCCGCCCCCGTCATCCGCTTCCAAGCAACCCGGGAAGTGGGTGTTCATGAGAAGTTCCAAAGACTCATGGCTGTTTCTCGCGAAATTGCCGTCCAGGTCGCATAGGAGACCTGGTTTAGCGGGATCCTTAGCCAGTAGCCTTCGAAGTCTGGACGCTTCAGTGGTACTGCTCAGATCCTCGCAGAAAGCAGCCCATGAGTCTCTTTTGGCCTTCCTACAGATTCTTTTTAAGGTCTTGAAACTCAGGTGATATGTGTCCCAATCATCCTGACAATTTTTCGCCTTTGCCTTGTTGTATAGCCTCCTTGTCTCCTTCCTGACTTGACCTAGCTCCTGTGTCCACCACCCGCTGCGATTGGACTTTGGAGGTCGGCTAATGGGGCTGGATACAAGAAAGGCTTTACAGAGTGCCTCGGTTATGGTCCGGGTCGATTTTTCCAGAGTGCCAGGGTGTCGCATTTGTCCCACTGGGTGTGACGGTAGGAACTCCCTGACACAGTTAACAAACCTACCCCAGTCCGTTCGTTTCGGATTTCTGAATGGCGTTTTTTCCGCTCGGGGCCACTTAATCTCAAACACTATTCTATAGTGATCAGAGAAAGAGCACTCCGTGGATACGTGCCAGTTATCTATTGACAGGGAGTCGCTGTTAGTCGCTAGGGTTAAATCTATAACCTCTGCTCAGCTCTTATTGCGGAACGTGGGGCGGTTGCCCCTGTTACAAACAATAAGATTTGTGAACAGAACGAATTCGAACAACGCCTCCCCTCTCTTGTTGATGCCTGTACTTCCCCACGCCGTGTGGTGAGCGTTAGCATCACAACCCAGTATCACTTCAATGCCCTCCTTCTGCGCGTGCTAAACAAGGGCCTTGATGTTTCCCGATGGCGGGTCCTGTTCCTCGTATGGTAAATATGCGGATGCCAGGTATAGGTTGCGCCTGTTCCTCCTTTCGCATAGTACCACCGTCAGGTCTTCGCTGCTGTAACAAGGGGAGAAAAGAACATTAAGTCCAGCTCTTACCACGATACAGGTTCTAGACTTACCCACGGTCCTTGGGACAAGGAGATGGTATCCGCGAGAACCCAATCCACAGACCCTCTCACTCACGATCCAGGGTTCCTGGATGAGAGCAACGTCTACCCTCTCCCTGTCCATGAACCGTAGTAGGTCAACCGAGGGAACCCCAGAATGATGCAGATTGATCTGCAGCACCCTAAGATTTTCCGGCTGACCTAGCATCCTTGCCGTCTGGTCCAGGGATGTATGCTCTGATGCATCCTAGACCCAACTTTAACTGGCCTTGCTTCCTCAGGATTTGGCTCCTGGACTCTGCACCAATGCTGATCCAGAGACCCTTGCCGTTTTTCTTGTCGTGGGCCAGCCCTCTTCTGAGCGTCCAGTCCCCGGTAAGCAATCCTCGTTCTGGCGCTTGATCATGTTAAGGATGGTTCGATCCTCCATTATCGGAGGTGGGATCCAATCCTTAATGATCGTTCGCTCAGGGCCGAGATCCGTGGGAACGACGTCAATCTTCGCACCATGCCAAAGTTCTCCAAAACTTTTGATTGTGTCTTTGAGAAACAGCAAGGATTCCTCGTTGGCACAAGCCACTGCCTTAGCGCCCTTATACCACTTCATGCCATCGAACTCGGCCAGGAACGGATTCTCTGGTCGGAACATGGCATCATGCAGGGCCTGGCTTATGGACTTCTCTAAGGTGAGCCAATTACCAGCAGTGAGTTTCCCTTCCGGGTCGCTTCTGTCGATAATGGCCACCTGAAGCTCCGGCGTCGAGCTTAAGCTGGCCAGAATTCCTTCTGGACACATCCGCTTGCTCTCTGAAGCTTTTGTCGAGTCGTCCGACCTCTGCCGCTTAGTGATAGAGGTTTTGCTGCTATTTTTGCCTTCCGTTCTCCCCTTTTTGGGGAGTGTGGTCCTGTAGGTGATGCTGCTGGCTTCGAGTTGGAAGGTACTACCTCCCTTTTCGAAGCAGGCTCAGTCACCTGCTGAGAAGTCTTCATCGCAGGTTCCACTGACTGCACTACTGTACTGTGCGAGAGGTTTTGAGTGTTACCAGACTCGGTAAGCCTCTCGTACCGTCTCACGTTGTATTCGTGCTTTTTCTTCAGCTTCCTCTCCTTCGCGTTCAGCGACTCTGGATTGCGGCCTTCAAGTCCCTTAAGGAACTTGAGTGAGGCCTTGTACCCTGAGCGCTGTTTGCGTCGGAGGTCCTCCATCTCGACGTTGCTTTCCGGCGCGACCGTGTCAGCTTTAGTCACCTCCTGCCGTCGAAGCAGACTTTCGCCCGCTGCAATGTGACCGCTGGCTACACGCAGAGAGGATTGCTCCTCACCGTGCCCGCCGGTGGTAGCAGTCACGACTTCCACCGACGTTTGGGCTGACATACCAGCCCGAGTTGCGTTCTTATCTTCCATCCAGGGGGGGGGGTTGATTAATTTTATTCTTGGGAACCACCTCATAGCGTTTTAGGCCTATCCGCCAGGCACCTCTAAACCATGGTAGCGTTCAGTACACTCAATCGATTAGTTTCCTAACCGACTGAGAGTTCCTTACCGCCGCCTCAGCTAGACTCCACAAAACCTTGGTCGAGCAAGTGACTATGAATAACCCGATCGATCGGGGTAGTGCAGAGTCCATTGCCCAGCCGGCACCCTCGTGGAGGGTTCAGTTAGAGGATTTTTGCCAGCCAAAATTTAATAGATTTGGGCTTATTTTCATATAGCTGCCATATAAACGATCTGGTCGATGTATATCAATCTGGGTGGGTTTTTTTTTGTACCAAGCAAATCATAGGTTCATTTTGACAAAACACTGAACAACTGAAGAAAACCCTCAACTATGTCAATAATTCATATTTTACGATTAAAAATGTCAAGTTTATTTGTACGAATCTTTAGGATCATAAATTTTCTGATGTGCAAAACCACAATGGCTACTAGATGGGTTTTGTAAAAAAACAGGTCACATTAAATTCATAAATATCGGCAGTGCAAAATTCATACCTTCCCTACCAGAAATACATTGATCAGGTGGAAAGGATTGAAAAAATCATGGTTTTTATCATCAGAACTACCAACATTTTTTTTAAAAAAACTATATAACCGTTATTAGTTATTATTAGTTTGATTTTGTTCAGAATTATTTTGTTAATTGAACCGTGCGGAGCAAATTTTTAAATATTTAATACCGTGTTAATATGTGCTAATTCCGCGTTGCGGACGTTACATTTGTACGCAAATTTTAGCGGTATTTTTGAATCTGTTGGCGCTATGATTAATAAATATAAAACAGATCACATTCAAAATGTAGGTATTCGCGAGTACTATCAAATGGTAAAATAAGTAGTAGAAGTAGTAGTTCTATCTTTATTTAATAGATTTTTGTTTTGGATTAGCATAAGTATAACATTAATTTTTAATGTTACTTAACAATAATTAAATATTGATAATGTTTAAATCAGCATGGTTTATAACCGTCAGCTGATCACCGTTCAGTACTCGTTGTAGCTCCTCCCAGTTTAGCTGGTCTTTGTTCCAATATATACGCCGTGGCTCCCGCAGTATTGGACAGGTTGCAATAAAAAAGACGTGTCTTCTCGTTCTTTTCGATTACAAAGGAAACACTCATCTATTTGATCGCGTCTATGTGTCGAAAAGTTAAGCTTTAGCAATTCCACTCTTGCCCTAAAAATTGTTGAAATAGCATACACCTTCAAATCGAGGCTAAAATATCTGTAGTACATACGAGTCTCGCTTTGCCTGGCTTGTTCTTCTGCTCGTTGACGCGATCAGCAATTGAGTGCCTCAAGTATACTCTGATGACTTTCATTCCGAGTTGACTGATCCTCCAGTAAGAATCGCACGTGAAGGCTTCTTGCAAAACTGCACCATACTTTAAAACACTGTGACTTGCCTTGCAGCATGTGTTTGGCGACTTTATTAGGTAGCCTCCTATCCTCCAGCGCCATTATTTTTCTCAGGTAGCTGAAATGTTGGTTGAGGGTATTGGTGTAAAGTGGGGCTACTCCTGTTTCAAGCGTAATTGTATAATTCGGCGTATTTATGGGAAGTCTGAAGAGCCTTTTTATAAAAAAGGTGAGAAGTTTCTCAACTTCTTCGTATCTTGTATTTTTTTTGCTAAGGACCTCAAGGTGCTGTTTATGGTACCTTTGTCATCCTTAAGCTTTTGTTGCAGATGGTGTTTGAAGCTAATAGTTGGTGTTATGACGACTCTAAGGTATTTATACTCTTTGACTACTTCGATCGCGGATCCATTTAGCGTCCATTTTTAGTCTCTGGCTAGACGTCCCACAGTGGCTCACTCACGAGACTCACGTGGAAAAATCGGTAATTTCTCGCCATGGAAAATCCTTAAATGCAGTTTGATAGAAATTTGTCCAAAATTTATAAATCCGTTTAGTTTTTTTAATTTGGACAAACTGTTTCGGATGTAGAGCCCATGAAACATGAACAAAAATTTCGCTTTTTTATAAAAATGTTTTTTTATGAAAATTTTTTCATTTTTGCGATGAAATTGCATCCAAATGGTTCAATGAATTTTCAGTTTCTTAATTTTATCTATTACGTGTGTCGATTCTAAAGCGAATAGTATACAAATGTTGTTTTTTTGTTTTGAAGTATTTTAAATAATATTTTTACTAAAGCACTATTTTTGACATTGTTTTTTAACTTTAGATAGACTTTTAGCATAAAGTCCAGGTTTGTCCAGGCAAACGGGTATACACACGTTATTCCGTGGATATTTCTGCAACAACTTCAAGAAAGTCTAGGTGCCAAGAAGTGCCAGTTAACTTTTTATTTAATAAGCAATTCACGCACAACGCTTTTAACTGGGTCAAAATTGCGTTGTGGCGCACCCAAAATGGCGCCGGGGTCGCATTTTTGCGCAACCTACGGTACGGAATGGTCGTTATTTGAACGTGTTTCCGTTAAACTAGACCTTTTATTGAACACTTTACATAAATATAATATTAAGAATTCATTGTCTACCTAAATATACTAATGTAACCCAAGCAAACAGGTAGTGATTATGTAATATATAACCCTTTTTCGTACTCAATTTCCGCGTTTACCAAACCTAATTATCTAAATTTGTAAATTTTAAATGACTACACATGTTTAATCTTTTGTACTACTAAAGTTGGTAATTAATAGTAGGGATTAAGGGTATATATTCAAATATTTAGGTGCATTGTATCACAGTCTACTTTTGGCAACCATCACGATATTAAACAAAATCAGTGCTGATTAGTATTATGTAATATAAATCAAATATTTAAAATGCAAAATGTCGAGATGTATTCGAGATGTATTTCAGATGTTTATTGATGTTCCAAGCTAAGAAGAGTTTATATTGACCGTTATGAGTACAGTATATTTTGCTAAGGAAAATATGACGGAGGTCGACAAGATCAAAAGCAAACTTCATAAAATTTTGGTACACGGAGGAGATCTCAACGAAAACCAAGGTCTGTCAATCGGGGAATTATCAGAAGAAGTCCAGAAATCTATAAACAAGGAGTACAAGAAATATAGGTACTCGAATACTTGCAAGGTGACACGGTAAAGACAAAATTAAGACTAATTTAATAAGTTATCAGTTTCTTCAGATCCACTGATATCAACAAAAAGATTTGTGTGAAGTCGCAAAGAACTGCAAGAGTTTTATACTAAAGAAATGGTAGAATTAATGTACATAGGTTACGAACTTGAAGACATGGCTGAGGAAAATTAAATAAACACGAACATTAATTGAATACTTTTATTGTTATTAATTTATATAAATATAAATTAAAACAAATATATTATACAAAAGTTTTATTAAAACTAGCTTTTGTTTTTTCGGGAATTTATACGATATATTTATATTGGAAACATGACATCCATCAAATATGTTATCTAGAGTGTATATATGTATTTAAAACATTTATTTATATATATTTATGTATATAAAATCACAAATTTACACATAAATTACAAAAAAAAGCATACGATGAATGTCGCGTTTCACGAAAATCATCGTATAAATACAAAATCGAACTTTGAACACCTGCTGACAAATTGTCTGTCGTTCGATTTTTAAGACCTTACGCTCATTTCAAATCTACACAAATTTTCTATTAAATGCTTTTTTGTTTTTGGTGATATCTTACTTGGATCAAAAGATATGATTTTTGCAAAGTAGAATGAGAAAATGAGCCACTGTGCGTCCCCTCGTATTCTTGATGCACATTATTTTGGACTTATCGAAGTTTATTTGCAGATTCCAGGTGGTGCAGTATTCGTAGGTAAAATTAATCATCTTTTGAAGTGATGCTGTCTGCTAGCATTACCATGTCGTCTGCATACATAAGTACCTTAACGGTATGGGCTCCTAGCTTGACTCCTCCCAGCAAACCCCCAGTGATATCATCCACAAATAGGGAAAACAGTAACGGGCTTAGCAGACATCCTTAGTCTACTCCCATATTTTGTTCAAAGCAATCCTATAGAGTTTTTTCATCCTATATCGCTGTGCGGTTTTCACTGTAGAGGTTCAGTATGATTGCCAACATTTTTGTCGAAATTCCTCGGTTTCTCAGCTTTAGCAGTAGGGCTCTTCTTTTAAACGTGTCGAAAGCTGCTTTGAAGTCAATAAAGAATAGGTACATTTTCTTCTTTCTTTCGTAGTACTCCGCTGCTATTGATGTCAGGACGAAGATACTATCCACTGTAGAGTACTCTTTCCTGAAACCAGCTTGATATTTGCTTAGAATATGATTTGATTAACATATTTGGAAATACGCTCTAACAGAGTTGACGTAAAAATTTTCTGTACGCTGTCAAGGAAAGTTATACCTCTGTAGTTGGAAGCAACGTGTGGATCTCCTTTCTTAAAAATCGGAATAATAATGTTCCGTTTGAAGTTCGCCGGCACCACGCTATCTTCAAAAATGCGATTATACACTTGCACTAATCGAGAATGCAGTTCAATTGAAGCGTTCTTAAAGAATTCTGCTGGTATTCAATCGACACCCGGGGCTTTATTTGCTTTACTTCGCTAAACAGCATCTTGTACTTCGCTAAGCTGTATCGCTTTGTCCAACTCATTTATTTCCAAATGCGGTAATGCGAAACAGATCTGATTCCTATTCGTCAGCTGAAGTAACCCTTTAAAGTGATCACACAACGCTGCTGCGGATACCTTTATGACACTTCTAGCATTTGAACCGTTCAGTTTTTTCGCCATTGACCAAAAGTCTTTGCTGTCTCGGACTTTTGCAGATTTCCATCCCCATGTGTTTGTAGTATACAGCTCGCTTATCTCGGCATAGTGTTTTGTACGATGTATTGTCTAGTTGGTAGGCAAGCTTCGACTCATAATTTTCTCGCTTTCTGATTTTTTGGAGCTGGTTGAAAACGTGCTTACTTGCGATCTCACATTGGTAATTAAACCACGGTTGCTTGAAACTTCCACGTCTGAAAGTTTGAAAGGCTCGTGTTGCTTCTTCTATATCCTGCGTAACGTCTTCAATAGTTATATCCATATTTCTGCATCGGCGCCGCAAACAATTATCTAGTCTGTTTCTGTATACTTTTGCCTTTGTCTCGCTCCATTTTAGTTTCGGGAGCATTTGGTCGTCGTTTTCTGATTCCAATTGTTGCAATTCAGGTACACGGGACATATGGTAAGTTTATTTTGGGACCAGGTCATGGATATTGTAATTGCGTTCTGCTGTCTAAGAAATTTGCAGCTTACTCCTGGGTTTATCTTTTTGCAAATTCCGAAAAGCTGACCTCCACTTGCTCGGCCCCTGGTAAATCTTCTTTGTGCTAAGATCCAGTGAAGACGGTGTTTTGAGAAGTACGTTTCGTATTGGTCAAAGTTATTTTCGACATAAGTTTCAAATAAGAAGAAAATATCATAAGTATTTATAAATGAAAAAACCTACTAAGAAGACGATTATTTGCTAATTCTGCTATATTGTACGCTATTTTTTTAAAACTTATATTTTTGTTTGGGTTATCACTAAGTATTTTTGCTACACCTTCTTGACTGATGTCGCATATTTTCTGTTTACTTAGTTTTTTGGCTGCTTGGACTTGACGAGGAGCACTCAGTAGACTATCTCATTTTCATTCAGTTTCTAAAAGCATAAAGCAAAGCTAGATCGACTGGCTGGCTAACTAGCTGGCTGTATGAGGATTTCGTCCGTATTAAAGTGCATCCATTTCCCTTGAATATTGATTTCATCTCCTTTGACTAGTACTCTGAGATTGTTATCTATATATGCCAGATGACGTTTTAACTGTAGGAGCACTAATTTATGCTCGTGCTTTTCAATGCTCAGGTCTTTTACGACGAATATCTTGATGCCAGCTAGCTTTCGCCCATTTCTCAGGCATTTTTTTTTTAGAAAAAACTGTATTACCGTTATTTAGTTTGATTTTTTTTCAAAAGTATATTGTTGATTGATACTCACCATGTGTGCCAAATTTAAATTGTTTATCTACAAAACTGCTTTTGTTATGAGCTTTCACTCAATTTGTGGGCCAAGGGGGCGTGACATAAAAAATTGACATGGTTATACGATATCGACTTAGCTATTGATGCTGATGCACGCTTCCTTCTGCCTGTTACATTCATTTAACAAACTTAGTATACCCCCACAGGGTATAAAATTACTTAACATATGGGATGGATAAATATTTAAGGATAAGAAACCCGTTTACTCCCGCCCTAGTGACTTCTTCAGTCGGCGGACATAACGGAATTTTATCTCGTGAAGTGGCTGATCCTGGCGAAGACATGCGTGGTTTCTCCATCTCTGGCGATTGACAAGTACATTCCTGCTCATTCTGCGTGTCGATATTAACCAGGAATGCTGGCTTGAGAAGATCGACGGAGATTGCTTTGTGATCGCCATTCACATTTATAATGTAAACTTTGTCATCTACGCGCCGACAGACTTCGTAAGGTCCGGTATATGGCTGCTTTAGTGGTTTTTTTTTCAGAGGCTACGAGCTTAAAGACATGTGTGCAGGATTGCAAAGCTTTCGAGCAGAAAATATATGACTTGTTGTGGTGCGCCGCTGGAACAGCTCTTATTGCTCGAATGCGCTAACGCAATAACCCAGTAAGGCGATGTTGATCGGATTGAGGTCCTGGGTTCCTGGGCGCGAAAAACTCGTTGGGCTACCGCTTACCAGTGCCAAAAAGGTTTTCGGCAGGTGAAGCTTGAATATCCGCTTTAAATGATGCACGGAGTCCTAGGAGCACAGTTGGTAGCAGATCACGCCAAGGGATGTGCGAGTCACAAATTAGATTAGCCTTGAGTGTGCGGTGCCGTCTTTCTACTATGCCGTTTGCTTGGGGATGATATGCTGTTGTCCGAATCCTTTGAGCTCCAACAATCTTCGATATTTCTACGAACAAGCCGGATTCGAATTGAGTGCCCTGATCAGTAGTCATAGTAAGGGGGTGCCAAATAAGCAAATCCAATGCGAGTAAAGGTCTAATGCGACAGTTTCAGCTGTCATAGTCTGGAATGGAATAGCAAGTGGTCATCTACCTAACCGGTCGATAATTGTTAAGCAGTATCGGAAACCATTGACACAAGGAAGCTCTATTAAATCCAAATGGATATGGTCAAAGCGATGGACAGGCACATCAATCCTGTCAAGAGCGCTGCGTGTGCGCCGATGAATCAACGCCTTTGATGCTTGAAGAAAATCAATGCAGTGAAGATAGCCAAAAGTTCGCGATCATATGTGCAAAAAAAAGGATATGGGGCGCCAGACATTGCCCTCCAGTTGCTCAATATCAACACCAATTGCTTTATTCGAGGCGTCAGTCCTTAAGGAAAGTGTGGCCGATGGCGAGAGAAAGCTTGCGCACGCTGTGTTTTCTATACCTTGCTTGCACTGCTCGAATGCCACGTTGGCACATGGAGTCTATATGATATCGCGCTTGTCATTTTTAGTTGCGCCTTTAAGATAGTCTGTCAACAGGATCTGTGATTTTGCAGAACAAGGAATCAGTCGTCGATAATAAATAACCATACCTAGGAACCTGCGCAATTCCATTATTGATGAAGGCTTAGGGAATACTTTGATGGCTTGAATCCGCTCCTTGAGAGGCTTGAAGCCTTGTGCGTTGACCGTATAACCCAGGAAAATAATCTCAATTTGTCCAAATTGGCATTTTTGCGGGTTGATGGTCAAGCGGTTGCTGCGGAGAATCTTAAAGATTGTGGTTAGGTGCTGCAGGTGCTCCTGATACGAACCAGAGTTCACGATTATATCGTCTATGTAGCAGCCGACAAAGGGGAGTCCACGTGGCAAGTTGTCCATATGACGTTGGAGCGTTTGTGTTGCATTTCGCAAGCAGGTAGGCATACCAAGAATTCAAATAAACCAAATAGAGTCGTGAGAGCTGTTTTGCAACGTCGCAAGTGACAACAGGAATTTAGTGGTATGCACGCTCGAGGTCAATAGTGGAGAAAACTTTGGCGCCTTGTAGACGCTGAAGAATGTCATCACAGTGCGGAACAGGGAAATGATCTGGAATGGTGCGAGAATTAAGTTTTCTGTAATCATCAGTGGTGCGCCATTGTTCTTCTTGGGCACTAAGTGAATGGGACTGGCCCATTGACTGTTGGATGGGCAGATTATTCCATGTTGAAGTAGTAGATCGAAATCGCGGCGTGCAGCGTCCAGTTGATCACCTGCAAGCCGTCTTGGCTTGTGGAAGACTGAAGGCCCAGTTATCTCTATCTAGTGCGATAAGTCATTATCGACGTGTATTGCTGGAGACGTGTTGGGTCGTGTGATTTCAATGAAGCGATTGAGCAGGTTAGCAAAAGGACGAGGAATTACATGCGGATCCTGCGAGTTGATTGTAGAGACGTTGTACAATTCTACTTGCGATAATTTCCCTTTTGTTGACAACTCTGTTGTTGGATCCATGAGTTGCTTGCCTTTGAGATCCAGCAGTAAACCATGTTGAGTGAGTCAGCTCTGATGATTGCTGATTGGATGTTAGCAACGACAAAGGTCCAGTTGATCTTGCGTTGTAGGTTGAGTTCAATTGTTAAACTTATAGTGTCATAAGTGCTTATTATTGACTTATTGGCAGCGTACAGTTTAAAATCATCCTTCTGATGTTTTTCTTTTAATATTGATGTCGGGATGAGTGAAATGACTGATCTGGAATTAATTAGGGACTTTATGTTAGTGAACCGGTCGTAAATGTGAAGCCGGTACTCCTTGTTGAGGCGTGTGAGTGGGTTTTTGATGTCATCGGCCGCCTAAACAGTCGACAGCTGCTCTAGTTTTCCTGTTGTGATGCCCATGAGCAGATCTGTGTGCAGTTTCGGGCATTCGCACCAAATCTGGTATAATAGAAACAGATGTGGAGATTTGATGTGTTCGTAGTAGGCTGAGAAGAAAAACGCTGGGCAGTGTCAGTGGGACGTATAGCTGTCATTGCAAATACAATTTGGTCATTCAGAGAGGCTGAGCGAAGAACTATTAGACTTTGTTGAATATGCTGAGGCAGAAGTGAAATCCAGCGAGCTCGTAGGACTTCAGTGGAGACTCGTTGTTCAGCCAGCATTTTCATTTGTCAAGGTACCTGCGATGGCTTCTGATCTTCGAGGACAAGCTCCGACAAAGCTCTGTGTAGTTGCCGATCAGATGATTCGGTGATTCGTTTGATAATAGACGCCTTCAAATTGTCATATTTATCAACGTCAGGCGGCTGCATAATAACATCTGTTAGCTCGGACATGACGCTGGCATCAAGCGCGCTTAATAAGTGAAAATAGCGCGTGCTGTCGGAATTAATGTGATTGCATACAAATTATGCCTCAACTTGCACGAGCCAAAATTGGACGTGATCTTTCCAAAATGGCGGCAGCTTCATTACGCAGACTGCTTCGACTGCTGGTATGTTGTTGTTCGGGATAAAATTTCGTGCTGTTATGATTTAGGGCTCGAGCTCGATAAGTCGGTCGGCATGTTGTCAATATTGCGTTGCGATTCACCTGAGTTGCTGAGTCGAGCGTATTTGTGTCCATTTCACTTTGCGGGGTCACCAATGTTGAGTATTCAATATTCAAACTAGCTTTAATTTCATAAGCGTGCGTTTGGCTTAAGATCTGCGTCTCTATTATTTCATCAGAGATCAAATGTGCCCAGAGGACGTTAATTCTAAAGTTATTATAAATGCTTAATTGCTATCGATAGTTATGGCCTCAAAATATATCGCGAGGATTTAGTATCTGTTTTCGCCGCCGTGGCGCTGCCAAGCCTGGCTGTAGCTGAGTCGCCCCAGACATTCTTTATTTTCTGTTCTTTAAATATTTCTCTATCATTTACGTTAAGTTTTTTTGATTATTACGAAAAGTTCGTTAAAAAAGATGAAAATGATTGCCAACCTGCAAAATGTCTTCCGTTTTTTGCTTGACTATTTTTTTTCGTGAGTCACTTATAACGTTATATACCATTTGATAGTACTCACGAATACCTACATTTTGAATGTGTTTTGTTAAATATTTTTCAATCATTAATCCAACAGAATCAAAAATTACGGTAAAATTTGCGTACGAATGTAACGTCTGCAGCGCGGGATTAGCCCATAGCACTTGAACCATATAACATGTAAATTGCACTCCATTTGGGTAACATTTTTATTTTGCAATACGTAAAGTGTCGTACGTTGGATATATATTCGCATTCCGACTTCTTGCACCAGTTTGCATTAATTTGTATGAGTGCTTGGTATAATTACCATCTAAAAACAATGCCAAAGCATCTTTTGCTGTATGTGCTTTCGGGTGGATTTCATTTGATCCTGTGAGAGATTTAATTTTTTTGGCAATATCTTTGTCATTAGCCATTGAAACGAGTTGGTACTCACTTCGTTTTCCAGCTTTGTATAAGCTGCTAGCTGTTGCAACCTCATTGTAAGAAGTTTCCTTAACAATTTGGAAAATTACATACATTCACACAAATTCATTATACCCTTTTTTGCCCATTTTTAATGAGCACTAGGTATAAAAACCTAGAGCGAACTCCCACGAATATAGGATGTTCTGGTCCACGGAAGTCTTACGTTGGTTTTTTTTCAAGTGGTTAGTGGTATAGTCAACTTTAACAAAATTTTTTTAATACAACGCTAAAGCACGGTAGTTAAAACATACTTTTAGCTATAAATAAAAACCATTTTTCTTCACCTTTATTATAACAAAAGTTACATTGGGCCAAATTTGGCGATGCACATAAAAAGCGCGGGAAAACTTAATGATACACCTGCTGAAACATATGTTGTGTTTGATTGCTCACAGCTGATCAACAAAAGCATATCGAAAAAAAATAGAAACTATCGATAAGCTCTGTGGAATATTAGTAATCGACTAAGAAATAATTTGGGCTCAAAAAAAACACTTTGAAAATTAAATTAAATGGAGCTAGATCGGCCATTTCGCTCACAGTGCAACGTGCACAATGACCAAGATTTCGGCGACAGCCAAATTGATGCGAGAATGTATAATCCTCATTAGGAATGAATACATGATGGCGTATAAACGAAGACCGATGATGGAGGCAGTTGACCGAACGATGAAGGAGGGAATTCGAGACCATTTGGTGGGGCTTTGATATTGCTCTCCGGAGATTTTCGTCAAACGCTTCCCGTCATCCAAAATTTACGGCTTGCGATGATGTTAATGCATGCCTGAAATCGTCGTCTTTGTGGCGACATGTCAAGATGTTGAAATTTACCACGAATATGATTGTGTATTACAGAACGAATTCTCGAGAAAACTGCAGGGGCTTGGCAATGGCCAAATTCTTGTTAATGTTTCGACTGGATTGATATCGCCCCCGGAAAATTTTTGCGAGTTTAATTCGTCGAATATGGATCTCATAAGGAACTCGCGAAGAATAAGGACGTCGATAGCTTGAATTTCATTATTCAAAGTCAAATCGCTAGAGAACTGTATTCGTACAAATCCGTTGATAGCGTGACCGACGAGGATGAAGCAACTAACTATCCGACGGAATTTTTGAGCTCGTTCGATGTGCCAGAAACTTCGCGCGTAATTTACAGATGAAGGTGCGATCAATCATAATCATGTTGCGGAGTATGAATCATCCGAAATTGTGCAACGGCACGCGGTTGTTCGTCAAGAAACTGTTGAACAATGTGATTCAAGCGACCATCAAGAGCAAATTCAAACGAGAGGAAGTCCTTATCCCAGGAATTCCGATTATTCCAACTGGTCTTCCATTCCAATTCAAGAGGATTCAGTTGCCCGTTCGATTGGATTTTGCGATGACAATCGATAAGTCGCAAGGCCAATCGTTGAAAGTCTGTGCGATTAATCTCGAATTTCCCTGTTTTTCACATGGCCAAATGTACCTTGTTGTTTTTGCGCCGGAAATCAAATCGAAAAACATTGTTTATTATATCGCTCTCTACTGATTTCAATTCCATTCAAATAAATTCCATTGCTATTTGAATTATTTGTGTTTTATAATCACTTTGGAGATTGTCTGAAGGATTTTAATTGGAGCGAGTTGTTTAGTATACGGGTCCGCTGCTTTAGTATACTTTGATAGCTTGGAAATAAATCAAAGTATATTTTGCTGTTCACAAAGTTCCTTATCAGAAAATATTGATTTTTAGACATGCCGCTCTCCAATAAAAGTGAAATTACTAAAATGGGATCTACTGGCAATAAATTTTGCATTTGATGTTCATTACCTAAAGCAGAAACAGCGAACTCATCTATTCGGGTCAGCTGAGATATACGAGTCCAAAAAGCAAGAACCTTGTTACATATGTAGCCAATAGATTTCATAAGATCGGTCAATTCAGGTATGTAGTCGTTATTCTCAATATTATGTTGTATATCAGTGATCACTTCTTGTATTGTTTCTCCGTTGGTACGTTTTTTGCGCACTATATATTTAAATATGTTGTCATGCAAACATACACTGATATTAATTGGCTTACAAGAGCAAATCGAAAATTAAAAACAAACAAGCCCGTCAGTCGAGCGCGCGCGACATTAGGAAACCTTGTACAGGTCTTTAAAGAAAAGTATTTTCATTATAATGGGATTTAAATACATCGCTTGAAATCGATTTTGCTTGCATCGATAGTCTGGCAACACTGGACTGCAACTGATGATGTGTATGGTATTCAGGAATCTACATACTAAATTTGTATGTCTCTAGCCCTTATAGTTGTTGAGATCCACGCGTTCATACAGACGGACGGACAGACAGACAGACAGACAGGTGTTAATCGACTCGTCTATTGATACTGATTCAGAATATATATATACTTTATATGGTCGGAGATGCCTCCTTCTGCCTGTTACATACATTAACAAAAATTCATTATACCCTATTTGCCCATTTTAAATGGGCACATTGTATAAAAATGCAAACATAATTAAAGGTTTTTTAAATAGTATTAATTAAATGACAACTGAAAATTTTTACTGGAACACGAAAGACAAAAACAAACACACAGCACAATAAAAAGGCTACAGAGAGGCTTTGCTTGGCAAAAAAAAAATTGAAAAAATATGACGGCGCACAGTGGCTAAATAGTGTAAAAAAAAAGAACAGTTGGCACCCCGACCGTAGTATACCCTGTGGGTCTACAGGGCCTCGCTCAGATTCACGCCCGATGTAATTCTCTTGTAATTCTCTTTTTTTCAATTTGTGAGCGAAGAGGGCGTGGCATCGTGATGAAATCTTCTGAACATATGTATAAGCCCAAAATAATCATCATGTGTGCCAATCTGAAGCATCTAGCATTTACTTAATTTGTGGGCGAAGGGGTCGTACCATCAAAAATAAATTAACTTGATCTGCCTGCAAAAACTTCCAGTGCTGGGAGACCAAGTTCAAGCTTCTACCTCTTACCATAGATAGTAGGATAGACGTACAGGTTGAGTTATGAAATGAAACTTCGGCTTTTGTTAGTGACCATAACTACTTACATGATTCTACAGTTATTTTTAATGCATTAAAGAAAAGTTGGCTGCCTTTGGTTTTTATTAAGCTAACAGTTTTTGTACTTAGAATCAACCAGTCGGAAAGGCTACAGTCAAAGTCGACTACGAGAGACCCTTTACTTATTCTTCAAAAAGAAAATAGTTGTAAAAAACTTCCAATAAGCTTACGATTAATTAAATATAATCGGTATCCAGGGAAGCATTGCTAGAGAGCATAACGTGCAAAACCAAAATCTGTTAAGTCCACACATACAAAAATATTATGTAAAATAAACGGAGTTTGCAGTTTAACATGCATATGTATTTACATTAACATAAAAATGTTAATGTTAACATACAAAATGTATGTTAATATACAAGTATGTATGCATTCATTGACATTTATGGTAGAATTTGTTTATGAAAATAAAATCATTGTTTTATTATATCTTATTACTTTATTTATACATTGAAAGAAAAAACAAGCCGAACAGTCGGGACCCCGACCGTAATATACCCTGTGAGTCTACAAGAACCCGCTCAAATTCACTCCAGATGAAATTCTCTAGTAATTCCTTTTTTTAATTTTTGTGGACGAAGGGGGCGTGGCATCGTGATACAATTTTCTGGACACATCAATCGCAAAACATTCATCATGTGTGCCAAATCTCAAGTCTCCAGCTACAAAACTGCTTTTGTTATGAGGTTTTTGAGTGACAAAACTGCTTGCTTTATAAGGGTTTACTTTATTTGTGGGTGAAGGGGGCGTGGCATCGCAATAGAAAATTCTGGACACATCGACCACAAAATGTTCATCATGTGTCCCAAATCTGAAGTCTCTAACTGTAATATTGCTCTTGTTATAAGCTTTTCCGTTCTGTAGGCGAGGGGGGCGTGGCATCGTGATAACATTTTCTGGACACATTGACCACAACATATTTATCATGAGTGCTAAATGTGAAGTCTTTAGCTGTTATATTGCTCTTGTTGTGAGGGTTTTCAGCTACAAAACTGCTTGTTTTATGCTTTTACTTTTACTTAATTTGTGGGCAAAAAAAAGATAAACTTGATCTGCCTGCAAAAATTACCAGTGCTAGGACACCAAGTTCAAGCTTCTAGCTCTTACCATTTTTGAGATCCTTTCGTTCATACGGACGGACCGACAGACCGACAGACCGACGGACAGACGGACATGGCTATATCGACTCGGTTATTGATGCTGATCAAGAATATATATACTATATGGGGTCGGCCATGCTTCCTTCTGCTCGTTACATACTTTTAACAAACTTAATTTACCCCCACAGGGTATAATAATAATAAGAGAAAAAAGTGTGCGTCTAATAGGTTTCGAACTCCAGAACCACACCGCAAAGTTCGACACTCTAACCAATGCGCCAATGAAGTCATAGTCAATTATTTTGCAATTATCAGTTTCCTCACAGAACTGCAATTATTAAAATATTGTTTCAATGCCTCAAGTTGCTGCCTCAAGTTGCTGCCTCTAACCTTTTATATTCGAACATTTTTTTGCTTGATATCTACGGTGTTTATTATCCGATTGCGAAGAAATGTTCAGTACACATCTCAAGAAAAGTAAATTTTACTCTTGTTATTCGGGTTTGTCGAATTTTTGGGGTCGGGAGGGGGCGTGGCAAAATTCAAAAACAAACTTGACCTTTTTGGAGGCCTCAGGAGTATTATCACCAAATTTGGTGTCCATACCTCTTATAGTCTCTGAGATCTAGGTGTTCAAACAGCAGAACAGACGGACAGACGGACATGGATATATCGACTCGACTGTTAATGCTTATCAAGAAAATATATACTTTATGAGGTCTGCCAGACTTTCTTAGACTTGTTACGCATAGTTTGTTTTTTGACAAACTAAAAAAAGGGCAATCCATAGCCACACCGAAAATCCGCTTAAAAAACACTACAATTTTTGTGATCACGTATAGGTTAAAAAAAACAAGCCGATCAGTCGAGCGGGCGCGACAGTAGGATACCCTGTGCAGGTCTTAAAATAAAAGCATTTTGGGAAAAGTATTTAAATTATCGTGGAATTGCTCTGCATGTAGTCTGGCAACAACAAATATTTCTTTATATATATGGGTTTTGGTAATGAAAAAATTTAAGTTATTTTAATACTATGATAGAAACGTAGAATTGTCAACCATGCGTGTTAGCAATCGCAAATATAAGTTAATATAATAATAGTAATTATTCAGTTTGTCATTGCTGGACAACTCTTAGACTGTTGTAGGACAGTGTTAGACAACTGGCCAATTATAATGAAATAATGGCAATAAAACAAATTCCTTAATATCTCCTTTATTAATGGGTCAATCGCTATGAAACTTGCAGCAAATTGCTTAGTGTTGTCGTACTGTACATTTAAGCTATGTTATCCCAACGAAGATGATTGTAAACAGTCGCAAACATTAATTTTACATTCCCGAAAGAAAGACAAGCCGAGCGATAGTACAAAAAAGAGTGTCATATGCTCTGTCGCTCTTGCCAACAACTATGAAATAATGTTAATAAAAGAAATTACTTAATATCTCCTTTATTTGTGGGTCGATCGCTATGAAACTTGCAGCAAATTGCTTAGCGTTGTTATTCTGTTAATTTACGCTGTGTTATCTTAACAAACATGCTGTTTCATCGCTAATATTAATTTACGTTACAATGTATAGTTCTGAGTAAGGCCGTTAGTATTTTGCACTGACTCCATGTATCGCGCCACACTGACACAATGTATGGCGCCGCACAGCGGCCGACAGCGCAAATCATCAGATTATCATATGCTTTCTCGTTTGCGCAAATGGAATTTTCATATGCTCTCTCGCTTTTGCCAAAAAATGGAATTAAAACAAATTCCTTAATATCTCCCTTATTTACGGGTCGATCGCGATGAAACTTGCAGCAAATTGCTCAGCGTGAGTAATACTTCAACTATCAGTCATACTAGGCTAAATTATCTTGAAATTTTAGGTTTTCTTCTATTTGAAAATAAACTTTATCTGCGTATGGTAATCAGGAACCTACATTCCAAATTTTAAGTCTATAGCTCTTATAGTTGCTGAGATCCACGCGTTCATACTGACGGACGGACGGACAGACAGACGGACAGGGGTCAATCGACTCGGCTATTGATACTGATGAAGAATATAACTACTTTATAGAGTCGGAGAGGCTTCCTTCTGACGGTTACATACATTCACACAAATTCATTATACCGCTTTTGCCCATTTTTAATGGGCACATGGTATAATAATCGGGAAAGCCCGGAAATTTCAGTGGCTTATACTTCTATACTGCACCTAGACATCAAAACTAGTGACACAAAATTAATCCAATTAAAGCACGTAATTTGTTATTCGGGACCACTTTAGCTGTACTTTGATGTTTGTGCGGGTCGTTCTACAGTCCCCATATATGTATATACTACTGAGTCAGAGGTTTAAGACGGGGCGGAAGCGAGAAAGGGGTACCGTTCTACAGTCCCCATATAGTATATAATTGCATCTTACCCTTGCTGACCTTGGTTAAATCATCTATTCCATTTTGTGCTATCATACGCTTAGCGGTTTCTGAATTGCAGTATACCGTACCTGCAAGCAAATCTTTTGTTATTGTTCCCCTTTGTTTTGTTTGCTTTCGGCGCATAACTTGGATGTCAACATACACTCTCTCGCCTACGATACGTCTTCGTTACATCGATTCATACCGCTGCTCTCAGTTTATCTTCCGAACCTACACTTGCACTTCGCTCTGTGCGTCCCTCGCTCTCTCTCGCCTACGATACGTCATCGTCGCTTCGTTTTGTACCGCGGCTATCATCTGATTTTGCGTGCCCTATTATAAAACTCACTCACACGCGTTGAGTTATTAGTTATTATCTTAATTATGAGTACCTGCGCTGCTGCCAAATGTGTCTCTAATCACAAGATTAATTCAAGGCTATGTGTATTGTTGGCATTGCGATAATTTAGCTCACACCGGATGTGCTAATTTGGGGCAAATAGGTGGCCGCGTCGCACAGTGGCTCACTCACGAGACTCACGTGGCAAAAATGAAATCGGTCATTTCTCGCCATGGAAAATCCGTAAATGCAGTTTGATAGAGAATTGTCCAAATTTATAAATCCGTTTAGTTTTTTTTTATTTTGGGCAAACTGTTTCGTTTTTTTTATAAAAATGGGTTTTTATGAAAATTTTTTTAATTTTTGCGATGAAATTGTAATAATAGGTGTGTCGATTCTAAAGCGAATGGTATGAAAATGTTGTTATTTTTATTTAATAAACAATTAACGCTCACCGCTTTTAAATGGGTCAAAATTGCGTTGTGGCGTACCAAAAATAGCGCCGGGCTCGAATTTTTGCGCTACCTACGTTAATCTAGACTTTTATTCGACACTTTACATAAATATAATATTAAGAATTCATTGTCTACCTAAATATATTGATGTAACCCAAAAAACAGATAGTGATTATGTAATTTATAACCATTTTTATACCCTGCGCCCATTAAAAATGGGCAAAAGCGGTATAATGAATTTGTGTGAATGTATGTAACATGCAGAAGGAAGCATCTCCGACTCTATAAAATATATATTTTCTTGATCAGTATCAATAGATTTGGCACACATGATAAATATCCTTCTCTCAATGTGTGCTATACATTTCAGTACGATCGGATATTGAACTCAGAAGTTATTCAAGAAACAAATTTATGCAGCGCAATCGCTGCGCCGCGGCGACGGTATAACGAACTAAACATAGACAATCAACAGCCGCAGTCCAGTGTTGTCAGACTATCGTAAGCTACTTACACTCGTTACAAGCAAAATCGACTTCAAGCGATATATTTAAATATTATAATGAAAATACTTGTTCGTACTCAATTTCCGCGTTTACCAAACCCAATTATCTAAGTTTGTAGATTTTGAAGGACTACACATGTTTAATCTTTTGTGCTACCTAAGTTGGTAATTAATAATAGGGATTAAGGGTATATATTCAACTATTTAGGTGCATTGTATCACAGTCTACTTTTGGCAACCATCGCGATATAAAACAAAATCAAAGCTGATTAGTATTTTGTAATATAAATGAAATATTGAAACCGCAAATTGTCTTTCAAAATTCGAGATGTATTTCAGATGTTTATTGATGCTCCAAGCTAAGAAGAGTTTATATTGACGGAGGTCGACAAACTCAAAAACAAACTTCATAAAATTTTGGCACACGGACGAGATCTCAACGAAAACCAATGTCTGTCAATCGGGGAATTATCAGAAGAAGTCCAGAAATCTATAAACAAGGATTACAAGAAATATAGGTACTCGAATACTTGCAAGGTGACACGGTAGAGACAAAATTAAGACTACTTTAATAAGTTATCAGTTTCTTCAGATCCACTGATATCAACAAAAAGATTTGTAAGAAGTCGCAATGAACTGCAAGAGTTTTATACTAAAGAAATGGTAGATTTAATGTACATAGGTTACGAACTTGAAGACAAGCCTGAGAAAAATTAAATAAACAAGAACATTAATTGAATACTTTTATTGTTATTAATTTATATATATATAAAATAAACCAAACATATAATATCAAAGTTTAATTGAAGTTACATTTTGTTTTTACGGGAATTTATACGAAATATTTGTATTGGAAACATGACATCTATCAAATATGTTCTCTATAGTGTATATATGTATTTAAAACATTTATTTACACATAAATATGTATATAAAATCACAAATTTACACATAAATTACAAAAAAAATTAGTTGTTGTCAAATTTTGAAGTCTAGTGTAAGTTAGGTTTAGGGCGAAGCGAGAGCATAATAATGTGCTCATTTCGTTAATTGCTCAGAGAGCGAATTCGCCTCGCTCCGCCACCTAAGCTTAATGTAGGCTTAGAATATTTGTAAGAGTTAGTTGTCGTATCAATTATAAATCGATCGCACGAAATCGTCCGCATAGTCTCGCATTATAAAAACTCTTATGACTTTTCATGGCGCCCCCGGGTGGACTGTTTTAATAAAGTGATTTAAGTGATTTACGAACATTATCTACCTACATAACTCGCAAGTGCGATAATTTGTGTGTGGCTCGCGACGCGATTAACTCAGTGCTTAAACCCAACAAACTAATCGAGCCGGTTGTAAGCCAACAGTCTGCTGCATAATTCGGCTGTTGCATAATTCGTCATCTACATAATTCATCTGTTATCATCGTTGGACAATGCCAAGGAAAGTAGCGTCGGAAGTTCAGAAACCGGAACAGCAGGTACTGTGCTAAAAATTGAAAGCCCAACAAACAGTTTGGCATTGGTTGTGCTAATAAAGCTGACGCTTTCAATTCTTGGTACATATGTAAAGTAGTTGAGAATTTGTATGCACTAGTTTACCACTTTGGAGTGAAGTAGATAATTATATTAGATCAACATTTATATGTGCGATTTAAGTGCTCTGAGCGACTGTTAAATTGTTAGCATTATAAATTTCTACTCAATTTCATTTCGCTCAGTCGTTGTCGTTCCCCTCCCTCCTTGCCGTACAATCGCTGCAATCACGGCGATTGCTTGTTACCAAGCGCTTGTATATAAGTGCAGTAAGCACATACATACACACACACACGTACATAACAAGCCAGCTGCAGTCCGCTATTTTCGTTTTGCTTTGTGATTAGCGGCTGTGCATTGTTATTGTAAGCACTTGCGTTGGCGCGCTTCGGTCAAGTGAGGTTAGCTCCCCTACACATTGTTGGTCAGGCATTTTCCTTTTCTCAAGTTGTTTGCCAAGTTGAGTTTATTTCGAAAAGTTTAATCGCAAACAATTTAATAATATTTTATTTCGATATTTGGTTAAAATAATATAATATTAAATATTAATTGATAATAATTAATTAATTAATATTTATTGTTATTAATTATAATTTAATAATTTGTTAATTAAATAGAAAAAAAAATCGAATTTTAAAATCAAAATGGCAACTAAGGAAAGTTTTGACGATTCAAAAAAGAAACGCAATGTGTGTGTTAAAAGCATATTGCGCCTATAAGACCAGCTGAATAAAGGTTAATTAAACCTAGAATCTACAGAATTGGAGTGTAGATTACAAATGTTGGCCTCACATATAGAGATCGCGATAAAGTATCAGACTCGAGTAGAAACCTTTGATCCCGAAGATGATTATCGTAGTGAGCTAGAAGAGCTCTGCATAACAACAAAAGCTAAATTAAAGTCCGTTATTAATAATTGAAGTCCTGCTACGCAGGCAGTTCTTCCTGTCGCAGCTCCGTGCACACGTCTTCCGCATCTGGCGCTTCCCAAGTTTAGTGGAAAATACTCCGAGAATAACGATGGCACAATTCCGATTATCGAGAAGTTCAATCATTTGTTGTCATGTCTCTCTGGTGAAGCTCTAGGAACGGTGAGAGCGTTCCAAGCCACCGAGGACAATTATTCTAAAGCATTGGAAAGCCTGAAGAATGTTTATGACAATGAGTGTCTTATTATTTATTTACGAACAATGATTGACACTGTCTCTGCCATCTATGGCTCACTCCTTTCAATCGGTGATGACAAGAAAATTTCCAACGCAATTCTTATCCACCTAGTTATGAACAAAATGGGAGGACCATCTCGATTATTCATCTATTCCATTGTGGACTGATTGTGAAACAGCCTTAAACCGCAGGTATCAACATCTGCCTGCTGAAGATTCAGTGAGAATCGTGTCCGATGGCTCTAAGTCAGAGTCCAAGACTGTTTCCAAAAATAATCGAAGTTCATTTTCGTGTTCTCTGGCCAGTGTTAAAAACGACCAGGTGTCCCCAAAATGTGTATATTGTAATTCCGAAGGCCATTCAATATTAAATTGTTCTGCATAAGCTGCACAATCAGTGCAACAGCGGTTTGAGTTTGCTGAGGCGGCTCCTTTATGCATCAATTGCTATTGCATAGATACTCTGCAATTTCTAACACTCGAGCGTTACCACCACCCCTTGACTCCGCACAGGATCAACCAATGCATGCGAATGTGTCGGATAATGTTATCCTGGCTACAGCAGTCGTGAACGTTAAATCGAAAAGTGGCGAGTTCGTTTTGGCCAGGGCTCTGCTCGATTCTGGATCACAAATTAATTTTGTAACAGACGAGCTAGCTCAACGATTGCAACTGCGTAGAGAAGAGGCTAGTATCAGCTTACTTGGAATTGCTCAGTGTAATACACAAGTTCGTAAAAAGATACATACAATGGTGAAGTCACGAGTCAATTGTAGCGAGTTCTCGTTAGATCTGTGGATCTTAAAACCATTTCCGGCTACCAGCCTGATCACACGGTCAATGTTAGTGGTTGGAAAATCCCGGAGAACCTGCAATTGGCTGATCCATATTTCCACAAGCCACAGAAGATCGACATGCTCATCGGAGCTGAGACGTTCTTTGAACTTCTTTCTGTCGGTCAAATTAAACAAGGTCCGAATTGTCCGATTCTGCAAAAAACTCTTCTTGGTTGGATTGTCTCTGGACGCTTTACGTCGACAAATCCCAAAAAGTCTCAGGTTGTCAATCTGAGCTGCCAAGAAGACTCTTGTACCTCAATAGACAACACTTTGCAGAAATTTTGGTCATTGGAAGAGTTGCCTTCAAATAAAAAGTACGAACAGTAGAACAGCAGTTATGTGAGAGCCACTTTCTAGATAATTTGAAAATATTTCCGTCAGGTCGATTTGAAGTAAGACTGCCATTTAAATCGGATCCCAATCAGCTTGGAAACTCGTACGAAGTTGCTAAGCGGCGGTTTCTGTCGCTTGAAAGACGCTTATGTCGAGATCCCGAACTTAAGCGTATGTACTTGGAATTTATGAACGAATATGTTTCACTTGGCCACATGTCTCAATTAGACGATCAGATGCCAAGTACTCTTCACTATTTCAGTCCGCATCAGTGTGTTCTAAGACCACAGAGCACGTCGATGAAGTTACGCGTTGTGTTTGACGCATCTTGTCGAACTTCGTCGCAAATTGCGTTGAATGATCTTCTTATGGTTGGACAGACCATTCAAGAAAAGCTCTATTCGACTCTGCTGCGATTTAGATTGCATAAATATGCATTGACAGCTGACGTCAAGAATATGTACAGGCAAGTCATGGTGCACGATCGAAATTTTCAGCTCGTAATGTGGAGAAAGAACCCATCTGACTCTTTGAGGTCCTTCAGGTTGAACACCGTAACTTACGGCACTGCGCCTACCCCATTTTTGGCAATACGGTGTTTAACAAAGCTGAGTGAGATGTTCGAATCGTCACACCCAAAAGCTGCTGAAGTTATCATGCATGACTTTTACGTCGACGATTTGTTAACTGGTGCTGCATGCGTAGAGAACCTTTAGACGTTTAAGTCGGATGTGTCGCAAATACTACTTGGCGCAGGCTTCGAACTGACCAAGTGGTTTTCCAATTTGCCAGAGTTCTCCGCCTCAAATGCCGCCAAGCCGATAACGATCTCAGAGTCCGACACAACTAAGACACTTGGCGTGTTATTGTTGCCAAATGAAGACGTCTTTCAGTTTAAGATAAACGATTCGTTCATGGGTCTTCAAGCAACAAAACGGAATATTCTCTCGGTGACGTCGCGGTTATTTGATCCGCTAGGGCTGTTAAGCCCTCTAATCATTAAAGCAAAGATACTGCTTCAAGAGCTCTGGCTTCAAAAGCTAGACTGGGATGAATCCATTCCTCTTAGCTTGGAAACATCGTGGCAGCAGCAAAAATCAACTTTGATTCAGTTGCAAATAATCAAGATACCACGATACGTGCATACTGAGCCAACTTCACCGATCGAGATACATGGTTTCGCCGACGCATCAATGAGAGCGTTTGGCGCGTGCGTATACATACGCAGTCATACTGCAGAAGGTTACCGGAAATCCTTATTAACATCGAAGTCCAAAGTAGCCCCCCTCAAGACTAAGACTTTACCTAGACTTGAGCTGTGTGCGGCTCACCTTCTCGCAGATCTCTGTCACCAAATCAGAAATCACATAAGATTACCAATTGAACCGACTGTTCTTTAGTCTGATTCGGAAGTCACGCTACATTGGATTCGGACGCATCCTTCGTCCTTGGCAACATTTGTGTCAAATCGTGGAGCTGCCATTCAAGAGTGGACACAGAATACTGAATAGCGCCATGTACCTACAAAGCAGAACCCAGCAGATATGGTTTCGGGAGGCTGCAATATTGACGACTTGCTCGCGTCGATTTGGTTCGATTGGCCTTCATTTTTAAAGGAACCGGAAGAGTCCTGGCCGGTTAACCAGCATCTGGTAACATATGAGATGCGTACGTTGGAGGTGCGTAGAACAGCTGTTGGACTGGCAGCAATCATAGACCGACAGATCTTGTCGACGCGATCAATAGTTATTCATCGCATGCTAGACTGCTGAGAGTGTTCGCTTATGTGTTCCGTTTCATTAAGAAATGCAAGCATAAAGACATACATTTTAAAAAAAGCCCTACGGTACTTGAAAGAAAAGAAGCTTTCGAGAAAATAATTGAAGTCATCCAACAAGTTGAGTTTAAAGATGACTTAAGTAGGGTTCGAAAGGGCACGAGTTTTAAGTGTGGATCCAGTAGTATCCAAAATAAAAGCCTTGGTGTTTATAATTATGTGTTTTTATTTTAAGTAAAATCAACTTGTTCGGTTTACAGATAAAATTGGAGTGAATGCCTAACTGAGTATGCAAAGCTATGTTGGCTCGGAATCCAGAAGTTGTCGCAGATTCCGAGAATTTGGGTGGGCGTTAGTTTCAGCGTCGGCGGTTTCGCAATAGCTGTCTTGGTCGTTGGCATCTGAGTACATTGTGCTACATTGTATATAGCGTACTCAGCATTTAGACAGGATGTCCAAATGTGTCGAAACGTCTTTAGTGAAGTCGCAGCGGCTTTGGAGGAGGTGAAGTGAGGGGTGCCGAGTAGGTAACTCCTCCTCCCCCGGAATGCAGTGAGGGCCATAGCGATGGTATGACCTGAACGGAGTTGGTAGGTATTGGTTCGGGTATAAAGGTGGTGTTTTTCTTTCCGACGTATAGTGTTAGGGATATCAGGATCGCAACGACGAAGAGTAGTATGTAGACTGCCGTTAAATGGTTGGATGTTAATTTGGTGATCTTCAATATTCTTTCTTGGCTGTGTTTGCTTTCTAGGTGTAGTTTTTCCAGGTTGATTTCTTCCATCGTGCTGTTTATCCTTAGTTCTCTTAGTAACGGGATTTTTATTCCAATCTTCTCATGTTCTATCAGGTCGATGTAGGTCAGTAGCGTTTAGGATGAATGGCTGATGACAGTCTGAAGATATCCTGGTATTTTTCCCGTTGAACACGAAGATAAACCCTCTTATGGGTTCAAATATTTGTTCCTGTGCACCAATTTCCGTCGCATGGCATGTTGCTACCTCTCCATTTAAGATTCCTTTAAGACAGTTGTTGTCCCACGTTGCGCCCTCTATAGCTTGCGATTTGCATATATACTCGTTGTGAACAAAATTGCACTTATTATTAAAGGCCTTAATATTATTAGTGTTTTTATAAGCTATGTATTTTGGAATTTTTAGGAATTTCGAATTATTTAATGGTAAGGGAATAATGCTAGCGATGTTATAATTTGTTGGTTCAAAATAAAGGGTATTTTTATATGAAAGATTATATTTGTATTATTGACTGAAGTAGTCATTTCTAATAGATTGTACAAGTGTTCATTTGTCTTTATTGACATATTTTGTTTGAAGAAAATTTGTTCAATCTTAATAATTTCCTCAGCTGACAATATAAATTTTGGTATGATGTTCAATTTAGTTAATAATATACTTTCGAGTATATTGTTTAGGTGGCTATACAATACATCAATGTTATAACTTATTCTATTATGTATTGTAGCATGTGGATTTCGTTTAATATATCTACTGCTTCTCCTGAAAATTTGATGTCTTTTAGGCTGTTCAGTGTGGTTTCAAATTCTTGGATATTATTTTTAAAATCTTGAGTCTGGATACAGTGTGAAGGAAATTTGTAGGAATTGATTACCCTAGCCGTACCTAGTTCTAATTTTACTAAGGGGTTTCCATGATCAAGTCGTTGTATATTAAGTGACTGCCCGAATACGAGCGGTAACCTGCAAAAATTGTAAAATTCATTAGTCGGTAGTACTGTTATCCCTAGTTCTTTGTCTTATTTTGGATTTATATATCTTTTGTTGTCTGGTTGATATTATTGTGGGGCCGTTGTCTTGGGACACCTGTTGTTCTGAAAAGCGTGGGGTTAGTTTGTTTCTTCTGTTTTCCTTGCGAAAAACTATTGTGTCTTCTTTTAGAGCTATGGGTTCTATTCTATCTTCGTTCAAGTTTGTGTTTCTTTTCTGTTTGATGTTTAGTAGTCTGTTTCTAATTTCTGGGTATAGTTTTTCTTGGTAAGTGTTTAAAGTCTGTAGGTATTCATGTTCATTGTAAAATGTAATTGTCTTTTCGCATGGTCGCAATGCAATTTCTCTTTCTTTCTTGTTTCGTAAATTATTCTGTATATTTCCGTTAAGGAAGAGTGAAGTCTCTCCACCGGGGAGTTACTTGAAGATTGTTGAAAGGCCGTTACATGTCCTTGCATATCGTATTGGGCACAGAAGTCGATGCAGATTTTTCCTGCGAATTCTGATCCCTGATCGTGTATCAATTGTTTGGGTATTCCGTGAATACTTAAAAATTGTCTAATATATTTGACCATATGAAAGCTATCTCTCGCTGCTACTGTGTATGCTGTCGCAAATCTAGAAAATTTGTCTATAATTGTTAGTATGTTCTTGCCGTTTATCGTGTATATATCTATGTGTACTATGTCCATTGGTCTTTGTGGGGTCTCGGTCTCTTGAAATACAATCTTTTGGTGTTGTCTGTCGTACTTTAATTTCTGGCAGGTGCTACAATTATTAATGTATTGCCGGATTTTTTCTCTTGGTTTGGGATTGTATATTGTTCGTTTTAGGTGTTTAAATGTTTCTTCCATTCCTCTATGGTTGTTCTTGGTGTGTCTTCCTGGATATTGTGGAACGAAGGTCTGTTCCTTTGGGTGTTGTCACTTCTCTGTTTGGATCGTTCGTCATTAGTTTTGTCAGCTTTAGGCATTATAGCCGGAGTGTGACGAGAGTTTGAATTTTGTCTGTGGTTGTTATTTCCGTAAGAATGGTTTGAATTGTACTGAGTGTTATTTTGTTATCCGTACGGGCGATTAGAGTTGTTGTCCTTGTCTTCGATTTTCTTTCTCTGTTCTGGTTGATGTCCCGGATTGTTGGTGTCATAGCTACGTTTATTCTGCTGGAAGAATATCTGTCTTTCCTTTATAGCCCATTCATAAGCCTCTTTGAGGTCTTAGGGTCTTATGGCTCTAACCGTTGCCTCTAGTGGGCCTCTCATGCCGCTTAAAAATATATTCAAGCAAGTCTTGGCAAAAAGTTCCTTTCAGTAGCGGTTCGGATTCTTTCGTTTCCGTTAATTTGAATAGAGCGATCTTGATTTCGGCTACTTTTTCATAAAAATCTTTTAGGGGTAGTTGTCTTTGTATTAGTCCGTAAAGCTCATACATTAATGCTGGCTCGCCCCTTTTGTCTGAACAGTGTAAAAGTAGAGCGTCCTTTATTTCGACCCAGTTAAGGCTAGCTCCTGATGCGTGTAAAGCATCATTTGCTTTCCCTTCGATTTTATTTCTAATTGATCTCAACAAAAATTGTCCGTATGGGGTCTAGTCGGTACCTCTGATGAACAGGAGGATCTCTTCAACGTTAATTATGAAGTCGCTTAGAGTCTTAGGGTTCCCGTCATACTTAGGGAGGAAGCGGATCGCATCCGTAATTCTTAGAGACGAAAAGACGTCCATTGGGTTGGCATGAACGGCTACTTGATTGAGTGGGGGAGACATCGTTTCTGACATTGAGAATGAACTAGTTGAAGCTCTGATTAAGTCTTGTTCTACTTCAGTTGTCTGTTCCCTAATGTCTTCTAAACTAACACTACCTTTAGTCTTGCTTCTAGTGGCTGGAATCAATTTCCTTACTTTCTGAAAAGCCTGTGTATTTATGTGTATGTGTGAAACTAACGTGTGTATATATATTCTTATACTAGATAGTGTGTGTGTATACACACACACGTGAATGTGTCTATAAGACTTAACTTAATTCTTATTAATTACTCGATGTTATTGGTGTTTTGGTTCTGGAACGTGAAGTAAGTCTAGTGTCTGAAATAAAAGGTGTGCGTGAGTGTATGCGTTATATGAGTGAATGTTTGGTAAAGGTCTAGTATATTATCTTATCACCAAAAATCTTCAAATCAATATCCTCGATGGTCCGCGAATTATCAAGAATTGTCATGATAAAATTTCTTGGCGGTCTTCAATGGTTCCTTTTTAAATGCATTTTAAAATTTCGGTGCAAATCATATGATTTAATCTAGTTTGCTTTTGAAAATGTATCAAAATTTATAGGACTTTATAACTGAAAAATATCAAAGCCATTTTTTCAATCAAATTAGCTTTTGTTCAGTCGATTTTATAGCACAACTTTTTGCGAAAAGTAGTCTTCGATGGACCGCGAATTGTCATGAGTTATTACGCAAGTTGAATTTTAATTCGTGAATCATGAATTCTTTGCGAAAAAATAGTCTTCGATGGATCGCGAATTATTATAAACTGTCAGTCAAGAATGTGTAATGAAAATTATTAAAGGGCCGATTGGTTTGGAAGATGGCGTATTATTCAGCATCGGTGTCCTGCAGAAATGAAAGATTGTATTGAGAAATGCGCCGCAGGCAAAATTTTTTTTAATAAAATCGCGCGATTTTATTAAAAAAAGATTTTGCCTGCGATGCTTTATTATATTCACTTACTTCTAAAGAAAATTTCATGAATCCTTTCTCTGTGGTTTGAAAATAGCTTTTGAAATTGAAACCGAGCCAAATATCCAACAAATATTCTTCTTCCTTCCATAACGTGGGATGTTGTCGCGCAAGTCTCTCCAAAGTATTTCAATGTTTTGTGTGTGCGCCTGTGTATCAGGGACAACAAAATTTTTCGAAGGGTTAACTGTTTGGTGCTTGAATCCTTCGTCATCCAGACAGTTATATGCCTTCCAGCAATCGGACATGATGGTACTCCCATCCGCTACCCGGTCCTTTATTATACCGAGCAATATGTCCGTGTCGCGACTTGCCACTGCACTATGGGCGATTAGTTGATTTTGGCGGCATAAAGTCCACACATAGAGCTAGGAGCTTAATTTTTTTTTAAGGGTTACTAATATTTTAGTTTGATTTCGTATTTTTTTTTAGTCAATTTGACCACGCCTTTATTTTCCGCCCCTTTATAACCCCGGCACTTGTGTCAAACTGATATATTGCTGCTTTGTGAAATTATTCTCCAATAAAAAAGCTAATGCTTCAATATTAGAAATGCGATCTGGTCTCGCTTGATTTGTTATTTCGGGAATTACAACATTTTCCTCAGTCATTACATTTCGCAATACGCCAACCACTTTATTTTCATTACTTTTACGGGCAGACGCAGAGGCGGCATGCAAAAGTAAGGCAGTAGAGCAATCATTTTGAACGGCAACTTCTGATGCCATTTGCCTTCGTAGTCTAGTCCCGGCCTCGGCATATCCTACTTTTGGACGACCCATCTTCGATGGTGATGGCTTAGCAGTATCCTCCACATCAATTTTTATTTCCATACATTTTGCAAACCATTCTGTGTGAATTGACTTGAATCGCTCAAGATTTCGATTGTATTTGCGCAAGTATCGTTTTATATAATATTCAAAATTAGTCACTTTTGCCTTAATTTGCTGTATGTTTGATTTGTTCAAATTATCTTCATTTATTTCTTCCATTATATACGCTGTGACAGCATCAGCATTGCGATTGTTGTTGTTCCAAATATCAACAAGCGTGTTGTTGTTGAACGTAAAGGAAACTTCAAGTGCAATTTTTTTTAAAAGGAACAAAAAGGAGCAAAAAAAATGATTACTACAATAAACTAGACACATTCGTTAGTAACTTGCCATTTTTAGTTGCATGTTTTGATATGCACTTTTCAAGAAATACTCCACGGAACACAATTAAAATTGTTAGATTTTTGCTAAAAATACAATCAACAATAACACCGGACATTAAAAACACCACGAACATTTATACACATTTATCGTAAATAAAAGATTCTAAATACATTGAGCTTTGCTATCCATATTACACTTATTAATTTAAACGAAACCAATAATAATTTAAGCACTTTCAACAGCATGAAATTTTTCGCGCCAATTTATATAATTGCGAGCTTCAACAGATCAGCTGGTTTTGAAGGGCTGCCACAAAAAGAGAGTTGCCACCCGATAAAAAAAAAATTGTTTTTCAGCTAACTGAAGTGTTTACTATTAATAAAAAAAAACATTTCCTTAATATTTCACCATAAATTTTATGACTTTATGCCGCCCATTATGAAAAATCGCCCATAGTGCACTGGTATAATAAAAAAGTCGCCACTTTCTCTCTCGATGCCTCCAAACACCCATTGGCCTTCAACCAATCGTCCAGTTTTATTTTCTTTTGCCCACTTTTGCCTCGTCTATCTCTACTATCTTCCCTGGACCTCCAATAGTAGGACGACTATTTGAAAGACTCCAGTCAATATAGACTTCTCTCATAAAGCTTTTCCAATCCACTACCGATTGACGGGACCATACCATTTCCGTTTCCAGAAACTCGGTTTCTTCTCTCAATCTTAACACGTCATATACAACGAATGCGCATATATCCGATATTGGAAATTTACTCCCCGCGAAAAAAGTATTACACCGAATACTTTCTTGGAAATTGCACTGGACTTTTGTTTTCTTCTTCTTTGACTTTTCCGAGTTCACATAAGCACGGCAGGTAAAAGTTAAGAACGTATCGCTCTTTGCGTACAATTTGCACACACTACCACATTTTGGGCAAATTTTCTCCGAAAGAATAACATTATGCTGACGCAAAAAGTTAAGTAATTCGTCATCACTTAACTTTAGAAACTTCTTCAGCGACCGAATTCTCTGAAAAACTGACGACAAATGAAATATTTCACAATAAAATTGACACGTCGATTCAATGTAGTATTGAAAAACACACCATAAAATTTGACAATTGGTATTGAGTGACAAAAGCTCACTAGACTAAAAAGTGCATCAGAAGTATTGTTGCAATTTGGCAATAGTGTCTGATGTCAAAAGGTAACTAGATTGAACTAGAAAATACAAAACTAGCTATAAAGTGCTATAAATTTTGATATAATTTCAAAAGCAAACTAGATTAAATCATATGATTTGCATTAAATTTTCAAAATGCATTTAAAAAGGAACCATTGAAGACCGCCAAGAAATTTTATCATGACATTTCTTGGTAATTCGAGGACCAACGAGGATATTTCTTTGAAGATTTTTGGCGATAAGATAATATACTAGACCTTTACCGAATGTTTTTGTATTTATTGTATACTTGTAGACGATCTGTATGCTGCGCCCTGCAGGTGTTCCTTCAAATTAGAGCGCACTGCAGCTAAGGTGAAATGGAACATAAAATCGATAAGTATAACGAATTGTTTTTTGTGTCTTTTTTTATATTTGTTTGCCTTTAATTATGTATATTTTGCTATGTATTGCGGTTGTCTTTTTCGTGCTAATGCGCACTGCAATTAACACGAAGTGAAATATATTTTCAGACATTACCATTGATAAGTATTTTCATGTAATTTTATCATTTTTCTATAATTTATTTGTTCAAATTATTATTATTCAGGCTTTAGCTGTGTTGCTGTTTGTTTTGCGTGTTGGTTTTGCATGTTCGTTTCCGTTTGACACGAACCGTGACGTATACCAAGGTTTGAACAAACTTGTTCGCGTTGGCCACGACACTGTTCCTAGCGCCAAACAAATGAAACGTCACATAGCTTACGAACAGCATTTAGTTATTTCTAATGTATTTAATTTATGTAGTTCGTCCTACTTGTTTGATTCGCCTTGCCCCTTACGCTGGCCAAGGTTTGAACGAACTTGTTCGTTCGCGTTGGCCGTTGTAAGCTTCGACGAACCGAATCTCACGACATTTGTACTTCGAACTTTCCATATTAGTGATTAATGTGCCGCGTCACGTGTTCGATTCGTACTATGCCATGATACCAAGGTATGAATCGAACTTGTTCGTTCGTTTGCGTTGGCTCAAGCGGTCGTGTTGAATCGAAACATAGTATGAGTTGCACTTGAACTAGATCGTTTTACTTGTTGCATATATGTATGACTTGGATTGATCAATTATTATTATTATTCTGTTACACATTTTAATTTATATGTTTTTCTCTGTATTTTATGGTGTATTTTATATAATTTTAAGTATGACTTTGAGCTGTGAATTATTGTTGGTTCTGTTATATGTTTTAGATTTTATGTTTATCTCTGTGTTTTATGGTGTATTTTGTGCTGAATGTTCGCACCACTAGCTGTCTCACTTCACTTTCCATATCCATTTTATATATTGTTGTCACTATAGTATGTTTATTAATTTTGTGTGCTTAAACTAACTTACAAAATTAATAATAATCCTTTCATGTTCGCTGAGAAGTGGGGAGTCCTAGTCCTTAGATGCGGCTGCGCCAGTTATAAGTGTTGATCCAGTAGTATCCAAAATAAAAGCCTTGGTGTTTATAATTATGTGTTTTTATTTTAAGTAAAATCAACTTGTTCGGTTTACAGATAAAATTGGAGTGAATGCTTAACTGAGTATGCAAAGCTATGTTGGCTCGGAATCCAGAAGTTGTTGCAGATTCCGAGAATTTGGGTGGGCGTTAGTTGCAGCGTCGGCGGTTTCGCAATAGCTGTCTTGGTCGTTGGCATCTAAGTACATTGTGCTACATTGTATATAGCGTACTCAGCATTTAGACAGGATGTCCAAATGTGTCAAAACGTCTTTAGTGAAGTCGCAGCGGTTTTGGAGGAGGTGAAGTGAGGGGTGCCGAGTAGGTTACTCACGCGTGTGGGTCATAGCCTGCAGCGTCTCAATCCGTTTATACAGGAGTATACCGGATCTTGGTGCTCTTTCTCTATGTTGCGAGTAGGTGGACGACATGCGAATGCTCCTCTTTCCTATGATGCTAAGTTTCCGATGCTCCTTACAAAAAAGCTCGAAATTTGCTAGAAGCTATATAAGATACTTGCATTTAACAAATTGTCATGCTGGTCCAAGAGCGCTCGTGAGTCTTCTTCGAGAGCGACCAAGGGAGTAGGCAGGGGGGGGAGGCATAGGGGGGCCATTGCCGCCCCTACACATGTGACATTACATTATTTAGCTTCCAAAATCTGCATAATATTGTTTTTAAAACTTGAATTTATTAAAAGGAACCATTATTAATAGTACTATTTTTTTTAATGACTGTATGTTGAATGCCTGGTGCTTAAAAGGAAGGCAAAGAGAGAAGATGAGGTTGTAAACCTGTGTTGGCGGTTCATTAAGAATTAGTGTCTGATCTCTCGACTAATACCTTTCTTATGGCTTTCCAAAGGTTCGTCGGCCGTCGGGGGATACCCCAGACCGTCCATTGCGACAGCGCGACGAACTTCGTCGGAGCGAGTCGGCAACTGCAGAAGCTGCGAGCGGAAATAGAGGGCGAGGTGGACGCAATTCACGTATTCGCATCAAAAAGCGGATGCGAATTTGTTTTCATACCGCCCAGGGCTCCGCACTTCGGGGGACTTTGGGAGGCAAGTGTGAAGTGTGCAAAGCACCTACTCCTACGGACGGTCGGCAACCTGCTGCTGACGTCAGAAGAGCTACAATCGACGTTGGTAGCAGTGGAGGCCGTGCTCAACTTGCGACGGCGAGGCACTCACGCCAGGCCACCTGCTCGTGGGAGAGCCATTGAGCGCAATGCCAGCAAGGGGACAGGAGCAGCAGGAACTGACCTGATTAAGTCGATGGTAAGCTGTCTCGTCGCTCAAGCTTCAGTTCTGGCGGCAATGGTCGAGGGAATATATCCTAGGGCTGCAAGCACGAGCCAAGTGGCACCAGCGCGAGCCAGACATCGCCGTTGGAGAGCTGGTGGTCGTCACCGAGGACAACCTGCCGCCTCAGAAGTGGCTGATCGGCAGGGTGACGGCAGTGCACGCGGGACAGGACGGGGTCGTTCGAGTCGTCGAAATTAGGACGGCCAATGGAGGACGTTTTAAGCGGGCGATCCACAGGCTGGCTCGGTTACCAGTCACTTGAAGACCATACCGCTTCATGGGGGCCGGTGTTGGCACAGTTCAGCGCACTTTTATTTTTTCTTTATTTTTTATAGTTATTTAAGTTAGTTGTTGTCAAATTTTGAAGTCTAGTGTAAGTTAGGTTTAGGGCGGAGCGAGAGCATAATAAAGTGCTCATTTCGTTAATTGCTCAGAGAGCGAATTCGCCTCGCTCCGCCACCTAAGCTTTATGTAGGCTTAGAATATTTGTAAGAGTTAGTTGTCGTATAAATTATAAATCGATCGCACGAAATCGTCCGCATAGTCTCGCATTATTAAAACGCCACCAACAATTTCTCGCATCATAAAAACTTATGATTTTTCAGGCCGATTTCTCATTTTGCCTATTGTCTTAAAGTGAAGATAAACCTGCCGATAAGAGAAATTTGATTTTCTTGTCATAAATTTAGTCCCAGCCTCTCGATAACTTACAGGGCAAATCATCCTCTCTGTAAGTATTGTCCACCTTTCTCTTTTTCATATATCAAATAAAAATATTATTGTGTTTCATATTTGTAAAGTTTCATAATGAATACTCGGACGCTTTATATTCAGTCCTTGATGGAGATAACTGATGAGGCAGAAGTTCTATGTAACATCCCAAGAACATATCGAGCTCACATTAATTACTTTAATGAATACGATGACAACGATTTTGTAAAAAGGTTTCGCTTGTCCAAAGTCACCGCATTATTTGTTTTGGAAAAGATTATGTATTCGCTAAAACAAAATGTTGAAAAGTTAGTAAGTCGTTTAGCACATATTATTGTAATATAAAATTTCATTTGATCTCAGGCAAACGTCAATAGAACATCGAACAAACTTTTAATAGCGCTGCGATTCTATGCAAGTGGCAGTTTTTTGATTACTGTAGTTGATATTTGTGGTGTTAGTTTGTCGACAGCTAGTCGTGTCGTTAAGGAGGTGTCATTTGCTATAGCAACCTTAAAGACCCACTGTTAAAGCCTTTCATGAATTAGTTAGTTATAATTAAAGAGAATAATATTGTAAATGATTCGCATGAAATTAGAATTGTAATCGTAATTTTAATATGGTTCTTGCGATAACTCTGTCAACTGATATGTTACCTACTCAAATGGAGATGTTAGTTAAAAGAAATGAATTATCGATAAAGAGATCGCGATTGTTGCGCATCTCAAAAATTTAAGCACTTGGAAAAATTGACTGAACAGAATCCGACTTGTGGATATCTCTATCGAGGCTAAGTGGCATCTTCCCTCTACCCCACCTTCATTGCTACCGTCGAATTACCGACAAGTTGTCGAGTGCTAAATTCATAGCATGTTACGTGTTGGCTGTTGCATAGTGCAGCATATTTGAGCGAACACCCACTACATAAAATTCTCACCTTTTCATGAACTCCAAAACAGCATTACGGATTTCTACAAAATCGCGAAGGTCCCAAAAGTAATTGGAGCTATTGACTGCACGCATATTAGGATACAGAGTCCAGGAGGAAGTGACGGAGAAGTGTTTCGCAACCGAAAGGGTTACTTTTCATTAAATGTGCAAGCTATCTGCAATGCAAAACTTGAATTTCAAGATTTGGTTGCAAGGTGGCCCGGATCAGTCCATGACAGCAATATTATTCAAAACAGTCGTTTGAAATTTTTATTGGACAATTGACATTTCGGAAATAATATAATCCTAGGAGTCAGTGGGTACATACAAAGCAAGTACATGAAAGCCGAAACTCTTTACAACGAATCCCAAATACGTATACGAAATTTTATTGAACGTTGTTTTGGTGTTTTAAAAGGCGATTTCCCGTGTTGTCGATGGGAATGCGTGTCCAAACCAAAACGAAAAATAGGTGTTATCGTCGCATGTGGCGTATTGAATAATCTGGCAATCTCTTCCAATGATATTCTACCTCCAAATGAGTTTGAGCTTCCACAAGAATTGCCTGATGAAATTGCCACTGATTGAATAGGCAACATAGATTCCAGCGCTAGAGCTAATATTGTTTAAAACTACTTTCAACAGTATGTTAATTTTTTTAAATGTTTAAATTTTTATTAATTGTTTCATTTTTAGCCATAAGCTCAGAAGGACAAATCGGCACTAAAAATTAAAAAAAATTAAACTAACGTATTTAATTTGCTGTTTCATCTTATTTGTTTCTCAATTTGCAGAATTTCTAACCGAACTTGAGCCTTGGTCGATCATTTCCATTTCGTGCTTTTCTTGAGCGCGCTGGTTTTCTCTGTAAAATCTAACTTTGGTTAACATATCAGCTGCTCGTAGAATTGTCTTTGTCTTCGCTTGCACATTGTCTGTTGGACGAACGATAATATGTCCTCTATGGAAAAATTCTTGCTTCTCATGCTTTTTTCGATTGACATTATGTCGTTTTCGGACCAAGGAATATTGTATTTATTGAAATAAATTTAAAATGTCAAGCATTTTTTTGTGCAGGGGTTGCCACTTATTGAAAAGTGCTGCCCATTGCTGCTGGCAGCCTTGGAGAATAGTGTGGCCCATTTCAGGGCACTGAGATGCCACATTATTATAAACTTAAAATATTTTGAAAAGGGCAAGATGAGAAAACGACAAATGTTAAATCCTATATTTATGGTTAAGTAACATTTTCATAAAGTACGCTGCATCGGTGAGAAATCGGGCCTAAAAGTTTTAAATGATTCGCTTAAACGTAAGAAACAGTCTATCTATCTTTAAACACTCCTTTTTTTATCACATCCAGCTAATGACGAGCCATTGTCTCCCAACTACTCTTCTTTCTAGGTGTCAAATTCCATCTCCACCTGCATCTAGTGTTATTGCCGATGCTCCTACTGCTAGTCGTTTATCTGATGCCTTAACTCTGCTGGACTCGACTATGCATACATGTTGTCATGCAAACATACACTGATATGAATCGGCAAAAACAAATCGAAAATTAAAAACAAACAATCCGATCAGTGGAGCGCGCGCGACTTTAGGAAACCTTGTGCAGGTCTTTAAAGAAAAGTATTTTCATTATAATGGGATTTAAATACATCGCTTGAAATCAATTTTGTTTGCATCGATAGTCTGGCAACACTGGACTCCAACTGATGATGTGTATGGTATTCAGGAATCTACATACTAAATTTGTAAGTCTCTAGCCCTTATAGTTGCTGAGATCCACGCGTTCATACAGACGAAAGGACAGACAGACAGACAGACAGGTGTTAATCGCCTCGTCTATTGATACGGATTCAGAATATATATACTTTATATGGTCGGAGATGCCTCCTTCTGCCTGTTACATACATTCACAAAAATTCATTATACCCTATTTGCCCATTTTAAATGGGCACATTGCATAAAAATGCAAAAATAATTTAAGGGTTTTTAAATAGTATTAATTAAATGACTACTGAAAATTTTTACTGGAACACGAAAGACAAAAAAAAAACAAACAGCACAATAATGAAGCTACAGAGAGGCTTTGCTTGGCAAAAAAAATTGAAAATAAATAGTGTAAAAAAGCAGAACAGTTGGCACCCCGACCGTAGTATACCCTGTGGGCCTCGCTCAGATTCACGCCCGATGTAATTCTCTTGGCATTCGCTTTTTTTTTCAATTTGTGAGCGAAGGGGGCATGGCATCGTGATGAAATCTTCTGGACATATGTATAAGCCCAAAATACTCATCATGTGTGCCAATCTGAAGCATCTAGCACTTACTTGATTTGTGGGCGAAGGGGCCGTCCCATCAAAAAAAAAATTAACTTGATCTGCCTGTAAAAACTTCCAGTGCTGGGAGACCAAGTTCAAGCTTCTAGCTCTTACCATTTTTGAGATCCCATCGTTCATACGGACGAATAGACGTACAGGTTGAGTTTTGAAATGAAACTTCGGCTTTTGTTAGTGACTATAACTACTTACATGATTCTACAGTTATTTTTAATGCATTAAAAAAAAGTTGGCCGCCTTTGGCTGCCACTCTGATTTTTATTAAGCTAACAGTTTTTGTACTTAGAATCAACCAGTCAGAAAGGCTACAGTCAAAGTCGACTACGAGAGACCCTTTACTTATTCTTCAAAAAGAAAATAGTAGTAAAAAACTTCCAATAAGCTTACGATTAATAAAATATAATCGGTATCCAGGGAAACATTGCTAGAGAGCATAACGTGAAAATCCAAAATTTGTGACCACATACATAAATATTATGTAAAATAGACGGAGTTTTCAGTTTAACATGCATATGTATTTACTATATATTATACAAGAATCATTAACATGTCCCTCGCCTCTTTGTAGCAAACAGACATGTTTTTTTTTGCGCTCCGCTTTTGATATTTTATTGATCAACTACCGGCAGTTGTTTGTTTATTTTATTATACTAACCATAATTAATCTCAACTGTTTGCTACTCGCGATCTTTCTTTTTGCTTTTATTTGCATTAGCGTTTAAAACAAACGATTTTAGTGCTGTTCTAGTGCAGTGTTTTGTGTATTTTGCTGTTCTTTTTTCCTCTCAAAACTTTGCTTCAACGTTCTTGTTGTTGTTGGTGAGTAATTTTGAGTGTGTTCTCTTTGTGTCTAGCTTTGCTTTGCGCTTTGAGTTTGGTTTGTTCTGTTGTTGTTTAGACACTCAAACACTAACCGTAGTTTTGCTCTCTCGCTTGCAATATATTTTGTTGTTGTCGCAGCTTCTTGTCTTTTTTTCAGTTCAAGCGATTTGTTTTTGTTTGTACTCTTATCTTTTCTTGTCGAGTTTCGAGTTGTACAGTGGTCAGAGATCGTTTTATTTTTGCTTAAAAATGAATTCTAATATTGTCTGTTACAAGAAAGGCTAGAAGCAAATAACTTCTGCGCAGCCAAGTATTTGCTGCTGGCTCTGTAATAATATGGCGCATATAAAGTGCGTCGGTTATTCGGGGCTGGTTGCAGATGCGATTGCCCAAAGGACTGGACTTGGTTGGACGTGTGAGTTCTGTCGTGAAGTTGAGGGCGAGATGCGGATGTTTATGAGGCAGACGAGGAATGGATTTAAGGATTTGTCTGACGGCTTAAAAAAGCTTTATGACCAATTCCTTGCTGTGGACACCCAGTTCAATAGTTTAAAACTATTGGCTGAGTCTCCTAAGCGTAAGAAATCTACTCCGCGTGACTTGCAAACAACTGCGGTCACTCAATTTTCGACATTAGACCCGCCCTCTACTCCGCTGGTCAAACAGCTCATATCGTTTGCTACTCCAGTGGCTTCGAGAGTTGTGGATGATTGTATTGTGGATACTGTACCGGCGGATACAGCTATTTCAGTGCCTCTGTCCGATGTACCTGCTGTTATGAAGAAAAAAACAGGCAGGCCAAAAACTAACAAACAAAATATTGTTCCTCCATCAATAGCAGTCTCTGCCGGATCACCGGATAGATTAGTACACACAGGTGATAACGTACCTGTTATCTCACCCTTGGGTGCTAGACCATTGGTGAGGGTTCCACCAATGCAACACATTTTTGTTTCTAGGCTCGCCCCTGATTCAACATCTGCGGATGTAAAGGCTTTTATTCAGGCCAAAATAAAAGAAGCCAGTATCAAGGTGGAAAAGTTTAACTTTTCATACGATAGGCACGTTGCATCTTTCAAGATAAACGTCTCCCCCATACATTTTGCCACCATTTGTTCCCCAAGCTTTTGGCCAAAATTTTTGTTGGTGAAGGAGTATAAAGCCAAAATAAAAAAACCGAATCCGATTAGGCAGCCCCCGCATGACCCTGTGCAACCAACTGTAGCAACTGTAGCATCTTCCTCATCTTCTTCTCCAAAAAACTAACATCATTTCTTACATGCTATCAAAATGTTCGTGGATTACGTAGTAAAATTAACAAATTGTATGTTGACAGTGTTATGCTGCATTTAGACTAGTTGACGAATCGTCAATTCTGGCGATATCAACAATTGGCGTCCAGCTCAACACATTACTTGTGTTTACATTAGTTGACTGAGTTGACAAACAAACCGGTTTGCCAACTAATTTTTGAGTTGAGCAACTCGCAAGATGACAACGCGTTGAAGATGAAGTTGACAGTAATTTAAACTAGTTGATATGCACATTCGTTGATGTTCACGTTGCTAACGAATTTATTGTTGACGTCGATATTGTGTGTGTATCGAGAGAGATATTCATCGATATTGTATATTGTTTATGTTTCGAAGCAGGGGTAAGTAGGCATGCATATATATTTTAAAACTAATAAATTGGAAATTTGTTTGCTATAATATAAAATGAGTACAATGGCATCAGCAAATAAAAGGAAAATGGCTACAGCGATGGTTTTGATGATAACTCGAGGAGGAAGAAGAAGTAAAAATACGTAAACGAACCATATGGGTTCACGATCTGTATTTAGATCGGCCATTTAAAGGGCGGTCAAATGTCGATATTTTATGTGCGAAAGCTATCGCCCGAAACCGTAGCACGTATACTTTCGATATTTAGGGATCGTTAAATAAAAATGTACATTGTACATAAATAAATTAAAATATATTTTTAAAGTGGTTTTTATTAATAATTATTGTTTTTTTAAAACGGCACTGTTAAGACAAACAGACAATATTAGTTATATGGGATGTCTAATCGAAGTGTTGCCACCTCTAATATGTACATAAAGTTTGCCAACACAAAACAAACAAATGAACATGAAGTCAACTTAATTTTGGGTTGTCAACGCCCCAATAGTGACTTCAACTGTTGACAGAAAGCATTCACACTATGTTCACACTCGTAAGGTCAACTGACTTTTTTCGCACTGTCAATCTACAGGCAACGCAGCAGTTGATCAAGTTGATAGCTGTTTACACTAGGATTGATTAAGTTGATATCAACATTGACTTGTTTGTCAACTAGTCTAAATGCAGCATAACTTTCCCATTTCATGTTGTTGTGTTTGCTGAAACCTGGTTGAAGCCGGATATTTTTGATTCGGAAATCTTCCCAGCGAGGTACACAATATATAGGCTTGATCGTCCGTCCCGTAACGGTGACGGAGTTCTAATTGCTGTGGACTCCAATTTTTCTTCAGAACAAGTGCATTATGTTCCCCTGAATAACATTGAATTTATTGCTATAAAAATATATTTCGGGGCACATTTTTGTACATTACGTGTTCTTATATTTCACCTTCTTCCGATATGTCTGTATACCTTGACCATTTGTCCGCCATTAAATATGTTTATTCCCTTCTCTCTGATAATGATCATTTCATACCTCTTGGTGATTTTAACTTGCCACGAACTATTTGGCCATTAAATGATAAGTCAAATTTCTTAATACCAACTACTCAACATAACTTTATCGACGGGTTATTTGACATATCCTTGCGTCAAATTAACCACGTCAAAAATTCTTTAAGTCGGCAGCTAGACTTATGATTTTTTTGTGTTCCGGCTATTGTGGTCCTGTGGAGAACTGAACCACTCTCATATCCTGAAGATCCTTATCATCACCACCACCTTAGAGTTGATGATAGACCGTGGCAAATTAGTATCGAACAAACTTGATAAGCCATCTGTCCGTGTTCGTCAATTTCGTAAAGCTGACTTTGGGAGATTGAACGAACTTATTAGCCAAATTGACTGGTCCGAATTTCACTCGTGTAGCGATATGTGCAGTGCCACTAAACTATTTTATAATAGTCTAAACAGGTGTTTTGATGCCTGCATTCCTTCAAATTATCCGATTCGGTCTAATAAGCCTCCTTGGTTTTCTAAACAACTATCGCACCTGAAGAATTTGAAGTCCAGACTTTACAAAAAGTTTAAAGACTCAGGTTCTACTTCAGCGTTTGCTCGCTATTTAATTGCTCGGGCGAACTTCTCCGAGATTAACGCTACGTGTTATAAAAATTATTTATATCGCTGTAGGGTCACATTCTCTAAAGACCCCAGGCAGTTCTATAATTTTGTTAACACTAAACGTAAGTCGTCTACCTATCCGTCCTCAGTATCCTATGAAAACTCGAAAGCACAAACCGATCAGGCAATTGCCGATCTTTTTGCTACGTTTTTTCAAACGACATACTCTTCGTCTAACTACTCTTATAAATCTTATCCGAATAATTGGCCTCGGTCTTATTGCATTTTCAGTCCTTTAATGGGTGAGGAGTCGTTGCTCCGTGAGCTTGAGAAGATTAAGCCGGTGATTTTGCCCGGTCCTGACGGAGTTCCCGGTTGCGTACTTCGGTTTGGTGCTGGGTGTTATGTAAACCACTACAAAAACTACAGGGGAATTTCTAAATTGTCTGCTATTCCTTAACTTTTCGAGAAGATTTTGACAAGTCATTTACAACACTTGTGTAGTTCTTTTATTTCTCCCTACCAGCACGAACTTGTGAAACGCAGATCCACTACTACCAATCTTCTTGAGCTGTCCTCGTTTGTTATTAGTGGTTTTCTTAATAACAAACAAACTGGCGTTATATATACCGATTTCGAAAAGCCTTTGACTCAGTTAACCATTCCCTTTTATTACATAAGCTTGACTTAATTGGCATTCCGACCAAACTTATTTGCTGGATTTCAAGCTATTTAAAGCAAATAACTCAAAAATTTCTATTTAATAACTTTTTTTCTAAATCGAGTTACCTCTGGTGTTCCTCAAGGTAGTCATCTCGGCCCCCTTCTTTTCGCACTGTTCATATATGATCTGCCTACAGTTTTAACACATTCTCGAGTACTAATGTATGGGGATGATGTTAAAGTTTGTTTGCAATATAAGGATTGGCCATACCATATTAAATTGCAGGAAGATACATCCTTAGTTCGTCTGATTTTGGAATACGGTTCATGTATTTGGTGACAACAGTATAGTGTTCACAAAGATCGAATTGAATCGGTGCAAAAAAACTTTATATTATTTGCATTGCGCGGCCTAAATTGGAATGCGGATGTGAGACTGCCCTCATATGCTAGTATACTTTTATTAATTAACCTACCCTATTTATATAATCGTAGAATAATGCTTGGTGTAGTTTTTATATGCAAACTTATTGCTGGTGACATTGACTCTGGGGAATTAATGTCACAGCTCATCTTTTCTGTTCCCTTTAGAGTATCTAGAAACTATACCCCTCTTCTTCTTCGTCTTTGTAGATCAAACTACGCATTGCACGAGCCTTTTAGAATCTTATGTTCAGACTATAATAGACTATATCATGTTTTCTCGAATGCTAACTCAATTTTCCAACTTAAAATTTTACTACTAACTCACTTAGCTCACAATTAGTTTAACTTTCTATTTTCTTCTTCCGTTTTCCTAATTATGTCCGTTACTCGCTATATTTCTGTTTCTCGCGATCTATAATTTGCATGCCCTAAATATCGTTTCTGTCCGCCCGCGAACGTGTCATCCGCTGACTGGTGGTGGGGCTCTAAATTGCCTGGGTTTCGCGCGTAACAAGCTTCGGCTTGGTGTTCGTTTAGACCACTTGAACGTGCATTCTTTGTACGTCAACGCCCGAACAAAAAAAAAACAAGCCGATCAGTCAAGCGGGCGCGACAGTAGGATACCCTGTGCAGGTCTTCAAAGAAAAGTATTTTCATTATAATTGTGATTAAAATATATCGCTTGAAGTCGATTTTGCTTGCATCGAGAGTAGGTTGCTTGCGATAGTCTGGCAACACTGGACTGCGGCTGTTGATTGTTTATATTTAGCGCCACAGCAGACGAAAGGCATATCAAACATACATGATCAAACGCGTCTTTTCGTTCGTTATATCGTCGGCTCGTGCGGCGACTGCGCTGCTACTGCTCTGCGACGCATCTGCTGCATTGCATAAATTTGTTTCTTGAATAACTTCTGGGTTCAATATCCGATCGTACTGAAATTTGTTGCATACATTAAGAGTAGGATACTTATTATGTGTGCCAAATATCAAGTCTCTAGCTATAAAACTGCTCTTGTTATCAGCTTATCCCAATTATAGGCGAAGGGTGCGTGGCATCGCGATGAATTTTTCAGGACACATTAAACCCAAGCTTATTATCATGTGTGCCAAATCTCAAGTCTCTAGCTTAGACGTTGCTTATATTAGGATGATTTTTCTAATTTTAAAACCAACGGGACTCGATATCGAAAATTAAAAATTTACTTGATCTGCGTATGGTATTCAGGAACCTACATTCCAAATTTGACGTCTTTAGCTCTTATAGTTGCTGAGATCCACGCGTTCATACAGACGGACGGACGGACGGACGGACGGACGGACAGACAGACGGACAGGTGTAAATCGACTCGGCTATTGATACTGATCAAGAATATATATACTTTATAGGGTCGGAGTTGCTTCCTTCTGCCTGTTACATACATTCACACTAATTCATTATAGCCTTTTTTGCCCTTTTTTAATGGGCACAGGCTATAATAATGTTAACATACAAAATATATGTTAATATACAAATATATATGTGTCGTTGTTTGGTCCATTATTTCCACCAGTTCATCCTTTTGCGCTTCCCTCCTCACGGCGCGTGCCTTGCGTTTCCTTGACTGCGACATTTGCGACTTATTCGCTTCCGCTTCCGCTTCGATCTTCGATTGCCTTGAATTTCACAATAATGCAAGCACAATACGGACGCACAGTATTGACACGCGTCTTCCTGACGCCTCGTAGTTACGCACTATATTTGTCTCTCTCTAGCGCATTGTCGGGTCGAGGCTACGCAGAACAGACAACTCTGTTGGGCTCGCATAAATCGTATGATAGTGTGAGACAGAAGACACAAGAAGGAAGAGGATAGATGGGGATACCGGACAAACAAATACGCAGTACTTTTTGTCTCATCTTTTTTTATTAGTATTTCATAGCATTAGAGATCGTACTTAGACGATAGTGATGGGTACTTAACGATAACGATACAAATATAAATAATCAATAACGATGCGACACGGCCTTCCTGACTATCGCACGTCCTCGTGTGTTATAAAGGTCTTCAAAACAATATTGCAGATTATTTCAAGCTTAATCTGAAAAGATCATTTAAATTATTAAGTTAGCTTTATTTTATTTAATATTATTATTATTATTATTACTATTTTTTTTTAAGAAATTGGTCAAACTAATGGCAGAGGGTAAATCTAAAATTTTCAAAGTACCCATTGTACAGAAAATTCCCAAAGACTCATGATACTACGTATCCAGGACACACACCAATATAGGCTCTTATCGCAATGATAGTCACCAGGCGTCAAACAAATCAACACATTAACCCGTGTATTCATTAGCGCTGGCAACTTAACATTGTGGCTTGACCAAAGGATTTGATGTCTGGAATACCGCATTGAAATCCATCAATGCCATTTTTCAAGTTGGAGTCCCCCAACCCATCTATGACTTCTCTTTCAACGTCGTCATTCTTATTGGAGTCCACCAATGTATCTTCAACGTCTTCACTCTCATTGGAATCCACCAATGAATTTTTAACGTTTCTTTCAACGTTGTCAATCTCATCCCACATGTCCAATTCTTTAGGAATCTCTTCCTTTGGCATACTTCTCAAAGTTTCATGAGCATACTTATAAGTTCGCTTATTTACTAAGGATCTCAAAACATATCGATCTCCTTCTAATAACTCTACCACTAGGAATGGACCCATAAACTTTTGAACTAACTTTGTTTGATGTCTCTCTTCATTTTTAAGCAAAACATAATCGCAAATTTTAAATCTTTTAAAGTTACCTCTGTTCTTGTCGAATCGTACTTTATCATATAACGCTTTCTTTTGTATGTTTTCTTTTGCCATTTTTCTTACAAAACTTACATCAACTTTATTGTCTTCTTCAATTATAGGTAACATGTTAAAAGGCCTTGCCTCTTTCCCAATTAGTAGTTCTAGAGGACTAGATTTATTAATGCGATTTATTGTACAATTTATGGCTAATTGTATTTCGCCTAAGGCGTCTTGCCAGGATCGTTGACTACTTTCGACAGCGGTTAACATGCGTTTTAGCATACTCATAACGCGTTCTACCTGCACGACTGGCGCCTGTTGCTATCAGGTGTACTTTTATTTTTTGCATAGAGCAAAAATCATTAAAACTCGATCCAGTAAAAGATCTATCCTGGTCTGCAATGATTCGCGTTTTTACGCCAAATGCCGATATTGCTGAATTTACAGCGTCTATACAAACAAATTTAGTAAACGCGTCTATCTGAACTATAATATATTTCTTTTGATCCTTTTTACCACTTAATTTACCAGTGATGATCAACATGTATCGTCATGCCATGGATTGTCTACTTTAGGTATAGGGAGAAGCTCTATTGGTAACTTTCCTGATGGTGGTTTGGTCAGTTTGCAATTAATACAGTTATCTACGAATTTACGAACGTATTTTGCCATATTTTCAAACCAATAAAAATCTTACATTTTGTCCACAGTTTTTTCCCAACAATGTACAATAGCCTCATGGACGTGATTCACTACTGACCACCGCAAGGATCTAGGGACAACTGGAAGACAGTTGGTTTTACCGTTCCTTTGGATTTTTCGGAAAAGCATTTTTGAGCGTAGCTCGTAGGTTTTTGCCACACTCTCAACAAGTTCACTATTTTGAATTTTTGAAATAATTTACGACGCACAATAGCTCGTTTTCTCATTCTACTTTGCAAAAATCATATCTTTTGATTTAAGTAAGATATCACCAAAATTTAAAAATTAAATTTTTAAAGAATTCCTGTAGCTTTGAAATAAGTGTAACGTATTAAAAATCGAACGACAGACAATTTGTCAGCAGGTGCTCAAAGTTGGATTTTGTGTTTATACGATGATTTACGTGAAACGTGACATTCATTGTATGCTTTTTTTTCTAATTTATGTGTAAATTTGTGATTTTATATACATAATTATATATAAATAAATGTTTTAAATACATATATACACTATAGAGAACATATTTGATGGATGTCATGTTTCCAATATAAATATATCGTATAAATTCCCGAAAAACAAAAGCTAGTTTTAATAAATCTTTTGTATTATATATTTGTTTGAATTTATATTTATATAAATTAATAACAATAAAAGTATGCAATTAATGTTCGTGTTTATTTAATTTTCCTCAGCCATGTCTTCAAGTTCGAAACCTTTGTACATAAAATCTATCATTTAGTATAAAACTCTTGCAGTTCTTTGCGACATCACAAAAATCTTTTTGTTGATATCAGTGGATCTGAAGAAACTGATAACTTATTAAAATAGTCCTTATTTTGTCTTTAGCGTGTCACCTTGCAAGTATTCGAGTTCCTATTGTTTATAGATTTTTGGACTTCTTCTGATAATTCCCCGATTGACAGACATTGGTTTTCGTTGAGATTTCCTCCGTGTGCCAAAATTTTATGAAGTTTGTTTTTGATCTTGTCGACCTCTGTCATATTTTCCTTTGCACAGTCTACTGTACTCATAACGGTCAATATAAACTCTTCTTAGCTTGGAGCATCAATAAACATCTGAAATACATCTCGAATTTTGGAAGACATTTTTCGGTTTCAATATTTGATTTATATTACATAATACTAATCAGCACTGATTTTGTTTAATATCGTGATGGTTGCCAAAAGTAGACTGTGATACAATGCACCTAAATATTTGAATACATGGGCGTAGCCAGGATGTGATTCAGAGGGGGGCGCAATTATTTTTTTTTAAATAAATATTTTCAGTTTAAAAAAAAAATATTATTTATATACTATAATAATAAACGGCTTGGATTTGTGGCAAACTTGTTAGTTTGTTTTCTTTTTAATCTTCTCACGATTTTCGTTGTCGATTTTCCTATGCACGCTCATGAGACATAGCCCGGAAATTCTATCCTGCCATACTGAGCTCCTCAGCCGCGTCTTGACTTTACAAAGAGTACTAAAAGAAGGCTTCATAGTCGCTGTTTTAAATAGTGAACAGTTTCAAATGTAAATATATTTATTAATATTTCTACAAGCTCAATATCCTTTGAATTATTTTCGGTCAAGTTTCTTATCTTCCGAAGATTATACCAAAGAGTGAATTCCCCATCGACATTTAGGTTATACATTTTTTCTAAATGGTTCAAGTTTTTATTAGAGTATATAACCTGATACTCGTACCTTGGGTGCTATTTGGAAAGCGACAAATTATAAAATTAATTAATTAATTATGTTTTTTTGTTTTACAGTAATACGTGACAGTGTCATGTCTAGTTTTAGATTGGCTGTAAATATGCGCGACTGAGTAATAATTTCTTCAGTGGATTCTCCTGCATTAATGTGATCATTATTAAGACGTGTAATATATTTTCAATGTGCTGACCAATGGTAATAAAACCTATTAACATTTTCTGCATAATGTTTGCTTTTGGTTTAAATACTTTTCAATTACCTTTACAGCAAAGAATAACGCTGACTTTGTCGCCGCAGAATTATACTGGTATACAAACTTTGTTGTGCCAGGGTTTCCTTATCTTCAATATAACTATTTAGTGCATCCACAATTTCAAAAACATGTTCGGAACATTTTCTGATAGTCTTTACCGACCATCTAGTCTTACAAAAGCGTAGTATATTAGGAGCATAGTTTCCACGTGTTGTTGATTCCCGAAAAAAGTTAACTACTTAATATTTTATAGTTCCAATAACATTTCCTATTTCTGAAACCGCATTTTTGTGATTAACAGCTAGATTCAGCTTGTGGCTATATTTTCTCCTTAAATTGGCTTGAATTCCGTCATGGAGCGAACAATAATTCAATTGGTTTGGAAATTTGATTTATTATATATTTTTACTTTTATGATTTATTGTATCTATTCAACATTTTTACTTAAATTTATGTGCTCTAGGGGGGGCAGCTGACCCCCCCTGCCCATACCTGGCTACGCCCATGTTTGAATATATACCCTTAATCCCTACTATTAATTACCAATTTAAGTAGTACAAAAGATTAAACATGTGTAGTCATTTAAAATCTACAAAGTTAGATAATTGGGTTTGGTACACGCGGAAATTGAGTACGAAAAAGGGTTATAAATTACATAATCACTACCTGTTTGCTTGGGTTACATTATAGAGCTGCAAAAAAATCGATGTCAACATCGATACTATCGATTCTTTTGGTTTCGGGAAAACATCGATTCTTTTTTTTTGAGAATCGATGTATCGTCAACCATTTTTAAAAAAAATTTCACCACTACGAAATCCACCAATACCAAAATCATACGAAAGTGGCTCGTTTATGAAGTTAAAGCTGGCCAAAAAAGTGAAAACACCAAAACCTGACGCAATAATTGTTAATTTGATGTATCTTATTGCATTGATCAAATCTTAACTTCATTCCTATTACTGTCAGATTCAAGCAACTGAAATGGATGCCCTAAAGGAGTGTGACCTGCGCTATCTGTCCATTCCAGCGTGATCTACCGAATCGGAGCGCATTTTCAGGCTCCGTGAAATAAGGCCGCGTGAAATAAGGCCGCGAGTAAGAATGAAATTAGGCCGCGCGGTCTAAATTCATTCTTAAAAGTGAAATAAGGCCGCGATCAAAAAATGAAATTAGACCGCGCGGTCCAAATTTATTTCTCAACATTAAATGGATTCGCCATTTGGAATTAATTTAGACCGCGTGGTTTTATACCCTTTAAACAATTTATGAAAACATTATATGGAAATGTCTAGTATCTACCAATTTCTTTACAAATTGTATGTACATATTAGGGCTGCAAAAAAATCGATGGCATTTTCGATATAATCGATTTTTTGCGAATTATGCGATATCTCGATTTTTTGTTCTGAATATCGATGGTTCACTGCATAGTGAGACGCTAAAGAAAGAGTAACTACTTTTAATGAATTGCGCATGTTTAAAATTGCATTCATATATTACGGGTATACGTTGAAATTAGCGGTTCCTCACAGACAGGACAGGTTCTTGCGAACACCAAGAAAGCAAGAGTCTTAGCAGTTGTTTCCTTTTGCTTAACACTGATGCTGCATCGTCTGCTTCTTCTTCGCTTGCTGCTGTTTCGTCTGCTTCTTCTTCACTTGCTGCTGCTACTGTTGATTATGATCGCGAGCCTGTTGCAACGCACAAGAAAACCAAAGCTGAATGTTTGCCAGATATCGGTTTTGTGGAAGGGAGTACGGAAATACATCTAACATGAATGAGCACCTAAGGCGCATCCATCCATTAAAGACAAATGGGAGTAAGGATAACTTTCTAAAGCTTGACGAGTTTTTAAAGCGATCTGTAGACAAAGGTCTTGCTGAAATGGTGGCGTCAGATATACAACCTTTCAGAATCGTTAACGGTTAGGGTTTAAAAAGTTTGTACATTTACTCGATCCAAAATACAAATGCCCAGTCGAACAACTTATCAGCATGTGCATACAAAAGATATGTGGATCAAGAATGTCAATGAGTGATCTCAAAAATGGATGCACTAAACTGAAAGTGCTTTATTTATATTTTAGTTTTGCTTTATTTTGGTTTTTCAAGAGGTTATGTTTCTCTATAATAATTCATTATGTTTTTTGACAAGAACTCATTGTTTTTAGTATAATAAATACAAATGTGTATTTTAGTAACATAAAAAAATTATTTTATTACAATTTTCAGCATTTTTTTGGTTATTTTAACTACCTTAAAAATTTCCGATATTTTTAGCGATATATCGATTTTTGAAAATATCGATGGTGAAAAAATCGATGGGCACATTATCGATTTTATTGCAGAACTAGTACATATATTCACAGGGTGAACATTGTTTAATACAGTAAACTGTAATTCAATACATTTTCGATTAATTTATAACATAACATAACATATATGTTTACATAAGTACATATCGATATAAATATGGACTTTAGAGGAATCGATTATTTAAACTTAACAGCGACCATAATTTAAGTTTAAAATAATTCGCCAAAATTTTCCTCGACGCTTTAACAATAATAATTGAATACATAAAAATACTTGTATTTATAAATCTAATGTTTAGTTTTATTTATATATATCACATAAACTGGAATGTTGATGCTACATTTTTTCTGACTGTTGCACACTATTGTTCAAAATTTGTATAGCCCTGACTACAAATTAATTAATTATTATAAAAACAAGCCGAACAGTCGAGCGCGACTGTATAAAGCCCTGTTCCTGTTCAAACCCTGTACCTGCTCTAAGACAAGTATTTGGATTATAATGGGATTTAAATATATCGATAAATCGATTTTGCTTGCAGCGAATGTAGCCTTCGATAGTGTGGCAACTTTGGACTGCGACTGTTGATGTGGAAATTATTGTTTGTCAAAGTACTATGATAACAAGCCGATCAGTCGAGTGGGCGCGACAGTAGGATCCCCTGTGCAGATCTTAAAATAAAAGTATTTTGAGAACCAGAATTGCAACAAACTAAATTTTTGCTTTGCATGTAGTCTGGCAACACCACATGTTTCTCTCTTTCACACACAGCTGTTATTTTAGAGCGCGCCAAACCACTCTTTATAGGTTTGGTAATGCAGAAAATGTTAATAATTTTAATACTATGATCAAAATGTGGATTTGTTAACCAGACGTTTTAGCAATCACAAATACAAATTAATATAATAATAATAATCATTCAGTTTATCCGTGCTGGACAATTCTTAACCTTTTATTCAACAGTGTTGGGCAACTGGACAATTGTTAGGCTGAGTTATCTTAAAATTTGAGGCTATAACAGTTTCTTTCGATTTGCGTGAGCGGGGGGTGAGATATTAAAAAACTGAATATTAACTTGATATGCGTATTGATACTGATCAAGAATATATTTACTTTATAGGGCCGCGGATGCCTCATTGTGCCTATTACATACATTTGCAAATTCATTATACATTTTTTGCCCACTTTTAATAAAATAATTAATTTAATTTATGAATTATTTACTTTGTTTAATTTGAGAAACGCCGTAACTTCATTATTTTAAATTAAATATATTTTCGATCCAAAAATCAAATTAGGCCGCGGGATAAAAATTTATTCCTAAAAATAAAGTAAGACCGCGATCCAAAAATGAAATTAGGCCGCGCGGTCTAAATTCATTTCTCAAAATGAAATAAGGCCGCTGTCCAAAAATGAATTTAGACCGCCAAAGAAAATACACCGCGGCCTTAATTCACGCGGCCTTATTTCCATCCACCGCATTTTCAGTAGGGCTGGGCCAATTGTCACAGACAGGCGCGCAGCGCTTAAACCAAAAACGGTTAACAAGCTCATTTTTGCCAGCAAAAATCAGTGGATTTTAGATAGTTAGAATTTTTGTTATTTTGTTTAAGAAATGATCTCCTGAAATGATCTCGTTTATTTTTTTAAAAATAAATACATTTTTTCGATTTAATCGATTTAATCGATTTTTATTTAAAAAAGATCGAATAAAATCGATGCACTGAAAATCGATTTTTTTGCAGCTCTATTACATTAGTATATTTAGGTAGGAAATGAATTCTTAAGTCTTCACTGTCACTTTGCAAATGTATTGATTTGCAATTTCGTGGGCAATTGGTTGTGTGAACTTGACTATGTTCACTGCACAGCTCACTGTCACTTTGCAAATATATTGATTTGCAATTTCGCGGGTAACCGAAATAATTACCACTAGTTGGGCGCCAATTATTCAATCTTGACCACAAGTCAAATAAAGAAAAAGAATTTTTACGACAACGAGTCGGAGTACGATGCAAATGGTTTGATGCTTTATTCAGAACTAATACAAATTATGTTCTAAAGTTTACTCGAAAGCGAAACTTATGGTTTCGCAATCGTCTCATAGCGGCCGCTCAAATATGCAGCGCTTGCCTGCTATGCAACGACATCCGGTCAAATGCTTATTCAGCAATTTTGGCTGGCATCGGGTTACGGTCAACAATCCAGAGATTGTTGACTTTAGTTAACTTATATACCCGTTTGCCTGGACAAGCCTTTATGCTGAAAGTCTATAGAAAGTTCAAAAACTATGTCAAAAATAGTGCTTTAGTAGAAATATAAAAATACTTCAAAACAAAAAAATAACATTTTTATACCATTCGCTTTAAAATCGACACACCTATTAGATAAAATTGAGAAACTGAAAATTAATATAACCATTTGGATACAACTTCATAGCAAAAATGAACAATTTTTCAAAAAAAAAAAAAACATTTTTATGAATAAACGAAATTTATACATTTTTGACAATTCTCTATCAAACTGCATTTAAGGATTTTCCAGAGCGAGAAATGACCGATTTCTTTTTTGCCACGTGAGTCTCGTGAGGGAGCCACTGTGTCTGGAGAGCAACGAAGCTTGATGAGATGCGCTATTATAATTGTCGTCGTTTTGGGCATATAATGAAGGAGTGTACTCAACCATAGCGGTCAGATGGAACTTGTTTCGGATGCTGGAGTACCGATCACCAATACGCGCAGTGTCCTAAGCGTAAGGTTACAACAACTGTGGCAACATTGCAGGGTAAGGGTGAGAGCAACACATATGAATTGGCAGCCGTCCAGTTGATAACATTATGAGTTATGTCTGGTCAAGAAGGAAGCACAAGTATTTACAGTTTGTTTGATACGGGTAGTCCCGCAGGTTTTATGTATAAGTCATTAGTTCCTAAAAATCTAATTTTGAAATCTAACACTAGTAAATATTATGGGTTAGGAGGAAGATCTATCCTAACGTGGGGAAAAATTAAGTGCCAAATTGAATTT
>OY282582.1:11947042-11995840 GCA_958299025.2 Drosophila histrio
TCTATAAATTTTGTTTTTCATCTGGTCGACCTCAGTCATATATTCCTTAGCAAAGTCTACTGTACTCATAACGGTCAATGTAAACTCTTCTTTGCTCTGAAATACATTTCAGATTTTGAAAGACATTTTGCGGCTTCAATATTTGATTTATATTAAAAATACTAATCACTAATGATTGCCAAAAGTAGACTGTGATACAAGGCACCTAAATAGTTGAATATACCCCTAAACCTAAGATAAACTTAATCTGCTTAGCCCATAGACGAACCACTATACCAAATTTGGTTAATCTAGCTCTTATAGTCTCTGAGATCTACAGACAGACGGACGGACGGACAGACGGACATGGCTATATCGACTCGGCTGGTGATACTGATTAAGAAAATATATACTTTATGAGGTCTGCCGGACTTCCTTCGACCTGTTACGCACATGTTGACAAACTTAATAGACCCTTTTTTACTTTTTTTTTAAAGTAAAGGGTCCAAAAAAGGTTATGAATTACATAATCACTACCTGGTTGTGTGTGTTACATTCATATATTTAGGTACTCAATGAAATGTTAATATTATATTTACCGTAGGTAGCGCAAAAATGCGAGCCCGGCGCTATTTTGGGTGCGCCATAACTCAATTTTAACCCTTTTAAAAGCGGTGTGCGTTAATTGTTTATAAAATAAAAAGTTAACTGGCATTTCTTGGCACCTAGACTTTCTTGAAGTTGTTGCAGAAATATCCACAGAATAACGTGTATATACCCGTTTACCTGGACAAGCCTGGACTTCATGCTGAAAGTCTATATAAAGTTCAAAAACTATGTCAAAAATAGTGTTTAGTAGAAATATAAAAATACTTCAACAAAAAAAATAACATTTTTATACCATTCGCTTTAGAATCGACACACCTATTAGATAAAATTGAGAAACTGAAAATTAATATAACCATTTGGATACAATTTCATAGCAAAAATGAGCAATTGTTAAAAAAAAAAAACATTTTTATGAATAAACGAAATTTATACATTTTGGACAATTCTCTATCAAAATGCATTTAAGGATTTTCCAGAGCGAGAAATGACCGATTTCTTTTTTGCCACGTGAGTCTCGTGAGTGAGCCACTGTGTCTGGAGAACAACGAAGCTTGATGAGATGCGCTGTTACAATTGTCGTCGTTTTGGGCTTATAGTGAAGGAGTGTACTCAACCAAAGCGGTCAGATGGAACTTGTTTCGGATGCTGGAGTACCGATCACCAATACGCGCAGTATCCTAAGCGTAAGGTTAAAACAACTGTGGCAGCATTGCAGGGTAAGGGTGAGAACAACACATATGAATTGGCAGCCGTCCAGTTGATAACATTATGAGTTATGTCTGGTCAAGAAGGAAGCACAAGTATTTACAGTTTGTTTGATACGGGTAGTCCCGCAAGTTTTATGTATAAGTCATTAGTTCCTAAAAATCTAATTTTGAAATCTAACACTAGTAAATATTATGGGTTAGGAGGAAGATCTATCCTAACGTGGGGAAAAATTAAGTGCCAAATTGAATTTGACAAGAAGACTTATATAATTTCATTAAATATTGTAGATGATAAGATATTACCTCTACCTATACTATTAGAAAGAGACGCCTTGAAAATTATTGAAGTCAAATTAGTTCATAAGAAACACATTAATGCTAAGTATTATTCTTCATTAGATTCAATAAAACATGAATCTTTTAATTCAACTTGTGTGGCTTTATTCACCAGTAATCAAAGTAATAATAGTAATAGATTTAGTCAGTTGTCAGATAATCTTGATAACCTAACATCAAGTAGTTATTTAAGTAACCACAAACTAATCAATCGTATTGGTAACGAGATAGATAAGAATACGAATGATAACACATTAATTAATCCAATTGCAGTGAAATTAAAGAATTAAAAGAGTGCGATGAATTCAACAATTTTTGTGCGAGCGTCGAAATTGAAGAGAAAACAATTGTTAATATCGGCCGAGAGTTTGGCCAAGGGGTAGTAGAAAGATGTGAGGAACTGATTAAAACATTATTTGCACAAACAATTTGATTTTACGGTTCCCCCGAAATATAATATGAGCATTCGAGTAACAGACACGACACCATTTTTTTGTAGTTCACGACGGTTCTCGTATTATGAAAGGGACAAAGTATCTGAAATTGTAGACAAGAAAGTTATTCGTCACAGTAAATCTTCTTATGCTTCCCCATTGGTATTAGTAAGAAGGAAATCAGAATGTGTGTTGACTTTCGGGGGCTGAATAAAATAATTATTAAGGACAATTTTCCGTTATCCCTCATGAAAGATTGCCTTGAGTATTTAGAGAAAAAGTTGTGCTTTTTTTTTTAGATTTTAAAAGTGGATATCACCAAATAGGAGTAGAGGAAAAATCGATTCCATTTACATCATTCGTAGCCCCTCAGGGCCAATATAAATACCTTAGAATGCCGTTTGGTCTTAAAAATGGTTCTTCTATTTTTCAAAGATTCATTTCTGATCTTTTAAGAGATTTCATTAGAAATATAAAAATCATAGTGTATATGGATGACATATTGATAGCAACCAAAACTGGTTCCTCTACCTAGAGATTCTGGAGAAATTACTAGGGCGTATTAGTGAACATAACCTAGAGATCAATATGAAAAATATGTGTTTTTAAGGCAAGATATAGAGTTCTTGGGTTATAAGGTGAAGAAAGGGGATAGTGCCAAGTGATTCTCATCATTGCGGACGGCAGTCCACGCTAGTGACGAAAGCAGACCCCAAAAACTCACACGTAGTGATATGTATAGTCGACATAGAGATCGACTGGACCGATCGCAATGTGTTATATACCATTCGAAAGGTATTATTATTATTATTATAAAGAAATTACCAGCAATTACAAAGTGCGGGCAATTTTTAGTTTGTGTTAAGAAATAGGTTATGTTGTTATTATGTTGTTCTAAGTAACAATATTGGTTTAACGGTGGATTTTATAACTCGAATAGGTATTATGTATGATAAGAAGTCTATATATATATATATATATATATATATATATATATATATATATTTATATATATGTCTACTAATTCTAGTTACTAACAGTAAGATTAAACTTATATGCTATTGTAAAGGTTTATGGATTTCAGAAAATGAATTGTTCTAACTATATTTTTAGGATCTACTATTTCTTCTAGGGTTTTTTTGGGGGAGCTTATATAAATGTTCAGCGTAAAGGGGACATTCTAGGAATACGTGGTATAGGGTTAGGTTATGATTGCATTGTTGGCATGTAGGATGAGGTGTTTTGTGAAATAGGTGGCTCTGTGTCAATTTAGTGTGTCCGATTCGAAGTCTCATAAATTAAATTGTGTCTATTCGGGAGATTGTTGTGTTTAAAGATTAGATATTGTTTTTCTTTTTTGGGCTGATGAGTTTGTAGTGTAGAGATGTGTTGTTCCAAATTAGCTCGTTTTGTGTCATGTGTTTATTGATGTATTTAAGGGTATCTGGTATGTTGTGGTTTTTTCGAATATTAATGACCATGCGAGTGCTTGCTTAGCAGTTTGGTCTGCAAGCTCGTTTCCCATATCAGAGTGAACTTGTGTTTGTATTTTGAAATGATTTTCCTAATTTCTAGTGTGTAGTAAGTACGGTTGTTGGGGTTTTCTAGTGCTGCAAGAGCTAAGAGTGAGTCGGAGCATATGTCAAATTTTCCTTTTTGTTTTTTTGCATAACTACATGCGTAAAGAATTGCGGATATTTCGGCAGTGAAAATAGAGGAAAAAGGTGGGAGCATTTGCTGGGTTATGATGTGTTGTGTGGAAGTTACGCTGAAGGCTACTCCGCTATCGGATTTAGGAATGTATGTTGATTAAGGGTATCTTTTATTTCAAGGCAGTTTTGATAGTAAACTATCGGTGGTGTGTTGGGCTTTGTTAAGGTGTGAAGGGATTTATTTATCTTAGAGAAGTTAAAGGCCCACGTTGGGTTGTGATGCTTACGCTCACCACAGGCATCAACAAAAGAGGGGAGGCGTTGTTCGAATTCGTTCTGTTCACAAATCTTATTGTTTGTAACAGGGGCAACCGCCCCACGTTCCGCAATAAGAGCCGTGCAGAGGTTATAGATTTAACCCTAGCGACTAACAACGACTCCCTGACAATAGATAACTGGAACGTATCCACGGAGTGCTCTTTCTCTGATCACTATAGAATAGTGTTTGAGATTAAGTAGCTCTGAGCGGAAAAACCGCCATTCAGAAACCCGAAACGAACGGATTGGGGTAAGTTTGTTAAGTATGTCAGGGAGTCTCTACCGTCACACCCAGTGGGACAAATGAGACACCCTGGCATTTTGGAGAAATTGACCCGGACCATAATCGAGGCGCTCTGTAAAGCCTTTCTTGTATCCTGCCCCATTAGCCGACCTCCAAAGTCCAATCGCAGCGCGTGGTGGACACAGGAGCTAGGTCAAGTCAGGAAGGAGACAAGGAGGCAATACAACAAGGCTAAGGGGAGAAATTGTCAGGATGATCGGGACACCTATCACCTGAGTTTCAAGACCTTTAAAAGACTCTGTAGGAAGGCCAAGAGAGACTCATGGGCTGCTTTTTGCGAGGATCTGAGCAGTACCACTGAAGCGTCCAGACTTCGAAGGCTACTGGCTAAGGATCCCGCTAACCCAGGTCTCCTATGCGACCTGGACGGCAATTTCGAGAGAAACAGCCATGAGTTTGGAACTTCTCATGAACACCCACTTCCCGGGTTGCTTGGATGACGGGGGCGGGATCACCGCCTCCACTATCAGTGAAGAGCCTGAGGGGGTTGTGTACGTGGAAAGTGAAGCCGTTATAGAAGAAATTATCAATGAAGAGAAGATAATCTGGGCTATCAAGTCATTTCAACCCTACAAATCTGCAGGATCGGATGGCGTTAGACCGGCTATGTTGCAAGCTGCGTGTCATGACCTCTTGCCATGGTTATTGAGAATCTTCAGAGGATGCCTCTCTATAGGATACATCCCACGTATCTGGAGAGAAGTGAGAGTGGCATTCATTCCCAAAGCAGGAAAGAGAAACTACTGCTCAGCGAAGGACTATAGACCAATTAGCCTATCATCGTTTTTATTAAAAACGCTAGAACGACTTCTGGATCTAAGAACAAAGCTGACTCCAAATGTATTCAGCAGCTCTCAGCATTCCTATCTTAAAGGTAGATCCGTTGAGACAGCACTACATGAGGTAGTCAGTAATATTGAAACACATTGCATAGAAAGAAGTTTGCGCTGGTGGCATTCCTCGATATAGAAGGAGCCTTCAACAATGTCAGGATCGAGTCGATAACGGCAGCACTTGCCAAAATTGGCTCACACCCGATGATCAATCAGTGGCTCAGCAATATGCTCAGCTGCAGAGTGATCAACTCCCAAATTTGCACTTAGAAAATTATAAAGTTGACCACGAGGGGAATACCTTAAGGAGGAGTTATATCTTCTCTATTGTGGAATGTCGTTCTCAACGACCTTCTTCTAAAACTGAAAAATAGAGGATGCAGAGTAACGGCCTACGCTGATTACCTGACTTTACTGGTGACTGGCAAGTTCTTGGCAACAATCAGTGAACTGATGGAAAATTCACTCGGCTTTACTCTAAGGTGGGCAGAGCAGAATGGTCTTGGGGCAAACCCACAAAAGACCGAGCTGGTCCTGTTTACAAGAAAATACAAGATACCGAGCTTTAGACTTCCTACACTAGGAGGGATACAGCTTAGACTGGCAAAGGAGGCAAAGTACCTAGGAGTAATTCTCGACTCGAAACTCTCTTGGAAGACAAACTCGTAGGAGAGGGTGAAAAAGGCACTACAAGCCTTCTTTGTTTGAATGAAGACATTTGGGAATAGATGGGGGCTACAACCGTATATTATCCACTGGTTTTATACGGCTGTTGTCAGACCCATACTTACTTATGGAGCATTGGTATGGTGGGAAACGGAATGCACCAAATCTCACCTAAATAATCTCCAAAAAGTGCAAAGACTGGCTTGCTTGGGTGTAACGGGATGTATACGTTCCACTCCCCAAACAGCACTAGACGTCATGTTAGACCTGGAACCAATAGACATCTTCCTGAAGTACGCGGCAGCCAGGAGTGCGGTCAGGCTTAGAGCTCTGAACCTCCTTAAGCCAAGTACGGTAGGTCACAGCGCCATTCTACGCTCAAAAGAAAGCAATGCTGGGCCACACAAGGAGGACTTTTGCATTCCTGAAAACAAGTGGGAAGACAGGTTCAACATTGTGTTCCCATCACGGACCGACTGGCAGCAAGAAACCCCTATGTGGAAACGAGCTGCCAATCTACACGGACGGTTCGTAAACGGATGAAGGCACTGGAGCAGGCGTGTACTCCGCATACCCTGCTGCGTATCTTTCATACCGTCTTCCGGACTGGTGCAGTGTTTTCCAGGCGGAGATCTACGCTGTCTGGCAGTCGACCAAACTGATATCCACCTTGGAGGAACCTTCAAGGAACATATCTATTTACGTCGACAGTCAGGCAGCCCTTAAGGCTCTGTCCTCAAACACCACCAAGAGCAAACTCATTCGAAACACAGTTACAGCGCTGAACCGCTGCCACCATTCAATCAGACTTGTCTGGGTACCTGGGCACTCCGGTGTACTAGGAAACGAGAGGGCTGACGAATGTGCAAGGCAAGGATCAGCGCTACCGGCAGGTAGTGCGGTGACTGATGTACAAAGACCTCTTCAGCACGTTCTCTCCGAACTAGCAAGAACGGCGAGGACTGCGGCAGAGAAGTGGAAAATGGCTCAGGGATGCAACATATCCAAAGCACTCTGGCCAGACCGCAACCCAAAGCGATCATCTGAACTCCTACACTTTAGCAAGAACAGGATAAGGGTGTTGATAGGAGTCTTGAAGGGTCACTGTCCCATTGGCCGAATGGCATTAAGGTATGGTGTACCATCACAAGACTTCTGTCATAGCTGCGGGAATGAAGAGGAAGAGGAGAGCATCCAACACCTTCTGTGTGACTGCCCTGCACTTCTTAGAAGCAGAACCCGTTTTCTCGGGGAACCCTTTTTCGAGGAACTGAGCAGTCTTGCAAAACTGCGACTGGAGGATCTGGTACTCTCCCTGGATTCCACTGGTTGGTTCCAAAAGCGAATCCCGCCAAACGGGACCAATTAGGGTTTTCGGGACCAGGACAACCCTAACTCCCTTTCCCACTCCCTTCAACCCTCCAACAATCCTTTTTCTACTCCCACAGGTAACGGACATCACAATGGGCCGAATGGCCTCTGGGTGAACTCAACACTCTGTTGAGCGGTCCAATTAAACCTAACCTAACCTAAAGGCCCACGTTGGGGTGGTTTCTTTTTTTTTTTTTATTATGGGGATGGGAAAAAGTAATATCGCTTTGCAGTGGTCGATAGTATATTTAATTGTTGATGACAGTTTTGGTACTCGTTTCCCATTCGAAACTTTTTTAATGATGTGTTCTAGTGCGGTGGATATTAACTTAAAGTTTTTTAATATGGCGTGTTTAGTTCTACGTTTTATTGGCTTTATGTTAGATTCGTATAGTAGATTGTTGATTGGTGAGGAGCGAAAGGCACCGAGTGTCATTCTAACAGCTTTATATGGTTTTTATTTTGATAATTTTTGATTTAGGTGCTCTTCCGTATAGGAATAACCCATAGTTAATTTTTGACATGATAATTGAGTTTATTACATAGATAAGGGGCTTAATGTGGCAGAACTAGTGCTGCAGAGACATTTTATAATATTTAGCCTTTTAGCTATTTGTATTACTAGTTGTTCTAATACCTAATATTTTTAGAATTGTTTCATTTTTTAGGTTTAAACTGCTAAGTATTCTAAAGTTTCATTTTTTTTTCTTTCGACAAATATGTAAATGATTTGATTTTGGCATAGAGAGACTGGCTCCAGAGTAATTGCACCATTTTTGTATGTCTGCGAGTAGTGGATTTATGTTTAAAGTTGTATATTTCTTTTTTTGTCTCTTTATTATTGTATAATCGTCGGCGTATGCAGTAAATTCGAATGATTTGTGTAGACCTATAATTCTATAAAGTTTATTATAGGCAATTGCAAAAAGGATTAAAGATAGTGGTGATTCTTGTGGGACTCCATTCTCTAGCGGCATGGGCTGGGATTGTACGTTTTGAGTCTGAACACAAATTTTTCTGTTAGTTAAGAAGTTTATTGTGAATTTAATTATTTTTGGTCCTAATTTCCAATCAACGAGTTCCTCAATTACAGTATGTATTCCAATTTTATCAAATTCTTTTGAGAAGTCTAGTGAGATGATAGAGAGGTGGTTCTTTCTGGATAGGGTGGTGGTAGTCAGGTGGTCTAGCATTGCTAGAGACTCTGATACCGATTTTCCCTTTCTGAATCACATTTGACGACTATCGAGTAGCTGGCTGTTGCGAACTAGCCACCATATTATTAGATATTATTTTATTCATGACTTTGGATGGGCAGCTATTTAATGATATGGGTCGATAAGACGTTTGTGCTGTTTTGTTTGAGTCTGGTTTTAATATTGGTATTATGTTACTTACTTTAAATTGTTGTGGAATATGTGCGTTAAGGATATTGTTGTAAGGGTTGAGCAGCCTTTGCATTACAGAATCTGGCAGTTTTTTGATCATTGGGTAGGTGATGCGGTCCCTACCTGGTGTTTTGCCTTTAAGCTGGTTTATGGCAATTTTTAGTTCGATAATAGAAATATCGCATTCTAAGGGCTGGGTGAGAGGGGATGTGTTGTGAGTGAAATTGTAGTTTAAGTTTTCTTTGTGTGACCTGAATGTGTAATGGAAGTTATTATTAAGTGATGCGTTTGACCAGAACTCGCACATGGCTTTTGAGATGTCATGTTTGTTTGTTTAAGTGTCAGTTGCGTTATTAGGGTTGACAAGGCAATGCGATTGGTTGTGAGTTTTGAGCGCACAGAAACTATTGATTTTTTCCATATTATTGGAATTGGGGTTTGTGAGTTGATGTCTGAGGTGAATTCGTATAGAGCTTTGCGTTTTTAGACCCTTTACTTTAAAAAAGTAAAACGGGTCTATTAAGTTTGTCAAAAAAAAATGTGTGTAACAGGTCGAAGGAAGTCCGGCAGACCCCACAAAGTATATATATTTTTGATCAGCATCACCAGCCGAGTCGATATAGCCATGTCCGTCTGTCCGTCTGTCTGTATGAGCGCCTAGATCTCAGAGACTATAAGAGCTAGAGTCACCAAATTTGGTATGGTGATTCGTCTATGGGCTAAGCAGATCAAGTTTATCTTAAAATTTTGACACGCCCCCTTCCGCCTCCGTAAATCGAGAACAAAATTTTTGAAAGCCCATAAAACGAAATATTAAAGCTAGAGTCCTGAATTTTGGCACACAAGACGGGTATAAGGGTCCTAACGTATCCTGAAAATTTCATCGTGATCGGATAGTTATCTCGGAAGATATTCAAAAAAATCTTAAAATCCCATATAATGGTCAATTTTAAAACTGGAGCCTTGAATTTTGGCACACAGGACAAGCATCGGGGTCCTAATGTATCCTGAAAGTTTCATCACGATCGGACAATAAACTCGGGAGTTATTCAAAACCCAATATTACTGAGTGTCGGACCAAAGGAAGAAGAAGAGCATGTTGACGTAACAACGCGCTATGGGAACTATTAGTGCTAATCTTATTTCCGTTTAGAAGAATAAGTAAAGGGTCTCTCATAGTCGACTTCGACTGTAGCCTTTCCGACTGGTTTTTTTTTGCGACAACTCACACACTCTAGTTTTATTTTTATTTCTCGTTTTAGTCTTGCATTAGCTTTTTTGTAAGTGATTCTGTTGGTTGTGTTTATATTTTGGCACATGTACCGCCAGGCTAATTTGTAGTACTTGCAGATCGCTGTCCCACCAGGGGACTTGTTTGGATGAATTTGGGTGATATAGTGGTATGGATAAGTGTGCGCTGTGCCTTATTATAGAGCAAAGATGAGCTGTTTCTTGGTTTATTTGTTGGCTGGATGGTCTGTCGTCAGAAGATTGCTTTCTTATTATTTGGTAAAGAGGCCAGTTGGCTTTATCTATATTAAACTTTGGTTTAATGACTTAGGAGTCAGTTTTTTCACTTTTATAAAGTTCGATTGAGATCGGGAAGTGGTCGCTTCCTGAGAGGTGACTGTCGATTGTCCATTTATAGTATAAGGTTAATTCAGGTGAAACTAAGGAAAGGTCAATATGTTTAAAGGTGTGGTGTGTAGTGAAATGAGTAGGCGAGCCATTATTAAGTGTGGTTAACAAGGATTGGTTTATAAATTTAAACAGAAGGTTTCCACGTGCGTTATTATTTTGTGATCCCCAGCTTTTGTGGCAGCTGTTGAAATCACCTGTTATTAAGAGAGGGGTGTCAATAAAGTTGTAAGTATCTTGTAATTCTTGTAACGTGAATGGTTTGTTGGGAGGTATATAACTGGAAATTATAGTAAATTTGATTTTAGAAGAAGAGAAGTAGAAGAACTACCCCGCAATAAGGGTTTTTAGATTTGTTTATGTGGTAAAGAGTAATGTTTATTGGGATGGGAATATTATTGGTAGAGTGGAGGTGGGTATCTTGATTGGAAATTATTTTAGGGTTCTTTGTTTTTTATAAGTATTTGTAGGTGATTATAATTATTGAGGTATCCATTTACATTTAGTTGTAATATTTTTAGCATGTTAAGTATAAGAATATAGTGTAAAGCCATCTTAGAACTAAATTAATTAGGTTTAAGGTGTTTTGATTATTATTTATATTTTTTAGGATTTTATAGGTCGAGTTCTTCATTTTACTCATGTCATCGGATATCTTATTCTTGATTTTCTTTTCGGTTTTAGTTTTTTGGTTGTTTTTTTAGCCTGTGCCCATTAAAAATGGGCAAAAAAGGCTATAATGAATTTGTGTGAATGTATGTAACAGGCAGAAGGAAGCATCTCCGACTATATAAAGTATATATATTCTTAATCAGTATCATTAGGCGAGTCGATTGACACCTGTCCGTCTGTCTGTCCGTCTGTCCGTCTGTCCGTCCGTCTGTCTGTCCGTCTGTATGAACGCGTGTAAATTAGGAATGTAAGTTCCTAAATACCATACGCAGATCAAGTTTATTTTCATTTTTCGATATCAAGTCCCGTTGGTTTAAAATTAGAATAATCAAAATAACATAAGCAATATTAAAGATAGAGACTTGAGATTTGGCACACATGATAAACAGCTTGGGCTTAATGTGTCCTGAAAATTTCATCGCGATGCCCCGCCCCCTTCGCCCATAACTCGGAAAAGCTGATAACAAGAGCAGTTTTATAGCTAGAGACTTGAGATTTGGCACACATGGTAAGTATCCAACTCTCAATGTGTGCTACAAATTTCAGTACGATCGGATATTGAACTCAGAAGTTATTCAAGAAACAAATTTATGCAGCGCAGTCGCTGCGCCGCGCCGACGATGTAATGAACGAAAAGACGAGTTTGTTCATGTATGTTTGATTTGCCTTTCGTCTGCTATGGCGCTTAACATAAACAATCAACAGCCGCAGTCCAGTGTTGCCAGACCATCGCAAGTAACCTACTCTCGATGCAAGCAAAATCGACTTCAAGCGATATATTTAGATCCCATTATAATGAAAATACTTTTCTTTGAAGACCAGCACAGGATATCCTACTGTCGCGCCCGCTCGTGAGTGTGACGTGTGTTGTAAATTAGGCGGGCTGTCTTGTGGTCCACTTTTTGAATTGTTTTGATGGCAGTCAGTTCTTTTTGTTTGATGAAGGCGGGCATGCTTTGTCCATTGCGTTGTGGTGTTTAATTTCGTCATCTTCGTTTTTGCAGTTGATGAAGGTTTGTGTATAGGTGCATTGTTCATCCTCCTTTGTGTGCTTTTTTCGGAACAATGGGCGCATATTTTAGGGCTTTTACAATAGACGGGTGTCCAAATCTAAGACAGTTCAAAAATCTCATTGGGGGTTTGATGTATGGTCGTATTTTGATTACTGTATATCCCATCCACAATTTGTCGGGTAGGGTGATTATTGCAAAGCTTAATATGATTAAGACTGTTTCTGTCTTTTTATTATTATCATTGTTGTCATTTTTTTTAGGATTTTACGGACCTCAACAACATTTTGAGGATTTAGTTCTTCCAAGATTTCTTTTACGTCTATATTTCGTAAGTCATTGGAGTAGATGACTCCTTTAGATGTGTTAAGATTTTTGTGTTTCCCGGCGCGGACTAGGAAGTCGTGAAATATTTGTATTTTAAGCATTTTTTGGGCTTGTAAAGAGTTTTTGGTGTTGATGAGGAAAAGTTCCCGATCTCGTTTTTTTTTTACAAGTTTCGACTTTTCCGTTACAAGCAAAGCTACCACTTTTTTGAAAGGAAATGGGATACGTTTTCAAATGTTTTATTGTCTGTTCTACTAATTATAATGTATTTTGGTTCACTCGTTATCATTTTAATCGTTGTCAAGAGTCGGTCAGGTGGTCGAGACATTGAGGTGTCGTTGGGCTCGGGCCCTGCAACACGTGAGTTTGGTTCACTTATTCTTTGTGTATGTTGTTTTTTAACGTTTGGGTACGAAGTAGTCGCGAATTAATTGATCTAATTATAGATTGGATGCTGATAATCTGTCGCTTGGAGCGTAGGTCATTATTTGAGATAGGCGAAACATTTTTCGTGAAAACAATAAAAGGTTAGGAAATAAGTTAACACCACTTTGCACAGAAGACACAATTCAAGCAGAACACGGAAGGTCTGTTCTTATTAAAGAGAGAGTGGTCCATCAGGAACATCGTGACTATTTAAGGCATTCGAGCAATTTAATAGATTTCACTAACATAGCAGATGAAACCGCAAAATTAGCATAAATATTTCCTCAGTCGCACATGCGAAAACTGTTAGATGTAGATATAGAATTTATTAGAAGTTTATTGTCCATAGTAAAAGTCCACCACAGAACGGCAAAAAGTCTAGACTTCTTAGGCTCAGCACTCTAGGTAATAGGCACGCCAGATGCCTCTGATTTTGAAAAAATAACGTAGTCCGTTTTGCGGATAATAAACTAACCAACACAGTAAATAAAAATATTGAAGGCTAAAAAGAATGAGTTAGTTGATACACCGCATTTGTACGAAACATTATAAGCGAGACATAGAATGTTAATAAACCAAATATGAAACTTGAACTCACAATTACACTAGCTAAAGCTGACATAATAAATCCCACTATTTTCGACCATGACGATTTGAAATCAATTTTAAATTAACACCCTGTAGAAGTCCTCATAGTTAGCATCCAAAGTTAAGGTGCTTCAGTCCGAGAATATTGTCCATATATTAGTAGCGTATCCTAGGGTCAAATGCATCTGCAAGAAAATCACCATCTTTCCGGAGTCACATAACCACGTCACACTACAACTACAAGACGACACCATAGACGAATCCAATGATGACGTACTAGCGGTCAATGACTGCGTAACAACAACCTACGCCTCCGTTTGTAAGCTAACAGCGCAAGAAACTTGCGCACGAGCATTACACGCTAGCAGCACAGTCTTTTGCCGCACACAGCCAAGCCACCTGAAGCCCGTCGCACATCATCATCCTCAACGAGAGCATAGCAAAAGTCAGCACAGACGACGGTCCGGAGATCATCACAAATGGACACACCTCATCAATTGCACAAAATATGTGAGCCAGCGCGAGATATTAAATATAGTGCAAGACATAATAGGGACACCTCTATTTAACATTATCAGTCACGACCAGTATTAAGTATATAAGTGGCGTTATCATTATCTGGCAAATTTCGAAGTTTCCGCACACAGCAGTTTTGGAGATCTTGTTTTGCTCCAGTTTGCTAAGGCATGCCTTAAAAAAGGTTATTGCTGCAAAGTACTCAAAAGTTTTTGCGCATCAGTTCAATATTTGTGTAAGATAGTGCATAGTGCCAAAAAGTTAAAAGTTGCAGGGCTGGTATTTCCACCGGAAGGACACAACGCTGATGATCCGGCTGTGTAAAGATCACTGTACATGTTAGACGTCCCACAGTGGCTGAACAGAGACTTAACAGTGGCACATTCCAAAATGGTCATGGCGAGGTAGGATAAAATAACTGATTGCATTCGGAAGAGAATTGTTGCAGGTTTCTAACAATGGTACCTTTTTTAATTGGGCTTTTCGTTTTGGCGGTATACGTGAACAAAGTTATGGTTTCTTAACATTTTGGGAAAACTGTTAAAATTTCGGAAATATATTGTACCTTTCCGATGGAATTATATCCAAACGGGTGATCGGACTTTTAGTTTTGCAACCGAATACGCCGATGTGGATTGATGTGACTCCGTTTCTGAAGTGGAAGGGGTCGCCAGTGAAGTTATTAATCAATGCAGACATTACGCCAATTCAACAACCAATAAGACGGATTCCAATTGCACTTGAAGATAAAGTAATTGCGAAATTGGAAGAAGCTGTTGGCATTGATATCATTGAGCCGGTAATAGGACACTCCCCCTGGATATCGCCCACGGTTATAGTATTTAAACATGAGGCTTGCCAATAAGGCCATCCCACTGCCAGTATTTGAGACGATCATTGAGGGCCGCAATATACTTCACTCGATTAGACCTAAAAGGTGCCTATCATCAGTTGGAGCTAGATGATTCCAGCCGAAAAAGAAAGTCCGGCTCAGGTGCTTGCAGTCGAAAAGCTATAATTTTATTTAGCCGGATTGGAAACTATTTCTAGGTCAACCTCAAAACCTCCGGCTCGAATTTAGCGATGGCTATAAAGCTAGTAAGGAAATATTTCGGATGCCCTATCTCGACTATGCGAGCTTCCATTAACAAATGCTAGCTGGCGGATAACTAGATATAATATATTTCGGGTTATCGAATATACTGTACCTACATCTTTGAGTATCTCAGAAATCGCACGGGAGAACAGTGTTGATGAGGAAAGCGTGGAGGCAATGACCTGTTTGGGTACAAATTCGTGGGATACCGGTACATCGAACAGTTTTTACCCCTTTCAGTCGACGCTTGGGAAAAGTCTGTTGAGGGGCTCACGGTTAATCATCCTAAAAGAACTGCACAAATGAGTTCTAGAATAAGCTCATGAAGGACACCCCGGTGAGTCGGCAATGAAGATTGAGTCGATTAAGAGGCAATGTGTGGTGGCCACGCACCGATCGAGAGGCGGAAGACTTTGTGAAGTCCACGCCTAGCTCCGATGCAAAGAACTCCTTTTCCAACAATCCCATGGAACTCCATGGCTAGTGATCTACCAGGTCCATTTCCAAACGGCAAATACGTCCTCGTGTTCATCGATTATTTTTACCAGGTATATGGAATTATATACACACAATATTGGATATAGAGATCGGCTGGTCCGATCGCAATGTGTTATATATCATTCGAAATGTAATTCCTGAGGTTTTAATATGACATACTACAATATATTTCGAGATAAAGCCGTTTGCATATCTTTGTCAAACTTTGCACGTTTGAATGTGGAGCTTCGGTTGGGGCATAAAGCTAAAATTTTTAGATGCATAAAGTTAGTGAATACGCGTCGAACGGTACTTCATTCACCCAAATCGGATTATCCATTCCAAAGATAATGGAATTTAAAAATTTTTGATGACGTCATCGAGCTGAGATGAAAATCTTGTGTGTTGGTTTGTCTAAACCAATCTTTGAAATATCGGAATGAATTTTCTTGTGTGTGTTATTTTCAAAAATCTATGAAACTTTCGTTCCAGAACTTTTTTGAAAAACCGCTAGTTTGGCGGGAAAAAGCTAGAATAGTTGAAAATTTAATTGAAAACTGCGGCCAAACCATAGATCCTATAAAAAAATTTAAATTTTTTTACAATTTTTTTTACATCGGTCGAAAAATTATCAAAATAGCTTTAATGCAAGTCTAAGCTAACTCTGTAAGATTATTACATGATGTAAAAATTACATGATTTTTTTTTTTAAATTGCAAAAAATTGAGTCCTTTAGTTTATATTTTTGATTATTTATTCTTAAGCGTGGAGACATTGCGCAAATTTTGACATATAGCACTTGTCAGGCAAAATTCGGGTTGACAAAATATAGCGTTTTCAAAATAATTCAGTGGGCTTTCATATTTATTGATTTATTTCATATTATTGAGGAAACGGCGCCTACGATTTTGATCAACTTTCACTGTGAAAAAGCTATTGAAATTATGCAACTTTTGGTATATAGGTCATATCTGGGATAATTCGTTTTGGGAAGATATAATGTTTTAAAGTCTATGTACACACATTTTCCTTAGAGCCAGAACAGCAGCGACGAGAGCAAAATGTAATGAGAAGTACAGCTCTTCAAATAAAGTTGCAATTTAGCACGAGCCTGACGGTAGGCTAGTTGGCTTAGTGCTTTTTTTAATTTTTCAGCATTTTATTTTGAGTTTGTCTATTTTTAAATTTATTTGGATTCTATCTTGGTAAAGATTTTAAAAGCAGTTATTTAAGTATTAAATCTAATGCGCTCTACCCAAAATTAGATGAAAAATGTTGAAATTTAATACAATTAATTAAAAATGGCGCCTATGTAATTTTATCAATTTTTAATATATTACATCAATAGAAATTCAATATATTACAGACATTGAAATTCTAAAATATGTTGTACATATATAACCTTTTATCGGGGACAATTCATTTTTACAAACTGTCAATGGCAGTTTAATGATTTGGGGCTCCGAATTTAAGAAGAATCAAAACTAGCCAATTGGCTTAGAATTGGAATTCCAAAAACTTCTGATATCCCCAAAAAAACAACCTCTACACGAGGTAAAAGTCTAGTGACGACGGTATATTCAAGTCCCAAAATTACTGATATCAAATTTTGTGACACACAAAATCCATTTTAAAAAATTAACTATTCTAATATAAAAAAATAGTTTGGCATTCGGCATTGCGCAGAAAGGTTTTTAAGTACACAAAGGCTGTACCTTTTTGCGCGGAATGCCAAACTATTTTTTTATATTACATAGAATCATTGAGAAACTATCCGATTCCTCAAAATGTTAAATCATTACACTCGTGCCTCGGGGTTTTTGTTTGCGGAAATAGCAATACCATTGGTCGAGTTACTCAAAGGAGGAGGTCATTTTCTCCTTAATAACGAACAAATTAAAGCATTCCACACGTTCAAAACAACAATAGCGCACATGTGTGCCAAATCTCAAGTCTCTAGCTATAAAACTGCTATTGTTATCAGCTTTTCCAAGTTATGGGCGAAGGAGGCGGGGCATCGCGATTAAATTAACATTAAGCACAAGCTTTTTATCATGTGTGCCAAATCTCAAGTCTCTAGCTTTAACATTGCTTATGTTATGGTGGTTTATCTAATTTTAAAACCAACGGGACTTGATATCGAAAATTGAAAATAAACTTGATCTACGTATGGTATTCAGGAACCTACATTCCAAATTTGAAGTCTCTAGCCCTTATAGTTGTTGAGATCCACGCGTTCATACAGACGGACAGCCGGACAGGTGTCAATCGACTCGGCTATTGATACTTATCAAAAATATATATACTTTATAGGGTCGGAGATGCTTCCTTCTGCCTGTTACATACATTCACACAAGTTCATTATACCCTTTTTTGCCCATTTTTAATGGGCACAGGGTATAAAAAGTATAAGTAATACCACTAAGCATACAATACATAGAGGCGTCAAACAGCGATTTTCGAGAGTGCAAAAATTGCTGCAAGCATAGAACCCCAGAATAGCCGAAGTTATACAGCCCCGTTCGTGAGTAGCCGAAGTCTTGAAACCCCAGAGCGAACGATCGACACTCAAAAGAACGAGAGCGCACTGCTCAGTGCAGCAAACGATTTCAGTCTTGGACAGACACCAGAACGATGAGCACGTCTGTGACGCTCGCTCTCTCATTTTGATTCTGTGTGTGTGTCCAAGTATGTACATGCTCACGTTTGCTTGTATGCGTGTGCTTTATGAAACATGGCAACACCGCAATGACAATGCTTTGTTTCTCAATTTTTCTACTCTGGCGACGAAAGCGAAGATCAGATGGCGGTGTTGTGTGTACATCTAAGTGTCGCTTTGGCCGTGTCGGCTGAGTTGTCGGAGGACATTTCTGTTCGTGGGTTCGACTTCCCGTCGAGTCATTCGTTCTTTAATTGAAACATATTTTTATTATATTTCCTTTTTTATCATTTAAAATTTATTCTTATTATTTCAAATAAAATAGTTACTATTTATTATAAATGTTTTAGAAAATCTGATTATTGTAAAATCAAACTTAGAAATGGTACACAGTATGTGTATGTGAATTCATGGAATATTTGCTGTTGCCAATAAAAGTTCATTGCGCTGGTCATGTCTGTTACTTTGATTTGGCAAGATTTTCTTTTGTTCTACATTAAATTTATTTTGATTTTATAATTGCTTGCAGCAATTTTCGCGCTCACGAAAATCGCTGTTTGAAGCCTCTATGTATTGTATGCTTAGTGGTAATACCGTTGGGAACATTGTGCGTGAACATAGAGACAATAATTTTGTATACTGTGGATATTAAGATGAGAAAGACCATAGAGGTAGGATTCAAAATCATAGTGTAGAGCATAAAGGCAAGTTCAAAAAGGTGGTGGGGGTAGAACAGTTTGAATATAAAGAGGAATCGTTATGTAAATTAGTTCATGAGATTGGGGAAGTTGGTATTACACCAGATGATGTTGACCTAATACTACAAACTGAGCAAATGCGAGATAAAGAAATTGTAAAAGTCAGACAAATGATAAAAGACGCCATGGAAACAGAGTTCGAAATGATAGATGCAATTATTTACAAAAGAAGTAATGATAACCGGATAGGTATGTATGTAACAAAGGGTAGGGTATATTCTCGAATTTAGTTATTTCTTATTTAGGGTCATGGTTAATGCACTGCAGTCTATGACTATTTTAAAATGTATACCTTAAAGATATATTCTGAAGCGTTGTAGTGCGTATATTATAGCCAATGTCTCTAGCTCGAAGCTATGATATTTTGACTCAGTTTCTCTTGGAAAAATAGAACATTGGGTGAAGTTAACCGTCCGTTTTTCTTTGCATCAGAATAGATCTAAAACCTAATGTGCTTGCATCACAGTGAATTTCTGTTAGGTCAAATGGATTATACAGAACTAAGATTGGTGCTTCCAACAAATTGTTCTTTAATGTTTCAAAACAAACTAACTCTGTTGTTTCAAATGTAAATTTCTTGTCCTTTTTAACTAAGTCATATAGTGGTTTTGCTTTTACTGAGAAATTATCCACAAATCGTCTAAAATATGAACATAATCCCAAGAAGCTCATGTGTTCTTTGGTATCGGGATCTCTTTAACTGCTTTGTTTAGTTTTAGCTTATTGGAGATAAATGAATTATATGAATTGTTAGAGTTAGGCTTAGCATAGTAAGTATAATAATGTTATTAGCATAAGATCCATTTATGTTAGGTTAAGAGGCGCGCTCTGGTTATGTTAGCGGTCGTGCGAGCGACGATCAGCAGCTGGCGATGCTGCGCAGCTGCGAATAAGAGGGCAGTAGCAATTTAAATTTCGATCGCACCACCCGCACGTCTCCCGCGAACAGCCACCAAACTCTTTAGCGCGATAGCTAAGCACAAATAAATTGTTAATTGCGAGTTGAATTGCAGTTGTTCATTATTTCGTTATTTGATTTTACATTTTGGCGCCCGAGCAGGGACTTTCTATCGCGTTTTGTCGGTCTTTTTCGTAAGAACATTTCAAGAGTTGGTTGGCTGTGTCCGTGAGTCGGTCGCGTTCGGTTTGTTGTATTGTGCTGCTGAGCTAGTGTCGCCGCTGGACCTGTTGTTGTTGTGCTGCTGAGCAAGTGTCGCCGTTGGACCAGTTGCCGTTGTAGCTGCATTGGATCCGTTGCTGTTGAAGTGTTGATTGCCCTAGAGATGCCAAGGATTGAGACCATCGAGGACTCCTCCGATGACCAGGTAGCAGTGCCCAAAAGAGTGACACCTTAGTGCAGCATTATATACATATGTACATTAATTGGTACATAAGCGCACATACAAATATAGGTCTTAAAGCTGGGTCACTTACAGTGTAAATTATCACTGCGTTTCGGCACTGGCAATAATTTTATTTAAAAAGTGAACACTAGAAGTAAAGCACATAGAGCAAGAAACATTAAATAAACAAACATAAATCGTTGTTATAATTGTACATAAATACACCGTTTGATTTATTTTTCTTGGTTCCCTTCGCTGTCCGCGGTTTTATATGTACATATGTAATAGCATAAATAGGTGAACATACATACATACATATATACATATATACCGTGTATCAGGTTCTTGCCCTTTGTGTTGTGACGTTGCTTTTGCATAGCAACGCGCGCAAGCTCACACATAAATACATACTTTTTTGATCTCGTTGTTCGCACCCTTAGTTGTCCGTTAGTTGATGCTTACACAAAAGTGCAAGCGCGGGACACCACACGCATACATACGTACCACAACGGCACACTTCTCTCTCCTCTGCTTTGCATTGCTTGACCGTTTCGTTTCGGCAGCATCGATTGCATACATACAGACGCCGCCTACACATACGCGCTCGCTTAACATTGCATGCATTGTTTTCGGTTCTCTTTGGTAGCCGCCGTGTAAAGTGAGTGCGTTACGTTGCGTTTGCGATCTCTTAACTCTCTTCGGCATTTCAGTTTGCATAGTTGGTGTGACATACGTTCACATCCACTTGTGCCATATATTACCGTACACCTACGTGCATTTAAATAGAGCCACTTCAATATGGCAAATACTAAAGGAAAGAATGATCCCAACGAGACCATGGTCGTTGAAGGGGATTGTTATAGTGAGAAATTAACGCAATTATTTGCCAAATTAGATAAAGTAGAAGGTGACATAGAACGCCAAAAAACGTCTTTAGCAAATAAAATGGTGAATCCAAGCAAATTCGAAATTGAGTGTCGGCTAGACATTCTAAATTCGTATATTGCCAAGGCTATGGATCTGCAATCTGAAATCGACTGCATTGATCCCGACAATTCTAGCCGTGCGATGCTTGAGGAAATGTGCATTTTGGCAAAATCGACATATGGCCGCTCTTAATGCTCACCAGGCGTCGGAAAATGTGCAACCGGTATCACACCATTCACATTTACCTAAATTAAAGTTACCCAAATTCAGTGGTAAACATGCTGAATATAAACAATTCATCAGCTTGTTCAACAGTTTAGTAGATTCCGACCGGTCGTTATCCAATATTGAAAAATTTAATCATTTGATCTCTTGCTTATCAGATGGGGCGTTAGGTACAATTAAAGCGTTCCAGGTCTCTGACGAGAATTATCCAAAGGCTTTGGCCAGCCTGGAGCGCGTGTACGATAAAAAGTACCTAATTTTCTCCGATACGCTAGCCCAGTTGTTCGACATTGAGCCTATGAGCAAACCTTCTGCCATCGGAATACGCTCAATTGTCGACTCGATCTTGGCCTTGTTTGAGTCCCTAATGTCAATTGGTGACGAGCAAGATTTTGCCAATGCGGTGCTTATTCACATAGCTATGTCGAAGGTCGACTATGTGACCAAGTCGAAGTTTGAAGAACAACTTAACTATAATTCGTTGCCCCAATGCACATTGGGATGAAATGCCTTTATTTTGGCCACAACCGTAATTTTAAAGCTAAAAAGTTGAAACTTGGAGAATTTGCTGCTTATATTATTTGTGAATTTCGAATTTTTTTTTTACACTGCAACCTTGCCTTCCTTGCCGCCCACATAATAGAACTGCAGTATATATAAAATTCATATTAATGTTGTTATATTTTTATAGCCTGTGCCCATTAAAAATGGGCAAAAAAGGCTATAATGAATTCGTGTGAATGTATGTAACGGGCAGAAGAAAGCATCTCCGACCATATAAAGTATATATATTCTTAATCAGTATCAATAGCCGAGTCGATTGACACCTGTCCGTCTGTCTGTCCGTCTGTCCGTCTGTCAGTCTGTCCGTCTGTATGAACGCGTGGATCTCAACAACTATAAGAGCTAGAGACTTCAAATTTGGAATGTAGGTTCCTGAATACCATACGCAGATCAAGTTTATTTTCAATTTTCGATATCAAGTCCCGTTGGTTTTAAAATTAGAAAAATCACCATAACATAAGCAATGTTAAAGCTAGAGACTTGAGATTTGGCACACATGATAAAAAGCTTGTGCTTAATGTGTCCTGAAAATTTCATCGCGATGCCCCGCCTCCTTCGCCCATAACTTGGAAAAGCTGATAACAATAGCAGTTTTATAGCTAGAGACTTGAGATTTGGCACACATAATAAGTATCCTACTCTCAATGTGTGCTACAAATTTCAGTACGATCGGATATTGAACTCAAAAGTAATTCAAGAAACAAATTTATGCAGCGCAGCGGATTCGTTGCAGCGCAGTAGCAGCGCAGTCGCTGCGCCTCGTCGACGATATAATGAACGAAAAGACGCGTTTGTTCATGTATGTATGTTTGATTTGCCATTCGTCTGCTGTGGCGCTAAACATAAACAATCAACAGTCGCAGTCCAGTGTTGCCAGACTATTGCAAGCTACCTATTCTCGATGCAAGCAAAATCGACTTCAAATCCCATTATAATGAAAATACTTTTTTTTTAAGACCTGCACAGGGTATCCTACTGTCGCGCCCGCTCGATTGATCGGCTTGTTTATGCCTGATTTTCGTCAAAATATTCATCAACATTGGGATTTATATCCAATAAACTTCAAATTTCGGAACTATAATTTCTTTCTTGTTTTATTAATGCTGGACTAGTATTTTCTAATGAAACATTTAATTCTTTTAAGACTTTCAACGCAAATTGAAAATCGTTTTTACTGTTTTTGAATTTTTTTTAATTCCATGGTTACAATTTACTCCTAATGTATGTAATGGCTCTCGTGAAGTCACAACACAACTGTCAGCAAACAATGAATGTAGTTCATTATATTAATACTTTTCTTTATCTAAGTAAAACAATTACTTTTTTAACTCAAATAGGTAGTAACTTCCATATAAGTAGGTAGTAACTTCATGTAAACAAATTACAATTCATACCTAGTTCATCGTTCGTCGATTGCATTACATAAGTTAGTTAGAGTAATATTCAGTTAAGCATTCTAGAAAGTTTGGCCGAAAAGTTCGTAAAAGTTTGTAAGTTCTATTCCACCAAAGTGGAAAATAACCTTATTTTAGAGTATTTTTATAGCCTGTGCCATTAAAAATGGGCAAAAAAGGCTATAATGAATTTGTGTGAATGTATGTAACAGGCAGAAGGAAGCATCTCCGACCCTATAAAGTATATATATTCTTGATCAGTATCAATAGCCGAGTCGATTTACACCTGTCCGTCTGTCTGTCCGTCTGTCCGTCCGTCCGTCCGTCTGTATGAACGCGTGGATCTCAGCAACTATAGGAGCTAGAGACTTCAAATTTGGAATGTAGGTTCCTGAGTACCATACGCAGATCAAGTTTATTTTCAATTTTCGATATCGAGTCCCGTTGGTTTTAAAATTAGAAAAATCACCATAACATAAGCAATGTCTAAGCTAGAAACTTGAGATTTGGCACACATGATAAAAAGCTTGGGTTTAATGTGTCCTGAAAATTTCATCGCGATGCCACGCCCCCTTAGCCCATAACTCGGAAAAGCTGATAACAAGAGCAGTTTTATAGCTAGAGACTTGAGATTTGACACAAATAATAAGTATCCTACTCTCAATGTGTGCAACAAATTTTAGTACGATCGACTATTGAACTCAGAAGTTATTCAAGTAACAAATTTATGCAGCGCAGCAGATGCGTCGCAGCGCAGTAGCAGCGCAGTCGCTGCGCCGCGCCGACGATATAATGAACGAAAAGACGCGTTTGTTCATGTATGTTTGAAATGCCTTTCGTCTGCTGTGGCGCTGAGCATAAACAATCAAAAGCCGCAGTCCAGTGTTGCCAGACTATCGCAAGCTACCTACTCTCGACGCAAGCAAAATCGACTTCAAGCGATATATTTAAATCCCATTATAATGAAAATACTTTTCTTTGAAGACCTGCACAGGCTATCCTACTGTCGCGGCCGCTCGACTGATCGGCTTGTTTCTTCATTTTTTTTATCCACAATTGTTAGAAAATTGTTATATTTTAATATTTTTGCATATTATAACATAGCTTAATTAACGAAAACTTAAAAATAAGTACATAAACTTGTATTAATATAAACGTTCTTCTTCTAAATCAAAATCAAAATATGGTATACTTGTAAGCTCGTCTAAAACACTATATACTTGGGCTGCATCTTCCGGTTTTGGAGAAACTAAAAGTGCAATAACTTCACTTGGCAATGAGTGTGATTTTGAACTCTTTTTAGGAGTAAGGATCAGAAGAATCCAAAGCTCGGTGAAATACGTCGGTTAAATTGTTCACTCGGCTATTTTTCCTGGCATGCAAAATCCTATCGCGCTTGTAATATTTGTTTCGAGCCTCAGATGCGTTTTCGCCTAAGCAACCAACAGGAAGTACAGATGATTCAATTATTTGTGGACCATGAACTAAAATTTTGTGGACCGTAGCGGTCATTGGATACCACGGATATTTAATTAAATGCAAACGAAGCGTTTCTTCACAAAATTTCTTAAAATTCCTTCTTGCGTACCATCATTATTTCTTTGTCAGAGTCCGTACTAATTCGCCACTTTTGAATACAAACACGATATGAGATGTTGAGAACGAATTCCAAAAACCTAATCCATGCGTGGAGAGGGCTAACTCCGTACTGACAAGAATTGGGTTTAGGCTTGAACTTTTGACTGTTAACCTCTGTTTCTTTTAAAAAATCCTTTGGACTGGCACCACAAATTGGACAGGATTGTGTTGAATTAGTGCCCGTTAATGTATTCAACACCTTTCCATCGATGAGCGTCATGTGTACATCGAATCGAACTTCCACTCTCAATTGTTCCGCCTCATACACAAATGGCTTTAAGTCTTTTATTTGCGAATCCAAAAGAAATTTGGAATTCAAAATGTGATCCCGGCTTTCTTTAGCAAACTCAATTTTTAGCGGCCTGCAATATTTAACGGATTGTGGATATCTGTTTCTCCAAATAATTCTCCCATTTTGATCCACCATTTGAAGGGGAATTATTGTAGTGGCAAACAAAGATTGGTCCAGGCAAATGGGTTCGGGTTCATTAAACCTTTGCTTATAAACGCTCTGTCCGGTTGAACCGTCAAAACCATAGCTTACTATAAGCTTTACTTTATTTATATCAAGAAATTGTTGAAAAACTGGCTTTTGATATAAAATGATCCGAGATGCAGTATGGTTCAGTAAGTTCTGCATTGGCACTTCGGCAACAGTATCTGATACGCTTATATCTATAGGCCGACACTTTTCTTTAGCTTCTCTCACCTTTTCGTAGCTTGGATATATATTGCAGTTTTTTTCGATACTCTTTAAGCGTATGTTAATATATTGCTGCTTGGAAAACGAGTTTTCTATAATAAATGCTAAGGCCTCATCAGGTGATAATGGTATAGGCTCTTTCAATGAAAGTTGTTGCCTTAATTTTGAACTGTCAGGACTATTTATTGTCGTATTTTAAATGTGAGAAATATCTTTTTTTTTTGCCTTCTTAGCAGACATAGCAGCTGCTTCAATAAGTAGAAGTGTTGAATTTTCCTTTGCAAGTTCGGAAGCAAATCTTCTTTTATGCCGTAAACTCCGATGCAAGCCAGCTAGCATTATATTCTTTGAAGCGACGAATATTTCGGTGTGCTTTGTTCAGCAGTCTCTTAATTTGAACAATAAAGTTTTTTATTTTGTTTTTAATCACCTCCAAATCGTTTTCCGGAAAATCATTTGGAATTACTTCGACGCAAACCCAGTCAAAAGTAGCGTTGACATTGCGATTTGTATCCAGCCAAACTTCTAGTAAGTCACCTCGACGAATAGCAACCTTGCTCGCATCTATTGAAATATTTAACCCCCCCGCAAATTCCCGCAAATTATTTAAATGCTATTTGAATATACACATAATAACACATACTACCACATAAGTTGTTATTTGAATCCTGTTGTATCTTGCTAGATATGCTCCACGAAACACAAATATTTTAAGGTTAGAATCAACAAAACTACTGTTTATGTATTTCATTAAAAACATGACAACACAAAAGCACATATAATTAAACACTTATACAAATATTTTCTACATACCATGCGAAACATTTTCCATTTTAAGGTATTTTAATTGGTCAAACTGTTTAAAAATACGAGAACGCCAAAATTAAGAAACTTGTCTAATCAGCAAGCTTGCACGCACCACGTGGCAAGAACAGCTGACTTTCAAGGGCTGGTGGAAGACAAGGGCTGCACAATAAAATACCAATTAAATATTTTCGATGTCTAGAGACTTTTCTTAGCTTGAAATAATTGTAACATTATTGATATATTAACACGAACTTTTTAGTTGTGGCCAAAATAAAGGCATTTCATCCCAATGTGCAATGGTCTGATTGTGTCTCAACATTGAACAGACGATATCAGCACTTATCGGCTGAAGAAAGTTCAAAGTCGAGGATGAGACAAAAATCAGACTTCAAGCCTGCGAAAAGCAGTAAGTCCTCGTTCGCATGCACTAACTCAAATAAGCATACTGAACCAAAGTGTCAGTTTTGCAGTGCAAACCACAGCATTGGGAGCTGTCAGGGTTTTTCCGCTATGCCTGTGTCGGATCGATTTAATTTCGTAAAATCGAATCAGCTGTGCATAAATTGTTTGCATGCAGGGCACAGGGTGTCTAGCTGCAATGCGTTGAAGTGTAGAGTTTGTTCTCAACCCCACAACACTCTCCTTCACAAGTATGCAGCCCCTGAAATGGCACAGGCAGCATCGCATCCAGCTCATGTGAACCACGTTGCAGGTGAAGTGGATCAAGTCATCCTTGCAACAGCTGTTGTAAAAATACGAGACAAGTTTGGACAGGTTCACAATGCTAGAGCGTTATTAGATTCTGGTTCCCAAGTCAACTTCATGACGGAAGAACTTGCTCAAGGGCTGAGACTTGCTCGAAAGAACAAGTGCTTGACAGTCACGTCTGTTGGGAAAGCCAGCTTAGTAGCGAAGAGCGAGGTCTCGACAGTGGTGTCGTCTCGTGTAAATGCACATCAGTTCAGTGCTGACTTTTGGGTGCTGTCATCTATTTCGAGCCGGCAGCCAGATTATGACTTGCCCGTTGGTCAATGGAAAATCCCAGCCAATTTAGAACTGGCTGATCCGGACTTCTTTAAGCCTCAGCGAATTGATTTGCTGTTAGGAGCGGATTCATATTTCGAACTGTTGTGTACGGGACAGATAAGATTGGGTGGAAATGGTCCTTTATTGCAGAAAACTTTGCTAAGTTGGGTGGCATCAGGGCGGTGTAAAAATCTGCAAGTTCAGAACCCTGTATGCTGCGCAATAATGCACCCTAGCGAAGAATCCAGACTTGAAGCCCTTGTAGAGCGATTCTGGGAACTTGAAGCTATTCCAGAATCGAATATCTCAGCCAAGTACTCGTCAGAGCAACTAGCATGTGAGAAAAGCTTCAAAGATAGCGTTCGAAATCTGTCGTCTGGGCACTTTGAGGTTAGTTTGCCCTTCAAAACTGATCCCAAAATTTTGGGATTATCGTTTGAAACAGCCAAGAGACGGTTTTTATCCTTAGAGCGCAGGGTTACAAGAGACCCGGAGCTTAGGAATATGTACTTGAGTTTTATGCGTGAATATATTGACTTCGGTCACATGTCTGCCATCGGTACGGAAGTTCCACCAGGACCACACTACGTCATTCCACATCAGTGCATCCTGAGGCCTGATAGTAGCTCCACCAAGCTTCGAGTGGTGTTTGACGCGTCTTGTAAGACAACGTCGGGTCACTCCCTTAACGATTGTCTTATGGTTGGACCGACTATTCAGACGGATCTAATTTTGTCGCTTCTTCGGTTCCGTCTGAATCGATATGACCTCACGGCGGACATCACAAAGATGTATCGGCAAGTCAGCATATCCGAAGACGATCGACGTTTGCAGCTTATTGTGTCGCGTGAAAATCCATCGGATGAGATTCAACTTTATCGTTTGAACACGGTGACATATGGCACTGCGTCCGCACCGTTCCTCGCCATCCGATGCTTGCAAGAGCTGGGTTTATGTCACAAAGACACCCATGCTCTTGCTTCAGAAATTATTTGCAATGATTATTTTGTCGATGATATGCTCACTGGAGCCGATAACCTTGACACGTTAAAAGCTATATGTGCTTAGGTGTCGCAAGTGTTAAGATCAGGAGGTTTTCAACTGGCCAAATGATTTTCAAACCACCCCGATTTAGTAGAAGAAGGTCGAAATGAGAAACTTCTAAGTTTCCATGATGCCGACTCAACGAAAACGCTCGGCATGAGGTGGACTCAAAGTTCCGATACATTTAGGTATCATTTGGATAATAGTTTCACCAAATTGAGTCCCACGAAGCGTAACATATTGTCAGTAGCTGCACACATGTTTGACCCACTTGGCTTGTTGTGCCCAATTAGCATCAGGGCTAAACTTCTGCTGCAAGAGCTTTGGCGTATGCAGTTGCTATGGGATGAAACAATGCCCATGGAAATGCATAGCCGGTGGGAAAAGTTCAAGGATAATCTTCTCGAACTGCATAACATTGAAATTCCCAGGTACGCTCATGCAAGATTTAACACAAGCATTCAAGTGCATGGATTTGCGGACGCGTCCAGTCAAGCATATGGGTGTTGCCTATGTGTTCGAGCTAGCGACGGTGGCAAGACAGTCTCTCGATTGCTAACCGCAAAAGCGAAAGTTGCGCCCCTTAAGACGAAGTCTATTCCTAGACTTGAACTATGCGCGGCGTATTTGCTAGCTCAATTATGGTCACCTATCAAACATTTGTTGGACCATTGTAGAGTCGAGAGTGTGAATTTCTGGACGGATTCAGAGATCACACTACATTGGATAAATACTTCCCCTTCGTTATTGGCAACGTTCGTAGCTAACCGAGTTGCAGGCATCCAAGAGATGGCCAAAGATGTATTTTGGCGACATGTGCCCACGTTGTTGAACCCAGCCGATATGGCATCGAGAGGTTGTGATACGCATGATCTGTTAAATTCGATTTTGCTAGAACGATCACCGTTCCTCTGCAAGGAGCGTGAACATTGGCCTCAAAATAACCACTTTTCGCTACCACCAGAATTGAAAGACAGTGAGTACAAGAAATCTGCAACAGTTTGTTTAGCTACCAACTCTGACTTTGTACTCAGTTTTATTTCTCGATTTTCGTCATGTCGCAAATTAGTTCGAGTCGTTGCGTACATGTACAGGTTTATTCTCAGATCAAAAGTTGACCGTATCACTGTCGTCCTCAGCGCAAAAGAATTGAAATTTGCGTTTATGAAGCTGTTGGAACTTGTTCAGCGCTCGAATTTCAGAGAGGACTTTGAAAGGTTAGAAAAAGGAAAGGTTGTACAGACAAGCCTCCAATTTCTGACTCCGTTTATCCACAAATTCGAAGAATTCGGAAGAGGAGTCTCGTTGATCCGAGTAGGAGGCAGACTATTAAATGCACCATTGCAATACGATGCCAAATTTCCCGTCTTGATGCCCAGAAACTGTTCGTTAGTTGGCATGTATTTACGGGAGCTGCATATAGGAAATTGTCACGCAGGAGCAAAGGCAATGATGGCATTGCTTCGGCTGCGAATTTGGCTCATAAATGCTCGAAGAGAATGTACTCAAGTAGTGCGAAAATGTGTTCTTTGCTTCAGGTACAAGCCGAAGTTAATAAAGCAAATAATGGGAAATCTCCCCGCAGATCGTTTGTTAGCTGTCAGACCATTTTTAATTTGCGGAGTCGATTTTTGTGGACCAGTAAATGTGTCGTTGCGAATTCGAGGTCCTGATCCGCTAAAAATGTACATAGCGGTATTTGTGTGTCTTGCTTCTAAGGCTGTTCACTTAGAGCTTGTTTCTGACCTATCAACTAATGCGTTCATTTCTTGTTTAAAAAGCTTCATCGCACGACGTGGCATTCCGTGCCGGCTATACTCGGACAACGCCACGAACTTTGTGGGGACCAGCAACCTGCTGAAGGAGCTGCAGGAAGCGTTCGAGCGGCAGAGGGCCAGTCTTCAGTCGTTCGCAGCGGAGAAAGGGATGGAGTGGCGCTTCATCCCCCCACGGGCACCACATTTCGGAGGGCTGTGGGAAGCGGCAGTCAAGTCCGCGAAACACCTGCTGCTCCGACAAGTAGGAAGCGCTTCGCTAGTAGAAGGAGTGGTCAGAGGTCATCTGGCCGACGTGGAGTCGATCCTCAACTCGCGGCCGCTGACTCCGCTAAGCGGAGACCCAAGCGATGGGGAAGCGCTGACGCCCGGCCACCTGCTCATCGGTCAGCCGCTTCGTTCGCTGCCGCAAGGATCAGAGCCGGACATACGAAGCAGCGGCACTTCGTACTGTCGCAGGTGGCAGCTGCTATCAACGCTCAGACAGCAGTTTTGGCGAGTGTGGTCGAAGGACTACGTCCACACCCTTCAGCGTCGCGAGAAGTGGACAGCCGAGCAGCCCAACCTCACAATCGGGGCGCTCGTGGTGGTCCACGAGGACAATACTCCGCCCCAAAGTTGGATCACAGGCAGAATCACCAACGTCGTTCCGGGGGCAGACGGTCGCATCAGGGTAGCGGACGTTAAGACGGCAGTTGGAGTTTTGAGGCGACCCGTTCACAAGTTGGCCGTGTTGCCAATTTTTTGAAGTTTTTGGTTTTGGTCACTTCAACGTGGCCGGAATGTTTAGTTTTAGCTTATTGGAGATAAATGAATTATATGAATTGTTAGAGTTAGGCTTAGCATAGTAAGTTTAATAATGTTATTAGCATAACATCCATTTATGTTAGGTTAAGAGGCGCGCTCTGGTTATGTTAGCGGTCGTGCGAGCGACGATCAGCAACTGGCGATGCTGCGCAGCTGCGAATAAGAGGGCAGTAGCAATTTAGATTTCGATCGCACCACCCGCACGTCTCCCGCGAACAGCCACCAAACTCTTTAGCGCGATAGCTAATCCCAAATAAATTGTTAATTGCGAGTTGAATTGCAGTTGTTCATTATTTCGTTATTTGATTTTACATGCTTGAAGTCCTTTTTCATCTGGTTTAGTTCCATTTCCTGATATTAAATAACGTAAATATTTTATTTTAGATTGTAGGAATTCGCACTTGAAGAGCCTTAGATCAAGTTTGTTTGCCACTCGTCTTTTGAAAACTTCCTTTAATACTTCTATATGACTTTCGCTATCCTTTGTTGCTATCATTAAATCGTCCATGTATACCATAACGTTATTATCCTTTATCATGATGGCGAATTTTTTATTTACAAATCTTTGAAACTCCTCTGGTGCATTGCGTAAGCCAAAACGCATTGTTAACCACTCATACTGTCCCATCGGAGTTGTAAACGAGGTGTATTTAATAGAATCTTTATGTATAAATACATGGAAGAATCCATTCTTCAAATCTTGTTTGGAGAAAAGTTTCTTCCCTGACAATTTATCTATAAGATCGTCAATTAGTGGGGTTGGGTAATTATCTTTAAGCATTCATTTATTAGACCCTTTACTTAAAAAAAAGTAAAAAAGGGTCTATTAAGTTTGTCAAAATGTGCGTAACAGGTCGAAGGAAGTCCGGCAGACCCCATAAAGTATATATATTCTTGATCAGCATCAACAGCCGAGTCGATATAGCCATGTCCGTCTGTCCGTCTGTGCTGCTGTATGAGCGAATAGATCTCAGCGTCTATACAAGCTAGGGTCACCAAATTTGGTGAGAATACTCCTAAGGGCTGCACAAAGGTCAAGTTTGTTTCATAATTTTGCCACGCCCCCTTCCGCCTCCAAACATCGAAAACAAAATTTTTTAAATCTCATAAAACGAAATATATTAAAGTTAGAGTCCTGAAATTTGGCACACAGGACGAGTATCAGAGTCCTAACGTATCCTGAATTTCATTGCGATCGAATAATAATCTCGGAAGTTATTAAAAAAAAAGGTAAAGTCCCATATAATGGTCAATTTAAAAACTGGAGCCTTGAATTTTGGCACACGGGACAAGCATCGGGGTCCTAATGTATCCTGAAAATTACATCGCGATCGGATAATAAACTCGGAAGTTATTCAAGACTTAATATTATTTAAGAACATAAAAGTTTTTAATATAAATCTAAATCTCAGCAGCATAATAAAAATACAGAACCAAAAAAAAATAAAACCATTAACATTACTAATAGATACTGGAGCTAACATATCAATTCTAAAAGATAATAGCATATGTTCTGAAATTAATCAAACTTTCAAAACAAATATAACAGGAATTGGTCAGGGAACAATTCAAACAATTGGACTAGCAACAATTGATTTACTCTTCGATTATTTAATAATCATTCATGACTTCCAAATAGTTAATAATGAATTCCCCGTACCGTGTGACGGAATCTTGGGACTTGACTTCATTCGAAAATTCGATTGCATACTAGATTATCACAACGATGAATTAATACTAAAACCACAATCACTTAAATACCAAATACATGTGCCACTCTTGCACAATGTTATTGACAATTCAATATTATTGCCAGCAAATTCGGAAGTAATGAGAAAAATCACACTTCAGACAAATGAAGATGCTGTTTTAGTACCAAATCAGGAAATTCATCCTAGGGTATTTATAGCTAACAGCATCGTAAAAATCAATAGTGCAATAGTTCGTATTTTGAATACAACAAATAAAAATATATATATCGAAAATCCAAACATTGAATTCGAATCAATAGAAAATTACGAAACTAAATCATTTAATAAAAACCAAACCAATAGAACTAATGAAGTCTTAAACAAATTAAAATTCCCAGACCATGGGAAAACAGAACATACTGAATTATGCACCAAATACAGTGACATATTTGGTCTAGAATGAGAAGCAATTTCAAGTAACAACTTTTACAAGCAAAAATTAAGATTAGCAGGCAAAACTCCAGTATACATAAAAAACTATAGAAATGCGGAAACAGAAAAACCAGAAATAAATTGACAGGTAGAAAAATTGATTAAAGATGGTATAGTCGAACCGTCTATATCAGAATATAATAGCCCACTTCTCTTAGTTCCTAAGAAATCACTCCCAAATTCAAAAGAAAAAAAATGGCGTCTAGTAGTGGATTATAGGCAAATAAACAAAAAACTTCTAGCAGATAAATATCCATTACCAAGAATAGAAGAAATCCTAGATCAATTGGGAAGAGCGAAATATTTCTCGTGTCTAGACCTAATGTCTGGCTTCCATCAAATTGAACTAGAAGAAAAATCTAGAAATATAACATCTTTTTCCACGAGCACTGACTCATATCGCTTCACGCGATTACCATACGGTCTTAAAGTAGCCCCAAATTCATTTATGAGAATGATGCAACTTGCTTTTTCTGGTCTAGAACCATCGCAAGCATTTCTTTATATGGCTGATTTAGTTGTTATTGGTTGTTCTGAAAAGCACATGCTCAAAAATCTAACAAGCATATTCGAGCTTTGTAGAAAACACAACCTTAAACTAAATCCAGAGAAATGTTTATTCTTTATGCAAGAGGTAACATTCCTTGGCCATAAATGTACGGACCATGGCATCCTTCCGGATGATAAAAAATATGATGTAATTAAAAATTATCCAACACCAACGGATCCGGATAGTGCACGACGCACAATGGCTCACTCACGAGACTCACTCGGCAAAAAAGAAATCGGTCATTTCTCGCCATGGAAAATCCTTAAATGCAGTTTGATAGAGAATTGTCCAAAATTTATAAATCCGTTTAGATTTTTTAATTTGGGCAAACGGTTTCGGCGGTAGAACCCATCAAACATGAACAAATTTCGATTTTTTATAAAATGTTTTTTTATGAAAAATTGTTAATTTTTGCGATGAAATTGCATCCAAATGGTTTTATGAATTAACACCTAATAGGTGTGTCGATTCTAAAGCGAATGGTATAAAAATGTTGTTATTATTTTGTTTTGAAGTATTTTAAATAATATTTTTACTAAAGCACTATTTTTGATATAGTTTTTGAACTTTAAATAGACTTTTAGCATAAAGTCCAGGCTTGTCCAGGCAAACGGGTATATACACGTTATTGCGTGGATATTTCTGCAACAACTTCAAGAAAGTCTAGGTGCCAAGAAGTGCCAGTTAACTTTTTATTTAATAAACAATTAACGCACACCGCTTTTAAAAGGGTCAAAATTGCGTTGTGGCGCACCCAAAATGGCGTCGGACTCGCATTTTTGCGCTACCTAGTACGGTGCGGAATGGTCGTTTTTGGCAACATTTGAACGTGTTTCCGTTAAACTATACCTTTTATTAAACTTTATTGGCTTTATTTATGGACTTAGGACTTTCAAAGAAGAAGTATGCAATCCTACGATCCGCTTTAAAACGCCACAATGCCCACGTTCTTCCAAGTTATACCAAAATAACATTGGCAAAGAAGCAAGCCGTTCCACCTAATAAGGAAGTAACGAATGGATCATACTGCCAGCCGACTTATACAAGCCATGCCTGAGGATGAGGTGAAGCGGTTACCAGATAATCTTACTCTAATGAGCAAGTGGGGCAGCGATGGATCATCCGGCCAGAGTATCTATAAACAGAAACTCGTATCGTCGACTGGAGAAACAATTTCGGACGCGAATATGTTTATGGCTTCCGTTTTTCCTTTGAGGCTTCGTGATGGGGATTCGGACCACTGGAAGAATCCTCGTCCATCATCAGTCCAATTTTGTCGTCCCATTATGTTCACATATGGAAAGGAGACTCTGGAACTAATTAAAACAACTGTTTCGGAGATTAGTCAGGAAATTGCTGACATTCAGGAGCACAACATTAGAACCATGGATGGGAGGACAATAACAATCCGTTATAAACACCTCTTCAACTATGTCATGTGCAGTATGCTGTAAGAATCAAAAAGCCTTTCAAAGCTTGAATGATTCTGTAGATGAGGTTCATAACTTGGAGTATGGAATCTCACCACTGCATGCGAGAATTAAATGTTTGGAATTCATTCTAAAACTAGCATACACACTTCCGCGCGATGGAGAACAATCTGATGAGAACATGGAAGAAAAGGAAAAGAGGAACAAACGGAAACAAATTATACAGGATATGTTCTATGTTGAGACCGGACTCAAAGTGGACACTCCAAAGTATGGATATGGGAACAGCAATGACGGAAACACATCTCATCTCATCTCATCACGGAGGAGATCTCATCGAATACCAATGTCTGCCAATCGGGGAATTATCAGAAGAAGCCCAGGAATCTATAAACAAGGAGTACAAGAAATATAGGTACTCGAATAGTTGCAAGGTGACACGGTAAAGACAAAATTAAGACTATTTTAATAAGTTATCAGTTTCTTCAGATTCACTGATATCAACAAAAAGATTTGTGTGAAGTCGCAAATAACTGCAAGAGTTTTATACTAAAGAAATGGTAGATTTAATGTACATAGGTTACGAACTTGAAGACATAGCTGAGGAAAATTAAATTAACAAGGACATTAATTGAATAGTTTTATTGTTATTTATTTATATAAATATAAATTAAATCAAATATATAGTATACAAGTTTAATTGAAATTACATTTTGTTTTTACAGGAATTTATACGATATATATGTATTTGAAACATGAAAGCCATCAAATTTGTTATCTTTAGTGTTTAGATGTATTTAAAACATTCATTTACATATAATTATGTATAAAGAATCACAAATTTACACATAAATTTCAGAAAAAAGCATACGATTAATGTCGCATTTCACGAAAATCATCGTATAAACACAAAATCCAACTTTGAACACCTGCTGACAATTTATCTGTCGTCCGATTTTTAAGATCTTACACTCATTTCAAAGCTACAGGTATTCTTTAATAAACCCTTTTTAAATTTTGGTGATATCTTACCTGGATCAAATGATATGATTTTTGCAAAGTAGAATGAGAAAACGAGCCACTGTGCGTCGTTGGTTTTCGTTAAGATCTCCTCCGTGTACCAAAATTTTATGAATTTTGTTTTTGATCTTGTCGACCTCCGTCATATTTTCCTTAGCAAAGTATACTGTACTCACGGTCAATATAAACTCTTCTTAGCTTGGAACATCCATAAACATCTGAAATACATCTCGAATTTTGGAAGACATTTTGCGGTTTCAATATTTGATTTATATTACATAATACTAATCAGCACTGATTTTGTTTAATATCGTGATGGTTGCCAAAAGTAGACTGTGATACAATGCACCTAAATATTTGAATATATACCCTTAATCCCTACTATTAATTACCAACTTAAGTAGTACAAAAGATTAAACATGTGTAGTCATTTAAAATTTACAAACTTAGATAATTGGGTTTGGTAAACGCGGAAATTGAGTACGAAAAAGGGTTATAAATTACATAATCACTACCTGTTTGCTTGGGTTACATTAGTATATTTAGGTAGACAATGAATTCTTAATATTATATTTATGTAAAGTGTTCAATAAAACGTCTAGTTCAACGGAAACACGTTCAAATAACGACCATTCCTTACCGTAGGTTGCGCAAAAATGCGAGCCCGGCGCCATTTTGGGTGCGCCACAACGCAATTTTGACCCAGTTAAAAGCGTTGTGCGTGAATTGTTTATTAAATAAAAAGTTAAGTGGCACTTCTTGGCACCTAGACTTTCTTGAAGTTGTTGCAGAAATATCCACGGAATAACGTGTATATACCCGTTTGCCTGGACAAGCCTGGACTTTATGCTAAAAGTCTATCTAAAGTTAAAAAACAATGTCAAAAATAGTGCTTTAGTAAAAATATTATATAAAATACTTCAAAACAAAAAAATAGCAGGATTTTTATACCATTCGCTTTAGAATCGACACACCTATTAGGTAAAATTAAGAAACTGAAAATTCATTGAACCATATGGAAGCAATTTTATCGCAAAAATGAACATATTTTCGTAAAAAAACATTTTTATGAAAAATCGAAATTTTTTCATGTTTGATGGGCTCTACCGCCGAAACCGTTTGCCCAAATTAAAAAACCTAAACGGATTTATTATTTTATTATTATTTTGGACAATTCTCTATCAAACTGCATTTAAGGATTTTGCATGGCGAGAAATGACCGATTTCTTTTTTGCCACATGAGTCTCGTGAGTGAGCCACTGTGCGTCGCTTAGTGCGCAATACTTTTTTATTTATTTATTTATTTATTTATTTAACGTCAACTAAAAACAGTCGACACAATAATTTGAAGTTAACAATGAATTTATATACAATGCAATTTAAAAACTTAGGTCTGAAAATATGATAATCATTATTAATTTATTTAAAGTTAAATTAAATTAAGTTAAGTTAAGTCTGGGGTATTGAAACAGTTATCTAATTGACCCAACATTTGTTGCAAGGATTGGGGAAAACCCAGAAAAAACCCAATCAGATCAATGAGGAAAAAGTAAGTATTGTTAAAAAATTAAGAACTTCTTTTGTACAGACTCAATTCCGTCCTGGTGTACCGAATATTGTGGAGACCACACACAAGATCCGTATTCCAGAATAGGTCGAACAAGACAGGTGAAAAGTAATTTAGTCGTATAAGGGTCGTCAAATTCTTTGGACCACCGTTTAATGAAACCCAGAACCTGAGTAGCCTTATTAACGATATATTCAATTTGAATATCAAACTTTAATTTTTTATCAAGATAAATTCCTAAATCTTTTACGTGACTTAATCTCTCAAGCGTCATGTGGTCGATCGTGTAATTAATGAGATGAGGCCTGCCCCTACAAAATGACATAACTTTACATTTAGAGCAGTTTAATTGTAACAAGTTATATTTACACCAAGCGAAAAAAGAGTTAAGATCTGCTTGTAATGAAAAATGCAGGTTGATGTCACTATACGATAGGCAAAGCTTCACATCATCAGCGTACATTAACACATGGGAGTGGATGAGAATTGATGGGAGATCGTTAATAAAAGGATTAAAGAGTAATGGACCAAGATGGCTACCCTGAGTTACACCAGATGTTACGAATACGGGTTTAGAAAGAGAGGATCTAAAAATTACTTTTTGTGTTCTAGAATTAAGGTATTCGGAGATCCATGTGAGGAGGTTATGAGGAAATCCAATATTGTTTAGCTTATATAGTAAGAGAGAGTGATTAACAGAATCAAAAGCCTTGCTGAAGTCAGTGTAAATGACATCTGTCTGCATTTTATTCTGAAAGCCTCTGATCACAAAAGAAGAAAACTCAAGTAAGTTAGTGGTAGTAGATCTTGATTTCACAAAACCATGTTGGTATGGTGAGATAATAGAACTACATAAATGCTGCAGTTGAGACGTTATCAGTTTCTCAAACACCTTAGGCATCGCAGACAATTTAGAAATACCCCTAAAGTTTTTAACATCGGACTTCAATCCCTGTTTGTGAAGAGGAATTATAAATGATTCCTTCCAAACAGATGGAAAAGAACAAGAGTTCACAGACAACACAAATAACGCATGTAATGGTCTACAAAGAGATCCAACACAAAATCTAAGTACACATCCCGGCACTCCATCAGGACTCGGGGAAAGGCCAGGTTTGATTAAATTAAGTTCGTTAAGTAACGAACTTTCGGTGATCACAGGCGCAAAAATGCAGTTAGACTTTTGTAAAGTATAAGGATATGGTGAGTTAGCTACAAAGTTAGACAAAGAATACGTGGACTGAAAGAATTCAGCAAATAGATCGGCTGCAGCCTGATCAGTATTTGCTTTCCTTCCCTCAAAAGAAACAGATGAAGGCAACGAAGAAGATTTGCGTTTCATGTTCACAAAGTTATAGAACTGTCTAGGACTTTGAGCAAATTGTAATCTACACCGAGACAAGTAATTGTTATAGCAACGCGAGTTACACGTAATAAAATTTGATCTGGCTAAAATATAGCGGGAAAAATCAGAAGGATTTCCCGAACTCTTAAACCCCTTGTAATATCGTGACTTCGTATTTCTCAACCTAGTTAGCTCCCGCGAGAACCAAGGAGGACTATTTGTACGCCTAGGAATCTCACGAGGAACGCACTGATCGAATAGAGAATTCACGATATCATAGAAAATTGAGGTTGCAATATTAATATTTGCACAAGAGTACAGTTGCGACCAGTCAGTTGATGAAATTAAAGAATTTAATTTAAAAAAATCGGCTTTGCGGAAACAGCGGGATCTAACCGCATCATTAGTAAGAACAAGAGGCTCTGAAGGCAGTTCCATAACTAAGTCTAAGGTGGGATGATAGGGATCTTCAGGAAGAACTAGAGGATTTATGCGTGATACAGTACAACACATCGGATCAGACACAAATATAAGGTCAAGAATACGGCCATTACAGTTTCGCACCAGGTTAACTTGAGAGAGAGACTTCTCCAGAAGTTAATTAATAAATTCATGGGAGCTAGACGGAACCAAATCATTCGGTGAATCGGACCACACCACATCTGGCAAATTAAAATCTCCAAATACAAACAAATAATCGTTATCAGATAGCAGTGAAGAAATAGATCGAATAGCAGATAGGTGCTCAGAGTATAAGGTTATATCAGATTGTGGTGGAATGTAAGAACAGGTTACAAAAATTGAAAAATTATTTATTGTAATTTTAACGCCAATGAAGTCAACGTTTAAAGCAGAATCGGATAGTATTAATTCTGACGAAAGGTCAGAATCAACCGCAATGAGGACACCACCCCCCACTCGTGATAAACGGTCACATCTTAAAGAGGTGTACTTATTAGGGAAAATTGAAAAATCAGAAATATCAGGCTTTAACCAAGTTTCAGTAAAGACAATAATGTTAGAATCAAACGACAAACTATCGACATATAATTTTGATAGCTTAGTCTTAAGACCTCTAACATTCTGATACGATAAAAGAAGAGACGTATTTAGTTTTTTGACACCACATTAGAAGAGGAAGCGCTAGTAGAAATTCGAGGCAGTGTAATCGGAGGCCGATTTCTTTTGGTTGATACATACTCTTTTACTATTAGATCCAACGGCCAAAATGAATCACAACATATAGAAGAGAATACATCTGGCGAAACACTAATTTTAAAAGAGGAGATCTCCCTTGTATACGAAAATTTAAATTATTCCACTGTAATATTAGTGGTTTTTAATTTGGCTTGAATGTAGGCTTTAACATCATCAACCGAAGTATCAGGGGCAAGCCCAGAGACGAAAATCTGTTTCCTAGGTGGAACAGCTGAAAGAGGCTTAACAGTCATTTTTTCTATAGGAGGTACTGATATAGTTGGAGGGGAATTAACAACAGATGAATTACTAAAAGATTCGCTCCGGGAAGGAGCAGGAGTATTTAAAAGAATCAGATTATTTTTATCAGTTTTATTAATATTATTGATATTATTGTTGGTCGGAGTAATCGGACACAGAACCGGAGGCTGGGCCGGTGTGGCTAGATAGGCAGATGTTGGTAACAATAGATTCGCAGTAGGCATAGAGGCGTCATCTAGTAACTTAAAGTTAGTAAATTTATCCTCCATAGCCTGAAAATCGGAATGCAATTTGTTAAATGCTGTGCGATGGGCATTAAAGCCCTGTCTAGTCTGTCTCATGAACTTTTGAATGTTCAATTCGGCCTCCCGACAAGACTCACAGCACCATCTCAAGCCAAGATTATTTGAAATATAATCTTTTACTCTAGGTACGTAACCAGCACATTTAATATGTGCTACGTTATCGCACAACCAACAACAAATGTAGTCGGCCTTAGCGTCCGACTGACATTTGCAGACTTTGATGCAGCAGACAAACATTATTAAAAAATCAATATGCTCTAAAATTGTTAGTTACAAAGTTAGAGTAGCACTGCACAAGAAAGGGAAACTGCAAAGTAAGAGGAACAAAAACAAACACGTTAAACAAAAACACAAGAGCGTTTTGCGACAACACACAAAATGCACAAAAACAAAATCACTGATAAGAACAGTTACTCAAGCGGCTGCACAAATTTGAGCGCGAGAGTACAAAGCACAAAACGAAAATAAAAAACAACAACAACACACGCTTAGTATGTATGCAAATTTGTGATATACGCAAAGCTGTAACAAATGCACAAATAATTGCTATCACAAATTAACAAACACGGTTTACGGGCACAAAATAAGCAGAATTAAACACCGAATATTAACGTAACACAATATGACACAAATAAATCAATATTTAATTAGTATACTCAGCAGAAAACTAATAAAGTCACAGAGCACAGATAAACACGTCTATACACAACGAAGGTTAGAAGGTACAATAATACGAAAAATATAAAATAATATTTAACTGAAGAATTTTTATTTCATTTATTCATCTAATAAATATAATAATAAATAAGTATAAAATCAAATGAAATATAAATTAAATTATTTTGTATTACTTCAGTGCATTATACTTAAAATAATTCGGCCGATAATTAGACATGCACACACGGACACCATGGTGTGTACAAGTTACCGGGTGTCACTGGGACACACATTTCAATGGATGTGAGTAGGGTGGCAAAAAGTGAAACACTTGCAGTTCTCTGATGCTCACATCATTCCCATACAAATTACGAATGCAATTCGAGAGCATCCAACCCAAACGCTCCCATTCGTTGCCATTCGCCGTGTGTATTTTAGTATTTTTATATCGAACACGCGATATTTATCGATGAATATGGCCATTCCCAAACAATCAACACTACAATCAGCTGTTTTGTGTCAAGCCAAATGTAAGCAAAAAATGTGCGCCAATTATTAGTTTTGAAATAAATAATAAAATATTTGTATTTTCCGATGAGCAAACAAAGGAAGCAAGCTATCACATGGCTTCCCACCACGAGGCCATATTGCTCGACTTGTGGGAGAAGAATATCAGTGCGCTGAGGTCTGCCCAAAAAAATTTTCATATGTATATACGAGTGTATGCGTGCAAAACTTTTGGAAGCAGATTTCAGCGTCACTTGGAAGGAGCTGCGTAGCAAGATGGACAATATGACCAAACGAGATACGCACTCGAGAGCTAATACGCCTCGGCTCTGAGCGAAATGCAGCCTCGGCTAATTATCAGGAGAAGTGTCTTGAGTTGATGGGGAAGCTTGTTGAAAATAATAAATAGAGTATACAGAAAATGGTTTTATTTTTTTTATTTACATATTGGCAAATCCCAGAATAATGTATAAAAAGATAAGCATTTCGATTTTTGGAAATACAAAAATTATCACCAAACCCAACCCAACCTCAGTGTTGCTACTTTTATACCAAAAATTAACATTATTTCGGTACCGATATTATAACTTTATTGTTAACAATCAGAATGATGATGATCAGAATGATAGCTATATTATGATTTGTTTAATTCTCTACAATTTTAGTGAAAAAGTTCTTATGTTTTTATTTTAGAAAAATTTAAATTAGACATGATACGTCAAGTCCCTGCGTTGTAGCGTGCGACACATAAATTAAGGTTTTTTTTAATATAGTTACTATAATGTTTTTTTAAGTTGTCTATAGTTTTAAATCACATTTATATTTTACTTTAAAGTACATTAAAAATTAATATTCTACATATTTTTATTTTTTTTAGTATATTAACTTCTGTAGCGTGCGACACGTTTTTAGTTCTCCCCAAAAATTATTTTATTTTTACATTTACATTTACATTTTTAGCAAACATTGAATGTTGGTCATTATATAGATACTTTTCTTTATTTAAGTAAAACAATTACTTTTTTAACTCATATAGGTAGTAACTTCCATACAAGTAGGTAATAACTTCATGTAAACAAATTATAATTCATACCTAGTTCATTCATAATTTCTGTACTACCTACCTGCCAAAATTCCCCAAAGTGGTACAAGACTTATTCTAAAAAATCCTTTAAAAGGGTTATAAAACAGGTACTAGATATAATATTGATATTGATATTGATAATGGGTCAACTTTGAGAGGCTATACCGTCCACAATTTTTACATATTTAAAAAAACCTTTTGGATTCTCCCAACGGGCCACTGTACGTCGTTTAGCTTTTGAGTTAGTCTCAATAATCTGCTATTGTTTTTGAGAATCACTATAAATGATCAGTTTTTGGTAAGTGGTCACCAAGAAAGCTTGTTTGATTTATATCCCTCAGAATAAAAAAAGGTGCTGAAAAGATGAAGACGTGTGCAGAGCGTTGTAGAAATTATCGTGCAAAAATAAATTCAAATGATAGTTTATCAAAAATAGTTCGTTTAAAGAATGCTGAGAGAATGAAAACCTACTGGAAAAACAAAAAAAAAACTTGGAAAACAATGAGGCGTTAACTAAAACATTAAAGGCGTACAACCGAAACCGTATGCAAGCATACAAAAAGAAATTAAAGGAACAAAAACAGCAAGAGAATGAAGATCAAGAAGTACTATCAATCAGCAGTGCGTATAAAACCAAGAATACCCTTTACTGAGCATTAAAAAAAGTGGAAATGGCTTTACCAAAGGATATTAAAAAACAAACCGATCAGTCGAGCGGGCGCGACAGTAGGATACCCTGTGCAGGTCTTCAAAGAAAAGTATTTTCATTATAAAGGAATTTAAATATATCGCTTGAAGTCGATTTTGCTTGCATTGAGAGTATGTTGCTTGCGATAGTCTGGCAACACTGGACTGCGGCTGTTGATTGTTTATGTTTAGCGCCACAGCAGATGAAAGGTATATCAAACATACATGAACAAACGGGTCTTTTCGTTCATTATATCGTCGGGGCGGCGCAGCGACTGCGCTGCATAAATTTGTTACTTGAATAACTTCTGAGTTCAATATTCCATCGTACTGAAATTTATAGAACACATTGAGAGTAGGATACTTGCCATGTGTGCCAAATCTCAAGTCTCTAGCTATAAAACTGCTCTTGTTATCAGCTTTTCCGAGTTATGGGCGAAGGGGGCGTGGCATCGCGATGAAATTTTCAGGACACATTGAACCCAAGCTTTCTATCATGTGTGCCAAATCTCAAGTCTCTAGCTTAGACATTGCTTATGTTATGTTGATTTTTCTAATTTTAAAACCAACGGGACTTGGGATCAAAAATTGAAAATAAACTTGATCTGCGTATGGTATTCAGGAACCTACATTCCAAATTTGAAGTCTCTAGCTCTTATAGTTGCTGAGATCCACGCGTTCATACAGACGAACGGGCGGACGGACGGACGGACGGACGGACAGACAGACGGACAGGTGTAAATCTGTCGACGCAGATGATAAAACAATTCATTTAGTATAAACATATTATATAACATAGATTCATTTATAAGCAAATAATTCATAACATATTATATTTCATACAGTTTTGTTAAAATAAAAATATTTTGGATTTATTCTTATGCTGCTGGAAAAAATGTAGAGTGCGCTACGTAACGTGCGACACTATGAGTTCACGGCGTTTACTAAAAAACCAAATCCATTTTTGAACCCAAATTAGTTTTTTCCGCATTCTATTACTATCAGTTTTCTATTAGATATTGGATTTTGTGTGCTTTATTATGCATAATTCGCTAAAAATTACAAATGAAATTGAAAATTGAAAAGTAACTTCCATTTAGTGTAGCGTGCGCTACAACACATTATGAACAAATATTTCATAAAAAGTCACTGTAACCAAATTATATTTTTAGCCATTCGAAAGTACACTTGAATACCTCTAAACACTAAACAAAAGTTACCGATACATATTTTGAAAGTCAAAAACGAGCTTCAAACTTGCGTCGAAGTAGAACCTTACTTTCTTTGGATCGGAAAGTTTCTTCTAAAGCCTGCAGTAGATATTCGACTGACATTACCATGTGAACATTTTCGGAATGCAGCCACTTTAATGCTCTATCCTTCAATTTTGCCATTATTAGCATTCGCAACATGTTGTCGTTTAACTTGTAAACATTTGCCACCGCTCGAAGTTGTGAAATCTACATAGTGACGTCACTGTTGTTGTTGCCCGTTGTCTTGCCGTGGTATGTTGGCAAGATTTCACGCAACATGTTTAGCAACATGATCCCGTCTTTTCCGTCGTCGATGCTTTTGTTTCCTTGTTCTTCCTTCGTTTTCTCTTTCTCGCGTATGAGAAATTCGTTTTCCAATTTCATCACTTCCAGCTGTAGCTTTAGCTTCGTGACGTTGCTCTCTTTTCCGTTGTCCGTTATTTCTTTGTCCTCTGTCGTTTTGTTAATTGCGTCTTCATTCATTACGTTTTCGTCCGTTGCTTTTTCGTCCATAACGTTTTCGTCTGACAGAACGACGGCTTTGGCGCCAGCTATATAATTTTCGTTTGGCATCTTGGCGCGTTCAATTTCAGCTAGAGAAAAATTTTTTCCATTCTTATGATCGTCGCTCTGCTCGTCATCTGGATCCTCATCAGGTGGAGGTGCTCCTCGTGTTTCTGCTGACAACGCATTTAACCGGGATGCCATGGCTGCTTTGTTACCATTTCTAGGCAAGCCGAGGACGTCCAGCCAATTTCGCAATTGGGCCGCTGAAAAATCGTCTGCCCCGATCAAATCCATTGTATTGTTTCAGATAGGCTTGTGTGGTGTTTAATTTTATTTATTTATTTTTTTTTCTGAAGGAACTTTGGATAATTATCCCACTTCTGAAAATTGTAGCCAGTATATTTCTTTTATTAATCGCGCAATGCGACTGTTGCTTACAATTGCCGAATACAGAATGTCTTAATTCTACTTTACTTCGCCTCTCTCTTCTTATGTTTCTTTACAGTGTATGTTAATTGTTTATCGCTTATGTATGTTATGTTATTTACAGCTTAATTATACATTTGCATCGAGCTGCTGTATGTACATAACAGCGAGATGCAAATTGGTGTTTCTTACATTTAATTTATATAATATCCCTATTCCTACTACAATTGCTTGAGTCATCATTGCGCATGCTCCTTCGAATGGAACTAAGTATTTGCAATTTATCGCTACTTCCTCGATGTAGTGACCGATTATATTTAGTTCCGTTATGTAGGGTTCCAGGTTGTAGTGGATAATTAGGTTCCATTTTGATGAGACTGTGTCTAGTTTTCCTTGTGCATCCAGAAACATCATTGCATTCTTATCCAGCGGTGTTACTTTAGCTTGATTCAGTTTTGTTGTATTCATGCTAGCCACGTTGTTTATTGACGCGAATATCATCAGGCAGCTTAATATGGTTACTAATGTCGTTGAATTACTCCTCTCGTTTACTTTGGTTTCTTTTCTGTCCTTTTTCAGTGGACAAATCTTGTGAATCGATCTTTTTATCACTCCATTTTGTGTTTTAATCGAAACTACCCTTACTTTTCCATCCATCACCGGGTGGGTCTCCTCAATCCGTCCGAGAGGCCATTTTGTGTCGTTTTTAACTAAGACTATTCTTCCAACTTCTAGATTCGGTGATTCCTTCTGCCATTTCAAACGTTTTTGTAGTGTTACTAAATATTCATCCTTCCATTTCTGCCAAAAGTGTGTTTTCATTTTTGATATAAATTTCCAACGATCTGTCAATGAAACTTTACTTTCCACTTCGTTCTCGGCTACTTTCAACATCGGTCGTCCAATTAGAAAGTGTCGTGGAGTCAAAATATCGTCGAATTCATTGCTATAGTCAATAGGATATAATGGGCGTGAATTCAACATGGCCTCAATCTGTGCGAGCAGCGTACTCATTTCTTCGTATTTTAGTGTGCTTTCTCCAATTATTCGTTTCAAATGATATTTCACTGACTTTACTGCAGCTTCCCAGATTCCTCCAAAGTAGGGACTTGCCGGCGGAATAAAATTCCATTCTATTCTTTCCTTATACAGTATTGGGGCTATACTGTTCTGTTTTATTGCTTTAATGAATTCGGAATTCAATTTCTTCTCTGCTCCAACAAAGTTTGTACCATTGTCAGAATATATATGTTGACATTTATCTTTCCTGGCTATGAACCTTTTGAGTGCTGCTATAAACGCTTCTGTTGTTAGATCACTTACGACTTCCAAATGTACTGCCTTTGTGCTCATACATACAAAAAGCACTATGTATCCTTAGTATGATTTCTGTCCTCTTCCTTTGGATACTCTAATGTTGATAGGTACTGCATAGTCGATTCCTGTATAATTAAACGGTTGCGATACAGTCATTCTTGGCTCTGGTATTTGACCCATTAATTATCCCATATTCTGTTGACGATATCTTGTGCATTTTGGACAATGGTGTATTATTCGTTTTATCGAATTCTTTAGCACGTTTATCCAGAATTCTCGTTTTATCTGTGCTTCGGTTACTCTTTTGCCCCCGTGAAGGGTTTCTGTGTGTGTTTTTTCTATTATCAAGTCTGCTAACTGTGATTTACTTATTATTATTGGATGTTTTTGGTTGTGTTGTAGCTCCGCGAATTGTAATCTGCCGCCTACTCTTAAAATTCCTTTATCGTCAAGGAACGGATGTAGCGGTGCAATTTTGCTTTTTGTTTCTATTTGTATTGTTATACCCTGTGGGGGTATATTAAGTTTGTTAAAAGTATGTAACGGGCAGAAGGAAGCATGACCGACCCAATAAAGTATATATATTGTTGATCAGCATCAATAGCCGAGTCGATATAGCCATGTCCGTCTGTCCGTCGGTCTGTCGGTCAATTTGTGGTCAAATTGTGGCCAGAAAATTTTATCACGATGCCACGCCTTCTTGCCTACAAAACGGAAAAGCTTATAACAAGAGCAATATAACAGTTAGAGACTTGAGATTTGGCACATATGATAAGAATCTTGGGGTCAATGTGTCCAGAAAATTGTATCGCGATGCCACGCTTCCTTCGCCCACAAATTAATGAAAAGCTCATAAAGCTAGCAGTTTTGTAGCTCAAAAACCTCATAACAAAAGCAATATTACAGCTAAAAACTTCACATTTACCACACATGTTGAGTATGATGAGCAGTTTTGTAGCTCAAAAACCTCATAACAAGGGCAGTTTTGTAGCTAGAGACTTGAGGTTTGGCACATATGATAAATATTTTGTGGTCGATGAGTGCAGAAAATTTTATGACGATGCCACGCCCCCTTCGCCCACAAATTAAAAAAACGAATTACTAGAGAATTTCATCTGGAGTGAATTTGAGCGGGTTCCTGTAGAGCCACAGGGTATATTACGGTCGGGGTCCCAACTGTTCCGCTTGTTTCTTTTAATTTCATTACTTCGTTTGTGTATTCTCTGTACTGATGTTGTTTAATTATGACTTGTTTTGCTTGTTTTAGCTCGATTATTGATAGTCTTCCAATTTGTCCTTTTTTCTGACAACGATTTAAAAACCGTTTTACGTATGCAACGACTCTGGTTAACTTTTCCAAACTGCTAAATTTTGTTTCCAGGATACTTAGAAAGTTTTCATCTGTTTTTGTTTGAAGATTTAATTTCGCTACGTTGTTTCTTTCCGTTGACCATTCTTTTTGATCTTTCGTTAGCCAGTCTGGAC
>OY282582.1:11996040-12015357 GCA_958299025.2 Drosophila histrio
AAAATCGCGCCAAATCAAAGTAACAGACATGACCAGCGCCATGCTCTTTTATTGCCAACAGCAAATTTTCCATGAGTTCACTTACACATACTATGTACCATTTTTAAGTTTGATTTTATAATAATCCACTTTTTTAAAACATTTATAATAAATGATAACTATTTTTATTTTGAAAATAATAAGAATAATTATTAAATAATCAAAAATGAAAAATAAGTATGTTCCAATTAAAGAACAAATGACTCAACGGGGAGTCGAACCCACGAACAGAAATGTCCTCCGACAACTTAGCCGACACGGCCAAAGCGACAATTAAGCTCCCGACGTCGAAACGGATAGATGTACACAGAACACCGCCATCTGATCTTCGCTTTCGTCGCCAGAATAGAAAAAGTGAGAAACAAAGCATTGCCATTGCGGTGTTGCCATGTTTCATGAACCTCACGCACACAAGCAAAACGTGAGCATGTACAACACTTGGACACACACACAGAATCGAAATGAGAGAGCGAGCGTCACAGACGTGCTCATCGTTCTGGTGTCTGTCCAAGACTGAAATCGTTTGCTGCGCTGAGCAGTGCGCTCTCGTTCTTTTGAGTGTCGATCGTTCGCTCTGGGGTTCTATGACTTCGGCTACTCACGAACGGGGTTCTATAACTTCGGCTATTCTGGGGTTCTATGCTTGCTGCAAATTTTGTGCTCACGAAAATCGCTGTTGACGCCTCTATGTATTGTATGCTTAGTGGTATTTCCATTATAATGGGATTTAAATATATCGCTTGAAGTCGATTTTGCTTTCATCGAGAGTAGATAGCTTGCGATAGTCTGGCAACACTGGACTGCAGCTGGTGATTGTTTAAGTTTAGGGCCACAGCGCCACGCGTCTTTTCGTTCGTTATATCGTCGACGCGGCGCAGAGACTGCGCTGCAAAAGTTTGTTTCTTGAATAACTTCTGAGTTCAATATCCGATCGTACTGAAATTTGTAGCACACATTGAGAGTAGGATACTTACCATGTGTGCCAAATGTGTGCTTTTGTAATCAGCTTTTTCAAATTATGGGCGAAGGGGGCGTGGCATCGCAATGAAATTTTCAGGACACATTAAGCCGAAACTTATTATCATGTGTGCCAAATCTCAAGTCTCTAGCTTTAACATTAACATTTCATCGGATAGTAATCTCGGAAGTTATTCAAAAAAACGGAAAAATCCCATATAATGGTCAATTTAAAAACTGGAGCCTTGAAATTTGGCAAGCATTGGGGTCCTAATGTATCCTGAATATCCTGAAATCATCGCGATCGGATAATAAACTCGGAAGTTATTCACGACTTAATATTACTCAGTGTCGGACCAAAGGAAGAAGAAGAGCATATTGACTTTACAACGCGTTATGGGAACTTTTAGTGTTACTCTTATTTCCATTTAGAAGAATAAGTAAAGGGTCTCTCATAGTCGACTTCGACTGTAGCCTTTCCGACTGGTTTAAGACCTGGACAGGGTTTCCTACTGTCGCGCGCGCTCGACTGATCGGCTTGTTTTCAATTAAGATCCTAAATTAATTAGAAACTTTTGATTGGAAATAGATACAATATTAGAGTGTTGATGTTGCTTAACCTTTTTTTCTGTGTACTTTAAGACGATATTGTTGTTGTCTTAACCGATGACGCTTTAAAAGTGGTTGATGAAAGATTTGATGTTAACGTTTTATTCAATATAATAATTATTTTAATGGTTTTAAGTGCAATCGAATTGTTATTCTTTTACCACGAAAATTAATTATATTATCATCTTGATCTAGAATTTTCAATGTAATTGAATGAATATGTTTTGTGTTTACTGGTAAATGTAATACATTTGCAGGTACTTCTGTTATCGTAATTGTTTTAGTAATTGTTTACTAAATCCTAATAAAGAAACAATTGTTCGATTTTTATCAAAATTAATGATATCTCTTTCTTTATCAATTTCCGTTTGTAATGTGTATTAATTTGGTGAAATTAATAGTTAGATTTTTATCAAAATTAATGATATCTCTTTCATTATCAATTTCCGTTTGTAATGTATATTAATTTGGTGAAATTAATCGATACCTTTGATTATAACATGTCATCTTTGAAATTTTTTTCGCACTTATGTAGTTCGTTTACAATATTTCGTTTATGTTTATTAACGTCTTCATTCATAATAATTTTTAAATTTAAGTTTTGATCATTGGAAACTTGATTTTTAATATTTTAACTTCGTCATCATCGTTGTTAGCATTCAATGAGTTAAAAATTTTAAATAAAACGTCTTTAATATTTTGTATGTTTTGTTCCATTTTTAATATATATTTTTCATGTAGATTTGATGTAAATTTATCAAGTGTTGTGCTTAGTATATCATTATTTTATATATATCTATATATATTTTTTTATACCCTGTGCCCATTAAAAATGCCCAAAAAATTTGTGTGAATGTATGTAACAGGCAAACGGAAGCATCTCCGACCCTATAAAGTATATATATTCTTGATCAGTATCAATAGCCAAGTCGATTGACACCTGTCCGTCTGTCTGGTAGGTTCCTGAATACCATACGCAGATCAAGTTTATTTTCAATTTTAGATACCAAGTCCCGTTGGTTTACAAATTAGAAAAATCACCATAACATAAGCAATGTTAAAGCTAGAGATTTGAGATTTGGCACACATAATAAAAGGCTTGGGCTTAATGTGTCCTGAATTTCATCGCGATGTCATGCCCCCTTCGCCACCCATAACTCGAAGAATCTGATAACAAGAGCTGTTTTATCGATAGAGACTTGAGATTTGGCACACATGGTAAGTATCCTATTCTCAATGTGTGCTACATTTCATGTGTGCTAATTTCAGTACGATCGGATATTGAACTCAGAAAATATTCAAGAATCAAATTTATGCAGCACAGCAGATGCGTCGCGGCGCAGTCGCTTCGCCGCGGCGACGATATAACGAACGAAAAAACGCGTGGCGCTGTGGCGCTAAACATAAACAATCAACAGCCGCAGTCCAGTGTTGCCTATCGCAATCTACCTACACTCGATGCAAGCAAAATCGACTTCAAGCGATATATTTAAATCCTATTATAATGAAAATACTTGTTTATCATTACTAAATTGTGTTTTACTTTTTCTTTTATTATTTTTACTCTCTTTCGTATTTAATACTAATAATTTAATTTCATTATTACTTAATTGTGTTTTGTTTGATGACTTTCATATAAATTATTTTTACTCCCTTTTGAATTTAAAATTTCATTATTATTACTTTTCTTTATATTATTATATTGATCGTCATTAATTTGTAATTTTTTTTTCTTAATAAATTATTTGTATCCTCTTCAATTAATTCATTATCAATTACTTCTTTTAATTCTATATCATTTTGTTCTTTTAATTTTAATATTTTATTTAGACTACTGATTGAATTGACTTTTCTTTTAACCTTTATTGGTTTATTTTTCAGATCTATAATATCATCATTAACATTACTTTCATAATTAACTGCATTTTGTTCATTATCGTTATTTATATTCTAACTTTAATTGTTTGTCATTGGATTTAATATTTAAAGCAGGGACTGCAAATAATGATTATTTTATTTTTTTTTAAATCAAAAAATCATTCAATTAGAGTATCATTGAGACAGCGATAAATATACCAATATTCAAATATAAGCATCATTTATGCAATTCCACCATGATTTGCAATTCTTCAAGTTTTATGATTTACTCACAAAATAATGTTTAATTTTGAGTTATACTTTAACACTCAACAAATAATCATTATTTTTGAGCAAAAAAATAAAACTTATTAAATAATGATTATTCCTTGAGTTTTAGTTTTTGTTCAAAAATAAAACCCAAGTTGTAATTTTAGCTTTTTCTTAGGAAGTACGGAAAAAACGTGTATCTATTCCTCGACAGTAAGCCAAGACAAACCATTCCTCTTGTGCCAGTAGCTTCTTTTGATTAAGATCGTTATATTGATCTATTTATAGAAAAGCTTATCTTAAAATACATCTTGAGTTTTATTTTTGAACAAAATAACTTATTTAATAAGTTTTATTTTTTTGCTCAAAAATAATGAATAGTTGTTTAGTGTTGAAGTATAACTCAAAGTTAATCATTATTTTGTGAGCACACCCTAAAAAATTGTAAAGAATCATTATTATATAATTTTTACAATAAAACTTATAATGATTACAGTCCCTGATTTAAAGTAGTAGATGTATATTGAATGTCATTGTTTTTAATAATTAAAGGAGTAGATTTATATAGAGGTCCATTTAATTTGAGACTTTTACTTAATATTGATGGTGAAGAATTATTTATATCTACTTTATAACATTTTTTATTATTTAAATTACTTTTTAGTTTTTTTGTTTTAAGTTTTTATTTTTTTATCAGGAATTTCATTTGATACATTGTTTCTTATTATTGTTGTTGTTGGTGTTTTATATTGCATTTGATTAATAATTTCATTTAATGGTGTTGTAATTGATTTAAAAGTATCTTCTAACATATTAAGTCTATCTATTTCATTCGATTTTATATTTATTAATTTGTCTTTCAATATTGATATCGTTTTTATGAGATCTCTTTACAATTTATCTTTCATTATGTGCAAGTGTATATGTATGTTATCACGTTAACATGTAAAAGTAAATTAATCAATATATTAAATTTCGTTAGTGTTACTATAGACCTTATATTAAACTGATATTAATTTGATATTGATTTAATATTGACAAACAACAATCCATATTTATCTTTCCAACATTCACTACAAATTTTTATAATATTATTAAATGACATATCACCGATTCACCGTTGTATATTCATTTTGTTAAAAGCAACACAACACAGTCAGCAGCCATTGACTGAACTGTCACAGAGAACTCACATGCTGGAGTTTAGATTTGGTTAAGGCTTACTCTCTCTACAAGTCGTCAATGAATAAAGATCGTCGTCTAATAGACTATTTCCACGGGCACCAAATGCTCGAGCATTTGCTCACATTTGATTGAGTCTGATTTTGGCCTTTCCACGTCCAAATGTGAAACGGTAGATTGACATTTGTCAAACTGCCATTCGCCCGAATTAAATTCAGTAGATTTGTTTTATTGTTTACATTTTATTTAAACAAGTTGAAGAAAAGTGAAAGTTATGGCAAAAATAAACAACGAAGCAAATAAAGTTAAAGTAATTATGCTTTCGCAAGCGGTTGCAGCGAATTTGGACAGTGAGGAACAGGCAGAGGACGAATTTAATGCGGAGGTGGTAAAATATATTGAGGACTGGGAAGCGGAGATGACCGAATTATTTTACAAAAGCGAACAAACAACACTACCCGCAATTGGTCAGACAATACCCAAGTGTCCATCTTTCTGGTCATTTGTAAGCATATAAAAAGAAATCGTTATCCGGCGCCGTAATATGATAAATGATTTGTTATAGGAATGCCATGGAGTGTTTTGAGAGCGCGACGTGCCCAACAACTCGGATGGGTTTTTTAAGGATAATTTTAGAGTAGAGAGGAGTGTCTTCGGCATATTAACCGAGCGCCTAAAAGGATTAGAGTAATAAGACACAGTGATGCGAAAAGCGATTCCTTTAAATAAGCGCATTGCTATTGCGCTGTATTGACTGGTATCCTCGGCGGAGTACCATGTTGTTGGCAGGCTGTTCGGCGTTTCAGATTCGATGGTGTACAAAAAATAAGAAAAGCCATTGCGACTTATTACTGCGGACGGCAGTCCGCGCTAGTGACGAAAGCAGACTCCAAAAACTCACACGTAGTGAAGTTTGCTGGGCTGCAGGCCACTAGCTATATATACACGCAATATTGGATATATAGATCGGCTGGACCGATCGCAATGTGTTATATATCATTCGAAAGGTAATTTCGGTGGTTTTAATATGACATATGACATACTATTATCGCCGATAAGTCAGAAATTTTTCGAAATACAGCCGTTTGCATATCTTTGTCAAACTTTGCACGTTTGAATGTGGAGCTTCGTTTGGGACATAAAGCTCAAATTTTTAGAAGCAGATAGTTGACAGAATTGAATACGCGTCGAACGGTACTTCATTCACCCAAATCGGACTATCCATTCCTAAGATATTGGATATATATTAATATTAAAATATTGATGACGTCATCGAGCTGAGATGGAAATCTTGTGTGTTGGTTTGCTGGACCAATCTTGAGATATCGGAATGAATATTCTTGATCGTGTTACTTCCAAAAATCTAAGAAGCTTTTGTTCTAGAACTTTTTTAAAAAACTGCTAATTTGGCGGGAAAAAGCTAGAATAGTTAAAAATTCAATTGAAAACTGCGGTCAAACCATAGATCCTATAAAAAATTTTTACATTACATCACTCGAAAGGTTTTCAAAATAGCTTTAATATAAGTCTAAACTAACTCTGTAAGATTATTACATGATGTAAAAATTACATGAATAATTTTTCTCTTATACCCTGTGGGGGTATATTAAGTTTGTTAAAAATATGTAACGGGCAGAAGGAAGCATGGCCGACCCCATAAAGTATATATATTCTTGATCAGCATCAATAGCCGAGTCGATATAGCCATGTCCGTCTGTCCGTCTGTCCGTCGGTCTGTCGGTCTGTCGGTCCGTCCGTATGAACGAAAGGATCTCAGAGATGGTAAGAGCTAGAAGCTTGAACTTGGTGTCCCAGCACTGGTAATTTTTGCAGGCAGATCAAGTTTATCTTTTTTTTTGGATACCACGGCCACTTTGCCCACAAATTAAGTAAAAGTAAAAGCATAAAACAAGCAGTTTTGTAGCTCAAACCCCTCATAACAAGAGCAATATAATAGCTAAAGACTTCACATTTAGCACACATGATAAATATTTTGTGTTCAATGTGTCCAGAAAATTTTATCACGATGCCACGCCCCCCTCGCCTACAAAACGGAAAAGCTTATAACAAGAGCAATATTACAGTTAGAGACTTCAGACTTGGGACACATGATGAATATTTTGTGGTCGATGTGTCCAGAAAATTGTATCGCGATGCCACGCCTCCTTCACCTACAAATTAAGTAAAACCTCATAAAGCAAGCACTTTTGTCACTCAAAAACCTCATAACAAAAGCAGTTTTGTAGCTGAAGACTTGAGATTTGGCACACATGATGAATATTTTGTGGTTGATGTGTCCAGAAAAATGTATCACGATGCCACCCCCCCTTCACCAACAAATTAAGTAAAACCTCATAAAGCAAGCAGTTTTGTCACTCAAAAACCTCATAACAAAAGCAGTTTTGTAGCTGGAGACTTGAGATTTGGCACACATGATGAATATTTTGTGGTTGATGTGTCCAGAAAAATGTATCACGATTCCGCGCCCCCTTCGCCCACAAAAATTAAAAAACGAATTACCAGAGAATTTCATCTGGAGTGAATTTGAGCGGGTTCCTGTTAACCCACAGGGTATATTACGGTCGGGGTCCCGACTGTTCGGCTTGTTTTTTTTTGAATTTGAATAAAAATTGAGTCCTTAAGCTTGTATTTTTGATTTATTATTCTTAAGCGTGGAAACATTGCGCAAATTTTGAGATATAACACTTGTCAGGCAAAATTCGGGTTGACAAAATATAGCGTTTTCAGTTTTGCCGTAAAAAAATCCTGTCTAGATATAAGCTGTTAGATTGGAGCTGGTGGGGCCGTGAGTGCCTAATGAGAACAAAATTTAATGTTATATGATGCCAATTTTAACTACGGATCGATTGGAATCCAAATCCGTTAACTCATTTAAAAGTTATTATAATATTAAGTATCAACATTTTATGTACATGTTAGTGTGCTTGCATATTTATGCAATTAATAAGAAAACGGCGCCTACGATTTTGGTATATTTTCAATATATTATAGCTAATGAAATTATGCAACTTTTGGTATATAGGTCATATCTGGGATACTTCGTTTTGGCAAGATATTACATTTTTAATCTACACATATTTTCCTTTGTGAGTCTTAAGAAAAATAGCAACGGTGAGAAATGTAAGAACTATCACGGCCTTGTAAACATAACTGCAATTTAGAGCACTCCACAAAGCAGCGTCGTTGGCTGAGTGGTTAGAGTGTCTGACTCTAACGCACAGGGTCGGAGGTTCAAATAAAGTTAACGGCTTCAAGTTTATTTTAATTATATAATATTTGTAGCAGTTTAAATTGTTTTTTTTTTATTTAATTGCAATCGATTCATCATATCACATATCCCATATAATTCCTTTTTGTAACGTTTTCATCTTAGATTAACAACAGAATGAACTAGAAGAACATGTAAGGATATTTTCAGCTCCGCAAACAAAGCTGCAATTTAGCAGGGACTTGGTAATTAGCTCGTTGGATTTTCCTTAGTGTCAGAACAGCAGCGACGAGAGCAAAATGTAATGACAATTACAGCTCTTTAAACAAAGTTGCAATTTAGCACGCGCCTGACGGTAAGTGCGTTGGCTTAATGGTTGATGTGTTAGACCTACACGCGAGAGGTCGCAGGTTCGAGCACCAGGATATTCTGTTGTGCGATTTTTTTTAATTTTCACCATTTTAATTATAATTTGTTTAATTTTAAATTTGATTGGAAACTATTTTTGCAAATATTTGAATAGTTTTTATTTAAATATTAAGTCTAATGCCGCTTTACGAAAAAATGAGATGAAATATCTTGTATTCTTGAAATTGTATGCAATTTATTGAAAATGGCGCCTATGCATTTTTATCAATTTCTAATATATGTATTACATCAATTGAAATCCAATATATTACAGACATTAAAATTCTACAAATGTTTGTACATATATAACCCTTTGTCGGGGATAATTAATTTTTGCAAACTGTCAATTACAGTTTAATGATTTGGAGCTCCGAATTTAAGAAGGTTTAAAATTAGCTAACTGACTAAAAATTGGAATTCCAAAAACTTCTGATATCCCCTCAAAAAAACCTATACACGAGGTAAAAATCTAGTAACGAAAACATATTCACGCCCCAAAATTACTGATATCAAATTTTGTGACGAACAATATTAATTTAAATATATAAACTATTCTAATATAAAACAATTCGATCCGGGCGCGACAGTAGGATACTCTGTGCAGGTCTTCAAAGAAAAGTATTTTCATATAATGGGATTTAAATATATCGCTTGAAGTCGATTTTGCTTGCATCGAGAGTAGGTTGCTTGCGATAGTCTGGCAACACTGGACTGCGGCTGTTGATTGTTTATGTTTAGCGCCACAGCAGACAAAAGGCATATCAAATATACATGAACAAATGCGCCTTTTCGTTCATTATATCGTCGGCGCGGCGCATCGACTGCGCTGCTACTGCGCTGCAACGCTTCTGCTGCGCTGCATAAATTTGTTTCTTGAATAACTTATGAGTTCAATATCCGATCATACTGAAATTTGTTGCACACATTGAGAGTAGGATACTTATTATGTGTGCCAAATCTCTACCTATAAAACTGCTCTTGTTATCAGCTTTTCCGAGTTATGGGCGAAGGGGGTGGGGCATCGCGATGAAATTTTCAGGACACATTAAGCCCAAGCTTCCGAGTTTATTATCCGATCGCGATGATTTCAGGATTTTCAGGATACATTAGGACCCCAATGCTTGTCCTGTGTGCCAAAATTCAAGGCTCCACTTTTGAAATTGACCATTATATGGGATTTTACCTTTTTTTTGAATAACTTCCGAGATTACTATCAGATCGCGATGAAATTTTCAGGATACGTTAGGACTTTGATACTCGTCCTGTGTGCCAAATTTCAGGACTCTAGCTTTAATATTTTTGTTTTCGATTTTTGGGGGCGGAAGGGGGCGTGGCAAAATTCTAAAACCAACTTGACCTTTATGCAGCACTTAGGAGTATTCTCACCAAATTTGGTGACCATAGCTCTTATAGTCTCTGAGATCTAAGCGCTCATACAGCAGCACAGACGGACAGACGGACATGTCTATATAGACTCGGCTGTTGATGCTGATCAAGAATATATATACTTTATGGGGTCTGCCGGACTTCCTTCGACCTGTTACGCACACTTTTTTTTGACAAACTTAATAGACCCGTTTTACTTTTTTAAAGATCCACTGAGATCCACGCGTTCATACAGACGGACAGACAGACGGACGGACGGACAGACAGGTGTAAATCGACTCTGCTATTGATACTGATCAAGAATATATATACTTTATAGGGTCGGAGATGCTTCCTTCTGCCTGTTACATACATTAACACAAATTCATTATAGCCTTTTTTGCCCATTTTTAATGCGCACAGGCTATAAAAATAGTTTGGTACTCGGCACTGCGCAGAAAGATTTTTTAATTACACAAATGCTGCACCTTTTTGCGCAATGTGCGGAATGGCAATCTAATTTTTTATATTAGAATAGTTTATATATTAAAATTAATATTGTTCGTCACAAAATTTGATATCAGTAATTTTGAGGCGTGAATATGTTTTCGTCACTAGATTTTTACCTCGTGTAGAGGTTTTTTTGGGGGGTATATGGGTCAATCTCGCGTGTCGCACGTAACATTCGTACGATTTTGTAGATTAAAATATTAAAATTTTTTGACTTTCAAAATATGTATCGGTAACTTTTGCTTAGTGTACTTTCGAATGACATAAAATATAATTTGGTTACAGTGACTTTTTGTGAAATATTTGTTCATAATGTGTTGTAGCGCACGCTACACTAAATGGAAGTTACTTTTAAATTTTAAATTTCATTTGTAATTTTTAGCGAATTATGCATAAAGCACACAAAATCCAATATCTTAAAGAAAACTGATAGTAATAGAATGCGGAAAAAACTAATCTGGAGTCAAAAAAGGATTTGGGTTTTTAGTAAACGCCGTGAACCCATAGTGTCGCACGTTACGTAGCGCACGCTACATTTTTTCCAGTAGCATATGAATAAAACCAAAATATTTTTATTTAACAAAAAATTATGAAATATATGTTTTGAATTATTTGCTTATAAATGACTTTATGTAATATAATATGTTTATACTAAATGAATTGTTTCATCATCTGCGTCGACAGAATTTTTTACATCGGATTCATCTTCGTCCTTGAGGTACTTCTCAAAAAGCAATTTAATAAGTTGTTTTTTTTTTGAATATCCTTTGGTAAAGCCATTTGCACTTTTGTTAATGCCTTGTAAAGGGAATTCTTGGTTTTATACGCACTGCTGATTGATAGTACTTCTTGATCTTCATTCTCTTGCTGTTTTTGTTCCTTTAATTTCTTTCTATATGTATGCATACGGTTTCGGTTGTACGTCTTTAATGTTTCAGTTGACGCCTCATTGTGTTCCAAGTTTTTTTCTATAGGTTTTCATTCTCTTAGTATTCTTTAAACGAACTATTTTTGATAAACTATCATTTGAATTTATTTTTGCACGATAATTTCTACAACGCTCTGCACACGTCTTCATCTTTTCAGCACCTTTTTTTATTCTGAGGGATATATTATATCTAGTACCTGTTTTGTAACCCTTTTAAAGGATTTTTTAGAATAAGTCTTGTACTACTTTGGGGAATTTTGGCAGGTAGGTAGTACAGAAATTATGAATGAACTAGGTATGAATTATAATTTGTTTACATGAAGTTATTACCTACTTATATGGAAGTTACTACCTATATGAGTTAAAAAAGTAATTGTTTTACTTAAATAAAGAAAAGTATCTATATAATGACCTACATATATTACGTGTATAAGAAGTAAAAATAAAATAATTTTTGGGGAGAATTGAACACGTGTCGTAATATACCAAAAAAAAAAATAAATAAAAATATGTAGAATTTTAATTTTTGATATACTTTAAAGTAAATTATAAATGTGATTTAAAATTATAGACAACTTAAAAAAAAATGTTTATAGTAACTATATTAAAAAAACCTTAATTTATGTGTCGCACGCAACAACGCAGGGACTTGACGTATCATGACTGATTTAAATTTTTCTAAAATAAAAACATAAGAACTTTTTCACTAAAATTGTAGAGAATTAAGCAAATCATAATATAGCTATCATTCTGATCATCTATGTTAACAATAAAGTTATAATATCGGTACCGAAATAATGTTAATTTTTGGTATAAAAGTAACAACACTGAGGTTGGGTTGGGTTTGGTGATATTTTTTGTATTTCCAAAAATCGAAATGCTTATCTTTTTACACATTATTAAAGTTAGATATCTACTCTATCTTTCCACAAAAAAAATAACAAAAGGTTAATTTCAAAATTTTTTCGCTGGTGGACTGTTTCTGGGATTTGCCCATATGCTGCTGTAATTTATGGAAAGACGCCCACCGGCATAGCTATAATCACTAGCAAAACAAAGGTGAATCCAATAAAAAACCGAAAGACGTTACCTAAATTGGAACTATGTGCAGCACATCTACTTGCCAAGTTACTAAACGTCGTAACAACAACTATACAAGTCAATAAAGACATATACGCTTGGAGCGACTCTACCATCACATTAGCTTAGATAAGAAACAACAGGAATAAAGACAAATTCGTAAGAATAGAGCAAATAAATGAATTGGCACCAACAGCAACAAGGCGACATGTAGGAACCAAAGAAAATCCAGCATACTTAGGTACAAGAGGGATTTCACCAGACAAATTGACAATGACAAAGCTATGGTGGAACGGTCCAGACTGGCTAACGAAAGATCAAAAAGAATGGTCAACGGAAAGAAACAACGTAGCGAAATTAAATCTTCAAACAAAAACAGATGAAAACTTTCTAAGTATCCTGGAAACAAAATTTAGCAGTTTGGAAAAGTTAACCAGAGTCGTTGCATACGTAAAACGGTTTTTAAATCGTTGTCAGAAAAAAGGACAAATTGGAAGACTATCAATAATCGAGATAAAACAAGCAAAACAAGTCATAATTAAACAACATCAGTACAGAGAATACACAAACGAAGTAATGAAATTAAAAGAAACAAGCGGAACAGTTGGGACCCCGACCGTAATATACCCTGTGGCTCTACAGGAACCCGCTCAAATTCACTCCAGATGAAATTCTCTAGTAATAACAACACACGCTTAGTATGTATGCAAATTTGTGATATACGCAAAGCTGTAACAAATGCACAAATAATTGCTATCACAAATTAACAAACACGGTTTACGGGCACAAAATAAGCAGAATTAAACACCGAATATTAACGTAACACAATATGACACAAATAAATCAATATTTAATTAGTATACTCAGCAGAAAACTAATAAAGTCACAGAGCACAGATAAACACGTCTATACACAACGAAGGTTAGAAGGTACAATAATACGAAAAATATAAAATAATATTTAACTGAAGAATTTTTATTTCATTTATTCATCTAATAAATATAATAATAAATAAGTATAAAATCAAATAAAATATAAATTAAATTATTTTGTATTACTTCAGTGCATTATACTTAAAATAATTCGGCCGATAATTAGACATGCACACACGGACACCATGGTGTGTACAAGTTACCGGGTGTCACTGGGACACACATTTCAATGGATGTGAGTAGGGTGGCAAAAAGTGAAACACTTGCAGTTCTCTGATGCTCACATCATTCCCATACAAATTACGAATGCAATTCAAGAGCATCCAACCCAAACGCTCCCATTCGTTGCCATTCGCCGTGTGTGATTTTAGTATTTTTATATCGAACACGCGATATTTATCGATGAATATGGCCATTCCCAAACAATCAACACTACAATCAGCTGTTTTGTGTCAAGCCAAATGTAAGCAAAAAATGTGCGCCAATTATTAGTTTTGAAATAAATAATAAAATATTTGTATTTTCCGATGAGCAAACAAAGGAAGCAAGCTATCACATGGCTTCCCACCACGAGGCCATATTGCTCGACTTGTGGGAGAAGAATATCAGTGCGCTGAGGTCTGCCCAAAAAAATTTTCATATGTATATACGAGTGTATGCGTGCAAAACTTTTGGAAGCAGATTTCAGCGTCACTTGGAAGGAGCTGCGTAGCAAGATGGACAATATGACCAAACGAGATACGCACTCGAGAGCTAATACGCCTCGGCTCTGAGCGAAATGCAGCCTCGGCTAATTATCAGGAGAAGTGTCTTGAGTTGATGGGGAAGCTTGTTGAAAATAATAAATAGAGTATACAGAAAATGGTTTTATTTTTTTTATTTACATATTGGCAAATCCCAGAATAATGTATAAAAAGATAAGCATTTCGATTTTTGGAAATACAAAAATTATCACCAAACCCAACCCAACCTCAGTGTTGCTACTTTTATACCAAAAATTAACATTATTTCGGTACCGATATTATAACTTTATTGTTAACAATCAGAATGATGATGATCAGAATGATAGCTATATTATGATTTGTTTAATTCTCTACAATTTTAGTGAAAAAGTTCTTATGTTTTTATTTTAGAAAAATTTAAATTAGACATGATACGTCAAGTCCCTGCGTTGTAGCGTGCGACACATAAATTAAGGTTTTTTTAATATAGTTACTATAATGTTTTTTTTTAAGTTGTCTATAGTTTTAAATCACATTTATATTTTACTTTAAAGTACATTAAAAATTAATATTCTACATATTTTTATTTTTTTTAGTATATTAACTTCTGTAGCGTGCGACACGTTTTTAGTTCTCCCCAAAAATTATTTTATTTTTACATTTACATTTACATTTTTAGCAAACATTGAATGTTGGTCATTATATAGATACTTTTCTTTATTTAAGTAAAACAATTACTTTTTTAACTCATATAGGTAGTAACTTCCATACAAGTAGGTAATAACTTCATGTAAACAAATTATAATTTATACCTAGTTCATTCATAATTTCTGTACTACCTACCTGCCAAAATTCCCCAAAGTGGTACAAGACTTATTCTAAAAAATCCTTTAAAAGGGTTATAAAACAGGTACTAGATATAATATTGATATTGATAATGGGTCAACTTTGAGAGGCTATACCGTCCACAATTTTTACATATTTAAAAAAACCTTTTGGATTCTCCCAACGGGCCACTGTACGTCGTTTAGCTTTTGAGTTAGTCTCAATAATCTGCTATTGTTTTTGAGAATCACTATAAATGATCAGTTTTTGGCAAGTGGTCACCAAGAAAGCTTGTTTGATTTATATCCCTCAGAATAAAAAAAGGTGCTGAAAAGATGAAGACGTGTGCAGAGCGTTGTAGAAATTATCGTGCAAAAATAAATTCAAATGATAGTTTATCAAAAATAGTTCGTTTAAAGAATGCTGAGAGAATGAAAATCTACTGGAAAAACAAAAAAAAAACTTGGAAAACAATGAGGCGTTAACTAAAACATTAAAGGCGTACAACCGAAACCGTATGCAAGCATACAAAAAGAAATTAAAGGAACAAAAACAGCAAGAGAATGAAGATCAAGAAGTACTATCAATCAGCAGTGCGTATAAAACCAAGAATACCCTTTACTGAGCATTAAAAAAAGTGGAAATGGCTTTACCAAAGGATATTAAAAAACAAGCCGATCAGTCGAGCGGGCGCGACAGTAGGATACCCTGTGCAGGTCTTCAAAGAAAAGTATTTTCATTATAAAGGAATTTAAATATATCGCTTGAAGTCGATTTTGCTTGCATTGAGAGTATGTTGCTTGCGATAGTCTGGCAACACTGGACTGCGGCTGTTGATTGTTTATGTTTAGCGCCACAGCAGATGAAAGGTATATCAAACATACATGAACAAACGGGTCTTTTCGTTCATTATATCGTCGGGGCGGCGCAGCGACTGCGCTGCATAAATTTGTTACTTGAATAACTTCTGAGTTCAATATCCCATCGTACTGAAATTTATAGAACACATTGAGAGTAGGATACTTGCCATGTGTGCCAAATCTCAAGTCTCTAGCTATAAAACTGCTCTTGTTATCAGCTTTTCCGAGTTATGGGCGAAGGGGGCGTGGCATCGCGATGAAATTTTCAGGACACATTGAACCCAAGCTTTCTATCATGTGTGCCAAATCTCAAGTCTCTAGCTTAGACATTGCTTATGTTATGTTGATTTTTCTAATTTTAAAACCAACGGGACTTGGGATCAAAAATTGAAAATAAACTTGATCTGCGTATGGTATTCAGGAACCTACATTCCAAATTTGAAGTCTCTAGCTCTTATAGTTGCTGAGATCCACGCGTTCATACAGACGGACGGGCGGACGGACGGACGGACGGACAGACAGACGGACAGGTGTAAATCGACTCGTCTATTGATACTGATCAAGAATATATATACTTTATAGGGTCGGAGATGCTTCCTTCTGCCTGTTACATACATTCACACAAATTCATTATATCCTTTTTTGCCCATTTTTAATGGGCACAGGCTATAAAAAAACAACTTATTAAATTGCTTTTTGAGAAGTACCTCAAGGACGAAGATGAATCCGATGTAAAAAATTCTGTCGACGCAGATGATAAAACAATTCATTTAGTATAAACATATTATATAACATAGATTCATTTATAAGCAAATAATTCATAACATATTATATTTCATACTGTTTTGTTAAAATAAAAATATTTTGGATTTATTCATATGCTGCTGGAAAAAATGTAGAGTGCGCTACGTAACGTGCGACACTATGAGTTCACGGCGTTTACTAAAAAACCAAATCCATTTTTGAACCCAAATTAGTTTTTTCCGCATTCTATTACTATCAGTTTTCTATTAGATATTGGATTTTGTGTGCTTTATTATGCATAATTCGCTAAAAATTACAAATGAAATTGAAAATTGAAAAGTAACTTCCATTTAGTGTAGCGTGCGCTACAACACATTATGAACAAATATTTCATAAAAAGTCACTGTAACCAAATTATATTTTTAGCCATTCGAAAGTACACTTGAATACCTCTAAACACTAAACAAAAGTTACCGATACATATTTTGAAAGTCAAAAACGAGCTTCAAACTTGCGTCGAAGTAGAACCTTACTTTCTTTGGATCGGAAAGTTTCTTCTAAAGCCTGCAGTAGATATTCGACTGACATTACCATGTGAACATTTTCGGAATGCAGCCACTTTAATGCTCTATCCTTCAATTTTGCCATTATTAGCATTCGCAACATGTTGTCGTTTAACTTGTAAACATTTGCCACCGCTCGAAGTTGTGAAATCTACATAGTGACGTCACTGTTGTTGTTGCCCGTTGTCTTGCCGTGGTATGTTGGCAAGATTTCACGCAACATGTTTAGCAACATGATCCCGTCTTTTCCGTCGTCGATGCTTTTGTTTCCTTGTTCTTCCTTCGTTTTCTCTTTCTCGCGTATGAGAAATTCGTTTTCCAATTTCATCACTTCCAGCTGTAGCTTTAGCTTCGTGACGTTGCTCTCTTTTCCGTTGTCCGTTATTTCTTTGTCCTCTGTCGTTTTGTTAATTGCGTCTTCATTCATTACGTTTTCGTCCGTTGCTTTTTCGTCCATTACGTTTTCGTCTGACAGAACGACGGCTTTGGCGCCAGCTATATAATTTTCGTTTGGCATCTTAGCGCGTTCAATTTCAGCTAGAGAAAAATTTTTTCCATTCTTATGATCGTCGCTCTGCTCGTCATCTGGATCCTCATCAGGTGGAGGTGCTCCTCGTGTTTCTGCTGACAACGCATTTAACCGGGATGCCATGGCTGCTTTGTTACCATTTCTAGGCAAGCCGAGGACGTCCAGCCAATTTCGCAATTGGGCCGCTGAAAAATCGTCTGCCCCGATCAAATCCATTGTATTGTTTCAGATAGGCTTGTGTGGTGTTTAATTTTATTTATTTATTTTTTTTTCTGAAGGAACTTTGGATAATTATCCCACTTCTGAAAATTGTAGCCAGTATATTTCTTTTATTAATCGCGCAATGCGACTGTTGCTTACAATTGCCGAATACAGAATGTCTTAATTCTACTTTACTTCGCCTCTCTCTTCTTATGTTTCTTTACAGTGTATGTTAATTGTTTATCGCTTATGTATGTTATGTTATTTACAGCTTAATTATACATTTGCATCGAGCTGCTGTATGTACATAACAGCGAGATGCAAATTGGTGTTTCTTACATTTAATTTATATAATATCCCTATTCCTACTACAATTGCTTGAGTCATCATTGCGCATGCTCCTTCGAATGGAACTAAGTATTTGCAATTTATCGCTACTTCCTCGATGTAGTGACCGATTATATTTAGTTCCGTTATGTAGGGTTCCAGGTTGTAGTGGATAATTAGGTTCCATTTTGATGAGACTGTGTCTAGTTTTCCTTGTGCATCCAGAAACATCATTGCATTCTTATCCAGCGGTGTTACTTTAGCTTGATTCAGTTTTGTTGTATTCATGCTAGCCACGTTGTTTATTGACGCGAATATCATCAGGCAGCTTAATATGGTTACTAATGTCGTTGAATTACTCCTCTCGTTTACTTTGGTTTCTTTTCTGTCCTTTTTCAGTGGACAAATCTTGTGAATCGATCTTTTTATCACTCCATTTTGTGTTTTAATCGAAACTACCCTTACTTTTCCATCCATCACCGGGTGGGTCTCCTCAATCCGTCCGAGAGGCCATTTTGTGTCGTTTTTAACTAAGACTATTCTTCCAACTTCTAGATTCGGTGATTCCTTCTGCCATTTCAAACGTTTTTGTAGTGTTACTAAATATTCATCCTTCCATTTCTGCCAAAAGTGTGTTTTCATTTTTGATATAAATTTCCAACGATCTGTCAATGAAACTTTACTTTCCACTTCGTTCTCGGCTACTTTTAACATCGGTCGTCCAATTAGAAAGTGTCGTGGAGTCAAAATATCGTCGAATTCATTGCTATAGTCAATAGGATATAATGGGCGTGAATTCAACATGGCCTCAATCTGTGCGAGCAGCGTACTCATTTCTTCGTATTTTAGTGTGCTTTCTCCAATTATTCGTTTCAAATGATATTTCACTGACTTTACTGCAGCTTCCCAGATTCCTCCAAAGTAGGGACTTGCCGGCGGAATAAAATTCCATTCTATTCTTTCCTTATACAGTATTGGGGCTATACTGTTCTGTTTTATTGCTTTAATGAATTCGGAATTCAATTTCTTCTCTGCTCCAACAAAGTTTGTACCATTGTCAGAATATATATGTTGACATTTATCTTTCCTGGCTATGAACCTTTTGAGTGCTGCTATAAACGCTTCTGTTGTTAGATCACTTACGACTTCCAAATGTACTGCCTTTGTGCTCATACATACA
>OY282582.1:12015557-12140084 GCA_958299025.2 Drosophila histrio
ATTTAATAATTATTCTTATTATTTTCAAAATAAAAATAGTTATCATTTATTATAAATGTTTTAAAAAAGTGGATTATTATAAAATCAAACTTAAAAATGGTACATAGTATGTGTAAGTGAACTCATGGAAAATTTGCTGTTGGCAATAAAAGAGCATGGCGCTGGTCATGTCTGTTACTTTGATTTGGCGCGATTTTCTTTTGTTTTTTGCTTGTTCTAAATTGGTTTGTTTTGATTCTATAATAATAAATTCTTATAAAACATTTATAATAAATAATAACTAGAAAAAAAAAGAAACATAAGTATGTTCAAATTAAAGAACAAATGACTCAACGGGGAGTCGAACCCACGAACAGAAATGTCCTCCGACAACTTAGCCGACACGGCCAAAGCGACAATTAAGCTCCCGACGTCGAAACGGATAGATGTACACAGAACACCGCCATCTGATCTTCGCTTTCGTCGCCAGAATAGAAAAAGTGAGAAACAAAGCATTGCCATTGCGGTGTTGCCATGTTTCATGAACCTCACGCACACAAGCAAACGTGAGCATGTACACACTTGGACACACACACAGAATCGAAATGAGAGAGCGAGCGTCACAGACGTGCTCATCGTTCTGGTGTCTGTCCAAGACTGAAATCGTTTGCTGCGCTGAGCAGTGCGCTCTCGTTCTTTTGAGTGTCGATCGTTCGCTCTGGGGTTCTATGACTTCGGCTACTCACGAACGGGGTTCTATAACTTCGGCTATTCTGGGGTTCTATGCTTGCTGCAAATTTTGTGCTCACGAAAATCGCTGTTTGACGCCTCTATGTATTGTATGCTTAGTGGAAATACTTTTATGAAGACCTGCACAGGGTTTCCCACTGTCGAGCGCGCTCGAATGATCGGCTTGTTCTATTTTAAAAAAACGGACTTGATATCGAAAATTGAAAACAAAATTGATCTGCGTATGGTATTCAGGAACTAGTGATCTGCATGGCTTCACTCACAACAATGAATGCACTCGAATTTAATTGAATTGAGTGAGTGCGAAGAACGCAATGAAATGCATGTGTATCAATATGAGTGCATGTTGTGTGTCAAAAAATATGCCATTCTGCAAAATGAGTGAGAATAAATAAAGCGTTAAACGTAATGAAAAATTTGACAAGCCGAAGGCACCCAAATTACTCAAGTTTTTCTGTGCATTCATTTCGTTTGATGTCAGGGAAGAAGGCAGTCGTACGATATGGAAGGGGAAAAAATAGCCGAGGAGAATGTATGTATTTTGCACGTGGCTTTTTTGGTTTTTGTGTTGATTTTGTTGTTATTGTTTTTATATGTGTTTTACATGATTATTTTAATTAATAATTTATATTGTTTGCTTGTTCGAGCTTAGATAAATATCTGTGTATTTGTGACCTGTCTATAAGTGTTTCTTGTGTGATTTTTTTCAGATTTAATTTATTTGCTTAAAATATATATATGTTTTAAAAAGCGATGTGGTTGTAAAGGAGAATAGCGTAGAGGAAATAAAGGAAAAGCTTCATGGTCAAATGTATAGCTTGATTGAGAAGAGAGGCCGAAGAAAAGTGCGGCAATTTTTCTCCAAAATAAAAAACGAAAATTGAGAGGAATTGGTTGACCTTGTGCCTGTAAGATGTGTTTCTCTGTTTTTAAGTTCACGGGAAGCACATCGAACCTAGTTCAACATAAATGCTATTTAGTGAACTCTAGTAAATTTTCCAAAGCTTCTCCAATTGACGTGAATCCAGCAACGAAACAGTAGGGTGTGTGTGTCGTTACCGAGTGGGTGGTTGAGAATTGTCGTCCATTTAAAATTATCGATGATTCCGGACTTAAAAAGTTGGCATCATGTCTAATTAATGTTGGAACTACGTTTGGATCTAATGTCGACTTAGATAAGTTGTTGCCTCATCCAACAACTATATCCCGATATATATCAACGATTTATGAGACACATTTTGGCCCAATAAAAGCGGAAATTATAAAATATAAAGCCTTCGAATATGCCATCACTAGCGATATTTGGACTGACAATTTTTTAAAATCATCGTGGCTGTCCTCTACTGTTCACTATATAAAGGAAGGAGTGCTTGTTGATCGTCTAATGGCCATAAAATCGATGAAAGGAACATCCTGCACAGGCTTGTTAATCTAATCCAGAAGTGTTCAAGTTTAATTTAATTATATTTTCTATATCTAGGTTTAAATATTCGGGCAAAAATAGAAGATATTTTGAAAGACTTCGATTGTGATCTTGAAGTGGACAATCCCATTATTGTTACCGATCGTGGGTCAAATATGATTAAGGCCTTTCGAGATTTGGAAAAAATTCATTGCGTCAATCATCTGCTGAACAACGCTATTGAAAAAGCTATAGATTCTGTTCCCGAGATTGAGAATATTATCACTATTTGTAGCAAGATTGTGAAATATTTTAAAAAGTCAGGATTGAATTCTTCTTTAGGATTATCTTTGAAGAGCTTTTGCCCCACTCGCTGGAATACAGTCTATTATTTACTAAAATCCATTGAAATGAGTTGGATTGACTTAACAACGATATTAAAAGATAAAAATCAGATTTGCAGAAGTGTAGGTATCAACCTTAATCATTTAGGTTCTATTGTCCGTCTATTAGAAGTATTTGAAAATGTTTCAAAAAAACTTGAAGCAAGCAAACGTCTTACAATCCACTTGATTTTCCCGAATGTAAATAAATTAAAGAAAACCTGTCAGTCCGAATACAATGATATTGATATTATTCCATCCCTTAAGTCCGCACTCCAATCCCAAATTTTAGCAACAGTAATTCCAAATTTGACAGTATACCATAGCATAGCCATATTTCTTTTCCCACCTATAAAGAAATTAATACAATTTACACCCACTGAAAGGGAAGCTGTAATTCATAAGTGCAAAAATATAATGCATTTCTTTCTCAAAGACAGTGTTTGTGACATAACAGAAACCGATACAGCTAATGATGAATTTGCTGAATACATAGATGTCCTCCAAGTGACACAAATAAAGACCAAGTGGAACAGGAAATTACAGGGTATTCCAATATTAATGTTACGTTCACCACTAATTTTGATGCTTTGGCTTGGTGAAATATGCACCAGCACTTTTTTCCCCTTTTGCACAAAACGAGCTGCAAAATATTCTGCATTCCAGCGAGCAGCGCGGATTCGGAAAGAACAATTTCAAACGCTAGAAATTTAATTACTGAAAAGCGTTGTCTAACCCAGACAACATAAATAAAATAATGTTCCTTAACTCCAATATAAATAAATTAAATATATAAATATATTGTACATATTTTCATTATCTTATAAAATATCAAAACAAATAACATTGATTTTCGTTTTTTCTTATTACTTTTTCCTTAAGAACGACAAACAATAATTAAAAAGGCTTGTTTTGACATTAGAATGCATTCAAAATGAAACCTCGGTTTCTCATGCATTCCCACTCATTCACTTCGTTCTTTTTCGTTTGAATGTTGTGCGGCCGAGTCGTATGTGAGTGCATTGTTTCACTCAAACGTGTTCGACTTCGCGTTCAATTTCACTCAACGCATTTTGAGGATTGTTTATTTGAACGTGGTTTTTATGCCACTCATGCAGACCTCTATCAGGAACCTACATTCCAAATTTGAAGACTCTAGCTCTAATAGTCGCTAAAATCCACGCGTTCATACAGACGGACGGACGGACGGACAGACAGACGGACAAGTGTCAATCGACTCGGCTATTGATACTGCTCAAAAATATTTATACTTTATAGGGTCGGAGATGCCTCCTTCTGCCTATTACATACATTCACAGAAATTCATAATACCCTTTTTTGCCCATTTTTAATGGGCACAGGCTATAAAAACCAAATAAAAATTTAAAATGAGTAATATAATTAATATTTTGGAAAAGCCAATTATTAATAATTCACTTGTTAGAAAAGATTATCACAGCTATACATCATATCTTAAATCATTCGAAAACAATGATGAAATTCGTATTGCAATTCAAAATCAAGATTTATATATTTTACCAAGTGAAAGTGTATTGAATATCAAAGAAAATATTACAAAGAGTGATTCTACGATCATAGCTGAAAAAGTGTTAACATTGGCATATTTGTTTAGTGAAATTTGATATGAATTAAACGGAAATTGAATAGAAATTGATCGTACACGACAATTGGGTATAACGATAGATTTAAGAAATTTTATAACATGAACTCTACCTCAAACTATGAAATATATAAATGCTGTTGCTTCAATTTTGTTGAACCCTTAAAAATATGTTTTGGATTGGCTGAAGATTATAATAAATGCTAAACATGTATTAATATTATTACGTTCTATAGATAATAATAGTATATTTACCACTACAATAAAAGATATAAAATTTAAAATTACAGATATTACTTGGAAAGTACCACATATTCAGTTAGCCGATTCACAAATACTATCATTGTTTAAAATAATTAATAATCGACAACCGTTAAATATATTTTTTAGAAGTTGGGATATGTATTATAATCCATTATTACCAGAAAGTACAACATTCTTATGGAATGTAAAATTGTCTACAGAAAATGAAAGGCCTCGATTTCCAATTATTGCATTAAGAAATAATGTTACGAATAAATATATACATTGCAATCTATCTGATATAAAAGTACATTAAATTCATATGTATTTCCCTATGACAATCTTAATTTTAAATGTGAAACAAATCGTTTTACTACATTATATAATATGTATATAGGTTTTCAAAAAAGTTATTATGGTTATGATTCAGCACCAATATTATCAAGTGATCAGCTTGAAGCAATTGTACCTATTAATGTATTAGATGAAACTCATCAAAATGATACTGTTAAAATGGACCAATTGATATTAGAATTGAAATGAAAACTTCTAAAAATATACCAATATGCCTACTGTTTAATTATACATGATAAAATATTCGAATATATTCCATAAACAAATGAAGTTGAAAAACTATTGTAAGCAATTATATATATCTCATAAAGCACACAAATTGAAAACTATTGTAAACAATATACATATATGTTAAGCAATAAAGAAATAAATGTACATCTCTCTGACTCATTTTATAATTTATATGTGTGTGACTTAACAGAAGATCTTGTTTAGAAATTATTAATATGAAGATGTTGTTACAACTATTATCATTATTATCTTTCAACTATAAACAAAAATTTAATTTTTTATACATTCTAATTATTCTTTTATTTAAAGAAATAATTATAAATGCTTTGCCAAGCTTAAATATTTCAAATAGTTTAAACGATTCAAATTTAAATAAAAATAGTATTGAATTTAATGCAACCCTTCCCAATAATGATATTATGCAGTGTTAATATATCACTTCAACTGATGATGAAAATAAATAATTAAATAGTGATGATTATTCATTGAATGATATTATCTCAACAACAGCAACAAGAGCGTCGGCAGCTTTTAAGTAAGGGAGGGCCAACGCAAGCTTATGCTAGGGCATTGACGTAAAAATTATGCACGTTCAAGTGGTCCAATTTTGGGCATGCAAAATATATTATAGAACGCGAGAACAGAAAGATATGGAGTTACGCACATAAGTAGGAAAACGGAAGTAGGAAATAGAAAATTTAACTAATTGTGAGTTAGTAGTCAAATTTTAAGTTGGAAAATTGAGTTAGCATTCGAGAAAACATGATAGAGTCTATTATTGTCAGAACATAAGATTCTAAAAGGCTCATGCAATGCGTAGTCTGATCTACAAAGACGAAGAAGAAGAGGTGTATAATTTCTATATACTCTAAAGGGAACAGAAAAGTTGAGCTGTGATATTAATTCCACAGAGTCAATGTCACCGGCAGTAAGTTTATAGAGCTACACCAAGTATTATTCTACGATTAAATAAATAGGAAAGGTTAATTAATTGAAGTCTACTAGTATATGAGGGCAGTCTCAGAAATATGGCCAGAAAATTTAAGTTTATGATCTAGAAGAGTACCTAGATTATTCACGATACTAATCCTGTCAAGATGAACTTCATACAGTGAGTATTCCGCCAAATAAGGATTAGATCGGTAAAATGACATTGCGTTACATTTTGAACTGTTTAAATTTAATAGATTCACACAGCACCATGACTGAAAAGAGTCAAAATCTCCCTGCAATTTAATATGGCATGGCCAACCCTTATATTGCAGAAAAATTTTAACATCATTCGAATACATTAGTACTCGAGAATGTGTTAAAACTGTAGTTAGATTTGTGAACAGTCTCAAAAAGAGAGATGACTACCTTGGGGAACACCAGAAACACCCGAAACGACTTAGAAAAAAAATATTAAATATAAATTTTTGAGTTCTTTGCTTTAAACCAATTTGGTCAAGTTTATGTAAGAAAAGGTAATGGTTAACTGAGTAAAAGGCTTTGCTGAAATTAGTATAGATGATATCAATTTGCTTGTTATTAAGGAAATTTGGACAGATTAAGTTTAAAACCTCCGTTCTAACACGTGTTTTCTCTGACCACTCAATATACAGTCATTAAAAAATTATAATAATTTATTTTTTAATAAATTCAGGTTTTGAAAAATAATTTTATGCAGAATTTGGAAGCTCAATAAAGTAATGTTATTAGTTAAGGGGGGAAAGGGGGGGGCAATGGCCCCCCCTGCCACCCTCTGCATACGCCCTTGAACAGCAACAACAACAACAACTGCTTTACCAGTAATAAATAATTATTTTACAGTAGAAGATGCAATAGCTCCATTTCGAAATAATCTTGTAAATAAAGAATTACATATAGGTAAGATACTAGATGCGACAGAACCATTTTATAGACATTTTAATCTTAAATATATAAGTATTGAAATACCAATTCGTTGTACTTATGATTCTAATCATGAAGAAAAACAATTAAAAATAGATTATTATAAATATCGATAAATGCGTAAAACAAGAGTTCTAAGTAATTGGAAATAGTCAGATCACCAGACTTTTCAAAACAATTAGAAAATCTATTAGATTGAAGATGATATGGAACAGATCATCTTTGCTTTTGTTAAGAAACAATGTGTCTTGAACAATTATTATCTTCTTCTTTCTCATTTGATATTCTCTTCTTTAATTAACATTCTACGCAGTAGACAATAATGTTCACATTTCTTTGCAACATTGTCCCTGCAACATTTTGAAATCATACATCAACATTTGTAAAACAACGCATTTTGTATGTACCAAGTTTAGTGTTAAATTGACGGCAGATCAGTGTGGTCAAGCCTGTGGCGGTCTATTAATACAATAAATTCAACATTTAGAGAATACACTTTTTTTATTCCTAATCATAAGATTTGGTCCTTCGAGCCGGATCTGTCGTAATCTATTACGCACAGGATAAGTTGTTCACCATAGAGCAGCTTAAACAACTGGATCAATCCAGGGGCAGATTGAAGGCAAGTCTTACAAGCTTGCTTCATAATGAGGAGCATCCCCCAGCTGGATGTGACTATGACATCGTAGAGGCAATCCTTACCAGGCTCAATCATGTTTGGATCGAGTTCGAACGGATTGGAGATTGCATGTGTCTTTATGACATGGTTGAAGGGTATGTCGAGACCGCAAACGACAATGAAGTTTATGAGCAAAGGTACTTGAAGGCAATGGCACTGTTGCTTGCACTAAAGCTGTCACACAATACAGAAAACACGACATCAGCAACAACAAAGCTTGCTGAGCAAAACACATTTGCAAACGAAGACGCCATTTCACGTTTCGTACAACAACAACACGAATTCTTCGCGAATTTTCCATTGAGCGCGGCAACAACAACCCAAGCTACCACTGCGACGCAATTGCGAGATTCTGAGTTGCCAAAGTTGCATATCAAATCATTTGGTGGCGATTACAAGGAGTGGCCAGCATTTAATGATTTGTTTGAAACTACAATTCATAATAAATAACATTTGGGAAAAACTCGGAAATTTCATTATTTTGTAATCTTTTTTAATTAATGAAGCAGCCAGTTTAATACGTCATTTGCCAATAACAGATGCGGCATATGATACGGCATGGGAACGATTGATCGAACGCTACAACCGACCACGTCATGTTGTTAATTCATTGCTGGATGCAATGATGCAAGGATCAGCAATGTTTCAATTCTGCGGATGGTCACAGATGGTGCTAACGAAATCGTACGTGAACTGGATGCTATTGGGCAAACAGGACGCAACTGCTGAATAGCTATTTGCTGCTTGCGAAAATAGATCCAGAGTCTAGACGTAAATGGGCTGAGATCAGTCAGGATGCCATATCTCCAACAATTGATGACTTGTTTCAATCCCTCGACGCACGATGTGAGGAATTCGAATTGAGTCAAGGGCTTGCTGCTTCTGAGGTTGCTGCAGGCAACAACAATGACAAGACGAAGTGTAAAATGTGGTTCAACTGAACATCTACTATTCGGCTGCTCGCAAATTTATAATTTGTCTGTTGATCAGCAGCGCGCATTCGTTAAGGGAAAACTCCTATTATTTAATTGCTTGAAGCCCGGACATATGTCAACAAAATGAGAATCAAATCATTGTTGTAGACACTGTCGCGGCAGACATCACACATTAATACACGCACAAGTTTCGTCATTACAGACTTTTGTCAATCCAAGTCAACAAATCTAGACTGCTGCTGAAGAGACTCAGGAGCAAAAGGTGTCATTGGGTGTCACATAGCACAAGCGCCATGCTCAACAACATGTATTTTGTCACAAGGACGAAATAAAGACACTTTACCTACCGCGTGGGTAAACGTGCGCAACGCAAACGGATCATACACAGCTTTTCGTGTGCTATTGGATAGTGGATTAGAGCTATCCTATGTGTCGGAACGCTGCATTCACACACTGGGCATTGTACGTTCCCCATCCCGAATCTTAGTTTCGGGAATATCTTCGGTAAAGGCTGAAACCACACGGGGTTTTAGCAATCTTCACCTGAAATCACGGGTGTCAGACGACACAATTGATGCTACAGTGCACATCCTGGGCAAAATCACCTCACCATTGGCAAGGGACAAGATCGATGCATCAGCACTGAAGATCTTCGACGATATTGCGATTGCAGATCCGATGTTCAACACTACATCACCAATAGACATTCTATTAGACACTGACTATGTGTGGGCTGTAATTACTGGCGAAAAGAAGCTAGACAGCCATGGCAATGTAATTGCAATTTCGACGATGTTTGGATGGGTGATCACTGTCATTACCATTTCGAGCAAAGCAGTCGCTACCACACTGTTCACTTCCATTGATATTAACGCCTCACTCCAAAGATTTTGGGAGTTGGAGGACATCAACATTGGCCTGCCACCGGATTCCGAGGATTTGATGGTAAAGGAACATTTTCGTGATACACACTCACAAGATATCAAAGGAAGGTATGTTGTGAAGCTTCCATTCAAAAGGGCGGATACCACCTTTGTGAATACTTTACAAGAAGCAACAGCACGATTTGAAACTGTAGAACGCCTGCTACTCAGAGATGCACACGTGCAATCACGGTATGCACAATTCATGCAGGAATACGAGAGTATAGGCTACATGCGGAAACTCACACCAGACGAGATCCATACACATCAGCAGTGTTGCCAACAGTCTGGAGTCTTCAATAGCTGACTCAGTCTTTAAAAATAGCCAAAATATAGCTAAATATTTTTTTAAATAGCAAAAAAATAGCTGAGTTTTTAAATAAGAATAATTTTTTCAATATATTAAACATCAACGACAAAAGTATTCAAAATTGCATCCACATTTGATTCATCAGAAGTGCTGCTGTACGATTCGTTGGTGCCAATTTGGCTTAACCATTTGGAATCACCAATATCGTTCTACAGATTATTTTTTAATGTAGCGATATCACGTTGTTAATAAAATTAATACACTAGGTCCTTTGTATTTTGAGACCAGGCTCTTTAAAAAAATGCGTGCATAAGTTATTGAAATGATTCACTGGAAAAATGGCACAATGTTCTGCAACAAAAAGGAACGAGCCGCTTCTTATTCTGATGTCCCAGTGTATACTTTAGGGAAATTAATTGTGTGATTGTTTTTAATTGACGAGGAAATAAGTTGCAATTAACACGTTGAGAATGAAAGAAAATTTAAATGGCAAACTAGAGATGGTAGGTATGTTGTACCTGTAAATCAAACAATTTATCGATGTCGAAAACAGGGCTGATGGAATTTTTCATTTTTTAGTTGGTTCTTTATATGCGATAACACAAACCAATAAATATTTTACGAATACTTTATTATCATAACTACTTAAAAAGTATATTTTTATTTTAAATAGAAATAGCTAAAAACTAGCCGAATGATTTTTAAAAATTGCCAAAAATGCAGGAGCATGCAAAATTAAGTGGTTTCCAGTTTTCGATTATTAAAAATAGCCAGATCTAGCTAGAAAATAGCCAAGTTGGCAACACTGCACATCAGGGTAGAGTCTTCTACATGCCACATCACCCAGTTACGAAACAAAAACTAAGAGTTGTGTTTGATGGATCCTTTCAAGATCGTGATGGCCATGCCTTAAACGACGCACTACATGTTGGACCAAGCATTTAACGCAACTTGTTTCATGTATGCTTGAGTTTTCGGATACATCGCTTTGTATTCTCGGCTGACATTGTCAAAATGTTTCGCCAGATATGGGTCAACGATGATCACCGCAACTATCAACGAATCGTTTGGAGAGAGCACCCATCTTAGCCACTGAATCACTGTCAGTTATGTACTGTCACTTATGGTACGGCATGCGCATCGTTTTTAGCGGTCAGATTTCTAGAGCAACTGGCTTATGATTATGACAAGCAATATCCTTAAGCTGCAAGGATCCTATTAGAAGACTTCTACGTCGATGATGTTTTGACAGGAGCCCAAACTAGTTCATCACTTATGCAACGCCGAGATGAACTGGTAAAATTAATGTCACAGGCACAGCTTGAAGTAGGAAAATGGGTATCGAATAGCAACCGCATTAATAACAGGAAGGCGAACCCATATGTAAACGTTTTCGACACCTCAGAAGACTCTACAGTCAAGGTGCTTGGAATTCACTGGCAACTAGCAACTGACACTCTTGGATACAACGTACACTTCAGCAAGTTGGTAGAAAGTACAAAACGGCAGGTACTCTCTGATGTCTCTCGTATCTTTGACCCGCTTGGTCTGTTGGCACCAGTTGTCGTTCAGTTTAAGATTTTATTCCAAGAGCTATGGCTACATGACTTGGATTGGGATTCACAGCTCCCACATAACTTAGCATCGCAATGGCAAAAATATCGTGTGGACATTATTGGAATAAAGAAACTCAAGGTGATTCGATATGTTGGATATTCATCGGGCACTATGGATCTGCATGCATTCTCAGATGCATCAATCAAAGCTTACGCTGCTGTTGTTTACAGTCGGATCACACAACCAGATGGGCATGTTGAAGTCACGTTAATGGCCGCAAAAACTCGCGTTGCGCCACTTAAGCAACAATCTCTTCCTCGCTTGGAACTTTGCGGAGCATTGCTGCTAAGTAGACTAGTTGCGTCCATCAAATCAGCGCTAAGAAACATCAATATCAACTTACATGCCTGGTGCGATTCAACCATTGTCTTGGCATGGTTATCAAGCACACCATCTAAACTAAAAACGTTTTTCGGAAATCGCACCTCGGAGATCCTTAGTATTATTCCCCGACAAGCTTGGCATCATGTACGCACCAAGGAAAATCCGGCAGATTGCGCATCCAGAGGCATGCTAGCTGCAGATCTGCTCAAATTCGATCCCTGGTGGACAGGACCACAATGGCTACATGATAGGAACTTCGATATGGCAAGCATAACCTACACAAAATTCTCGTTTAATTTCAGATGACCGAGCTCCAGAAGAAATGAAGACTACGACCATGTTAACTGTCGCAACTGATAATTCTGCACCATCTCTATTTGACGAGCTGGTCAACCACGTCTCCACCTGGACGAAACTTGTACGCATCATGGCTTACGTTTTGCGGTTTGCACGACGCAAGCGCATCTCAGGCACACTGACATTTGAAGAGACCAGCGAAGCACGGACAAGTTGTCTTCGGTATGCTCAAGCAGAATTTCAAGCTGATCGTCAGCTGCTGCTCAACAGGCAACCACTGAGGAATGACTCGAAGCTGCGCTCACTTTCACCAATTACACTAGTTTACACTAGGTTTGCAAAGTAAATGTAAGTATGATTTTCTTATGGACTTTGGCTCACTAAATACGAAAATGGCACTTAAAAATTTTTTCATGCAAGCGTTTTCGAAATATTAAATTTTTATCCACTTTTCGAAGTTGCTCCAACACTTTTGAATATATTTCCATTTCTAATTAACTGATTTGGCCAGGCATTAAAGGTAAGTGAATTCTCTATAACTTTTTTTCATACAGTATTAAGATCGGCTCAGTAGTTCAGATGCTGGCGAATTTAATATGTTCGAAAATACGGTTTTCTTTAGTTCGAAAGCTCACATATTGTCCTGAAAAAAATAGAAATCGTTAAAGTAAATTTTTTATCGATTTGGCGAAATACTGATACTGTATCGAAGAAAATAAGCTATTATCGATGTAAATCCAACAGTAAATGACGATCTTAATACTGACTGAGAACAAGTTATAGAAAATTCACTTACCTTTAATTTGAGGTCTTGCCTGGCCAAATCGGTTAATCAGAAATGGAAATATATTCAAAAATGTTGGAGCACCTTCGAAAATTCGAAAAAAAAAATAATTTTTCGAAATCGCTTCCAGGAAAAAAATTTTAAGTGCTATTTTCGTATTTAGTAAGCCAAAGTCCATAAGAAAATCATACTTACATTTAGTTTGCAAAAAAAAGTTATTAATTTGTAAACTAGTGTTATTCACGATCTTGGACTCCTACGCGTAGGTGGACGCTTAAGTCACTCGGAGCTTTCCATTAGTGCAAAGAACCCGATCAAAACTAAATCGTGTCACGAAGCTCATTCTTGAACACGAGAACGACACTGGATATTAGGAGCACGAAACCTAATTCAAAAAATTACGCACGCTTGCTTGAAATGTTTCAGGCAACGCCATAACACAGCACAACAATTCATGGCCGATCTTCTGGCAGTCAAGGTGACACAAGCATTTCCATTTGAAAATACCGGCTGTGACAACGGTGGCCCATTGACACTCAAGGTCTACAAAGGGCGACATCCTCGCAAGGAAAAGGGCTATATTTGCCTTTTCGTCTGTGTGGCTACTTCTGCACTTCATTTAGAACTAGCTACGGATCTCTGCACTTCATCGATTCATATCACGTCGAGGCAAATGTCACGCTTGTATAGTTACAACGGATGAAACTTTGTCGGCGCAAAAAGAGCATTGAATGAAATGGAGCAGTTGCTCATTTCGCAGACGCACAATACGAACATTTCGCAGACATTAACCAATGAGGGAATCAAATGGATTTTCATTCCACTACATGCACCACACTGGGGTGGCAAGTGGGAGTCAGCTGTGCGCTCAGTAAAGTTGCATCTTCATCATGTACTCGGCAAGACTACACTAACTTTTGAGCAAATGCACACGCTGTTAGGGCAAATCGAAGCAGTGGTAAATTCGCGCCCACTGTATACCACACCGGATACCGACTTGACTTCTTTGTCACCTGCTCAACTTTTGATTGGACGACCCTATACGTACTATGGTTCCAGAAGGTAATCTAGAACCAGTCCCAGCAAACAGATTGGATTACTGACAAAAATCTCATGCCATGCTGCAAAGCTTTTGGAAGCAGTGGCGTTTGGAGTATTTGACAACTTTACAACAGCGACATAAATGGACGCCAAAATCTCCGAACCTAATTTCTGGATATGTTGTTTTAATAAAGGAATCGCACACACCCTCCGCAGCATGGATACTAGCAAAGGTCATCGAGATGTACCCTGGACCGGACGGTTTAGCTCGAGCAGTTAAGCTCAAAACACCCACTGGAGAGACAACGCGCCCGATTACGAAGATCGTAGCCTTGCCTTATTCCGAAACTATGTTTCAGGGATGTTAAGGAACGGATCATCTTTGCTTTTGTTAAAGAACGAATCATCTTGAACAATTATTATCTTCTTTCTCATTCGATATTCTCTTCTTTCATTAACATTCTACGCAGTAGACAATAATGTTCACATTTCTTTACAACATTGTCCCTGCAGAATTTTGAAATCATATATCGACATTTGTACAACAACGCATTTTGTATATACCAAGTATAGTTTTAAATTGACGGCAGATCAGTGTGGACGCGCCTGTGGCGGTCTATTAATACAATATAAAGAAAAATTATAGAACACTCTGTTTTATTATTAAGATTTGGTCCTTCGAGCCGGATCTGTCGTGATCTATTACTCGCAGGATAAGTTGTTCACGATGGAGCAACTTAAACAACTGGTACAAACCAGGTTCAGATTGAAGGCAAGTCTTACACGATTGCTTCATAATGCTGAGCATCCCCCAGATGGATGTGACTATGACATCGTAGAGGCAATGCTTACCAGGCTCAATCGTTGTTGTAATACAGTTGAAGAAGCAATTGAAACATTTCGTAAAGATTTAATTGCAAAGGAATGTCAAATCGGTGGCATTATAGAAAGTCCGTATGACTACTATCGTCATTTTAATTTAAACTAGTCGGAAAGCTACAGTAGAAGTCGCCTATGAGAGACCCTTTACTTATTCTTCAAAAAGGAAATAAGAGTGACACTAGAAGTACCCCATAGCGCGTTGTTACGTCAATATGCTCTTCTTCTTCCTCTGGTCCGACACCGAGTAATATTGAGTTTAGAATAACTTCCGAGTTTATTATCCGATCGCGATGAAATTTTTAGGATACATTGGGATCCTTATGCTCGTCCTGTGTGCCACAATTCAGGACTCTAGCCTTAATATTTGGTTTATGGGATTTTAAAATTTTTGTTTTTGATTCCTGGGGGCAGAAGGGGGCGTGGCATAATTCTAATTGGTGACCCCAGCTCTTATAGTCTTTGGGATCTAGGTGTTCATACAGCAGGACAGACTAGAGATGGCAAAAAAAATTAATCGATTATATTAATTATATGCTTAATCGCATCTTTGCGATTATTAATCGCAGTTAATCGCGATTAAATGAAAATGATCGATTAATCAAATGATTATTTTAATAAGAGCCAAATTTCTCGCTTTTTGATATTTATCACAAGTGAAACTGTAATGCGAATGCCATTTTACACCAACAATAATTATTAAATACATAAAAATCACATAAATGATTATGCATGATTTTGTTTATTTAATAGGTAATTTAATTATAGTAGTTTTGACAGGCGAGGGGTCGTTAATCTATTTCTCTTTTCGGTTTCACTAGCACCCGCCTTTGAGAAAAGGCGCTCTGCTGGGACCGACGTTCCTACCAAGAAACAATATTGAAAAGCTATGACATACAGCTTTGGGTATACTGATCGTATCTCCTCCCAATCGTCCATACTTTACAAATTTTTGGCACCATGATAAATGTTGTAGCTTTTTGGTTTGCGCGCTAATATGAAATTAGTGATGCGATTATTTTGGAACTTAATCGATTATTCATTCAATTAATCACAACCTCATTTTCGATTAGATTAAATCGAATCTTGGCACAAATTAATCGATTATTGCATATCATATGATTAATCGTGCCATCCCTAGGACAGACGGACATGACGGGCATAACTCGGCTGGTGATGCTGATCAAAATTATATATACTTAATGGGGTCTTCCAGAATTCCTTCGACTATATATGGGGGACTGTAGAACGGTACCCCCTTCCAGCCTCCGCCCTGTCTAAAACCACCGCCTCTGTAGTATATATATATATATATATATAGGGGCTGTAGAACGGTTCATTTTTCAAACAGCAAAAAATAATTTCATTATAAAAACCAGTTTGAAAAAATAAACCGTTCTACAGCCCCCATATATATAATACTGACCAGGCAAGCGCCGCGGGCCCGAAAAGGTACTGGGGAAAGGGTTGGTCCGCAATGGAAGCGCCCCGTACCAGGATGTATAGGTTTAGGGTGAAACCGAGATTTTCGCAGCTCAAAGTTGACTGTACGCTCGTACGTTACCAGGGGACACCGCGAGGAGGTCCATTCCCGCGGGAAAGGGTGTTAGCTGCTGTAGCTAGCTACTTACACCTGTGAGTCGACTTGATGATTCAGGTAACAGAAATATCTACTCCAGCTCGGCGAAGTTGAAGTTTTGCCTTGAACCTTCCGCACACTGTCCCCCTGATATATTTATAAAATCCACCTTTTATTGTATTTCCATTATAATCTTCTATAATATATGTGACCGGATTATTATTCTGAATTGAATAATTTAAAAGTGCGTGTGGGTGAAGTGCAGAAAATACCGGCGAGCCAGCGAACAACCGGGCAAGTACCGGGAATATGCATACGGAATTATATAGAGTTTTACTCCCACGTTCCCTACAACCATTCCTCGTACTCCCTTGGCTGCGACGATCTTCAAGGGTGTCGTTCACGAGATTATAAAGAGTATAATTCATGACGTTTGCTAGGTTGTAGCCGGATTCGAGAGAGGCGATCAAACTGGATTAGCGCTAAGGGTTCCGTTAGTGGAATCATAAAGAGTTTTACTCCCACGTTCCCCCACGCCTGCTCCCTGCGCTTACCGAGGATCAGCAAGGTTCGAGCCAGGAGCGACGTCACGCGAAACTCTAAAGAGTTTAAGTCCCACGTTTGGTACGCGCGCCCCTCGGGCTCTGCATATTTGTGACCTGTCTAGCGACACATTGTGTCGTTACTTTATTTACTTTTTCCAACATTATCACCAATGTTAAACTTGGGCTTTTGAAATATTTTCAGATTACTATTAACTGCATTAATGAATTAATCTTTACTTAAATAATTTACTTTATTTGGTTTCATCAATATTGTTCAATGAAATGTATTATTATATATATTTATTAATTTTTTATAAATTGTAATCCATTTATATGTCCCTTGGTACCTAAATTCCTTCCACATCATAAGTATTTTTCAATGTTCGATTAAATTAAAATATGTTGAATAATGATTAATATGTTTTAATTATATAAGATTTTGAAATATTTTATAAAAGAATTCCTTTCCATCATCTGTTTGTAGATTTTTGGGTATTCGCTAATTTCCATTATCATCATCATCGTCAAAAATGTTTTTCATAGCATTCATAACATTATTAGCAGTTTTACCGCCCACGATCTTTTTAAAAAAGTATTGATAACGGTCAAAATATAACGATAACCGTCATTATCAGATTTAAAACTAATCATTTCAACTAAATCTGCTTGCCATAAGTCATCGATACCTTTGATTACAACATGTCGCTTTCTTATGTAGTTAGTGTAGAATATTTCGTTTATGTTTATTAACATTTTTATACCCGGTGCTCATAAAAATGGGGGAAAATGGGTTTAATGAATTTGTGTGAATGTATGTAACAAGCAGAAGGAGGCATCTCCGACCATATAAAGTATATATATTCTGAATCGTAGTAATAGCCAAGTCGATTGACAACTGTCCGTCGGTCCGTCTTTCCGTCCGTCTGCATGAACGCGTGGATGGGGGAAAAAGGGTATAATGAATACACAGGTCAAGTTTAATTTTAAATTCCGATATATCACTACCCGCCCACGCAAATCGAAGAAAACTATCACAGCCTAAAATTTTATGATGACACACCTTAACTTAACAGATAGTTGAAGTATAACTCCCGCTGAGTAATTTGCTGCAAGGAATTTGTTTGAAATCCATTATATTATAATTGTTAAAGTACTTTAAAACAGTGATGAGCACAACCTTACACGCGTGTAGATCAGCTGTTCAAATTTACTAATGCACACGCACTCAAGAGCGCAACGAACAGAGCGAAACAGTCGCAGTCAGTAGTGTTGTCAAATCATCGATGGTAGTCCAATCGATAGTTCCTTAGGTTAGGTTAGGTTAGGTTTTTCGGACCGCTCAACAGAATGCTGAGATCACCCGGCGGCCATTCGGCCCATTGTGATGCCCGTTACCTGTAGGATTAGTAAAGGATTGTTGGAGGGTTGAAGGGAGTGGGAAAGGGAGTTTGGGTTATCCTGTTTCCGGAAACCCTAGTTGGTCCCGTTTGGCGGGATTCGCCTTTGGAACCAACCAGTGGAGTCCAGGAAGAGTACCAGATCCTCCAGTCGCAGTTTTGCAAGACTGCCCAGTTCCTCGAAAAAGGGTTCCCCGAGAAAACGGATTCTCCTTCTAAGAAGTGCAGGGCAGTCACACAGAAGGTGTTGGATGCTCTCCTCTTCCTCTTCATTCCCGCAGCTACGACAGAAGTCTTGTGATGGTACACCATACCTTAATGCCATTCGGCCAATGGGACAGTGACCCGTCAAGACTCCTATCAACACCCTTATCCTGTTCTTGCTAAAGTGTAGGAGTTCAGATGATCGCTTTGGGTTGCGGTCTGGCCAGAGTGCTTTGGATATGTTGCATCCCTGAGCCATTTTCCACTGCTCCTCTGCCGCAGTCCTCGCCGTTCTTGCTAGTTCGGAGAGAACGTGCTGAAGAGGTCTTTGTACATCAGTCACCGCACTACCTGCCGGTAGCGCTGAGTGCCCAGGTACCCAGACAAGTCTGATTGAATGGTGCCAGCGGTTCAGCGCTGTGACTGTGTTTCGAATGAGTTTGCTCTTGGTGGTGTTTGAGGACAGAGCCTTAAGGGCTGCCTGACTGTCGACGTAAATAGATATGTTTCTTGAAGGTTCCTCCAAGGTGGATATCAGTTTGGTCGACTGCCAGACAGCGTAGATCTCCGCCTGGAAAACACTGCACCAGTCCGGAAGACGGTATGAAAGGTTCGCAGCAGGGTATGCGGAGTACACGCCTGCTCCAGTGCCTTCATCCGTTTTCGAACCGTCCGTGTAGATTGACAGCTCGTTCCCACATAGCGGGGTTTCTTGCTGCCAATCGGTCCGTGATGGGAACACAGTGTTGAACCTGTCTTCCCACTTGTTTTCAGGAACGCAATAGTCCTCCTTGTGTGGCCCAGCATAGCCTTCTATTGAGCGTAGAATGGCGCTGTGACCTACCGTACTTGGCTTGAGGAGGTTCAGAGCTCTAAGCCTGACCGCACTCCTGGCTGCCGCGTACTTCAGGAAGATGTCTATTGGTTCCAGGTCTAATATGACGTCTAGTGCTGCTTGGGCAGTGGAACGTATACATCCCGTTACACCCAAGCACGCTAGTCTTTGCACTTTTTGGAGATTATTTAGGTGAGATTTGGTGCATGCCGTTTCCCACCATACCAATGCTCCATAAGTAAGTATGGGTCTGACAACAGCCGTATAAAACCAGTGGATAATATTCGGTCGTAGCCCCCATCTTTTCCCAAAAGTCTTCTTACACACAAAGAAGGCTTGCAGTGCCTTTTTCATCCTCTCCTCCGAGTTTCTCTTCCAAGAGAGTTTCGAGTCGAGAATAACTCCTAGGTACTTTGCCTCCTTTGCCAGTCTAAGCTGTATCCCTCCTAGTGTAGGAAGTCTAAAGCTCGGTATCTTGTACTTTCTTGTAAACAGAACCAGCTCGGTCTTTTGTGGGTTTGCCCCAAGACCATTTTGCTCTGCCCACCTTAGAGTAAAGCCGAGTGAATTTTCCATCAGTTCACTGATTGTTGGCAAGAACTTGCCAGTCACCAGTAAAGTCAGGTCATCAGCGTAGGCCGTTACTCTGCATCCTCTATTTTTCAGTTTTAGAAGAAGGTCGTTGAGAACGAGATTCCACAATAGAGGAGATATGACTCCTCCTTGAGGTGTCCCCCTCGTGGCCAACTTTCTAATTTTTGAAGTGCAAAGTTGGGAGTTGATCACTCTGCAGCTGAGCATATTGCTGAGCCACTGATTGATCATCGGGTGTGAGCCAATTTTGGCAAGTGCTGCCGTTATCGACTCGATCCTGACATTGTTGAAGGCTCCTTCTATATCGAGGAATGCCATCAGCGCCAACTCCTTTCTATGCAATGTGTTTTCAATATTACTGACTACCTCATGTAGTGCTGTCTCAACGGATCTTCCTTTGGACAGGCATGTTGAGAACTGCTAAATACACTTGGAGTCAGCTTCGTTCTTAGATATAGATCCAGAAGTCGTTCTAGCGTTTTTAATAAAAACGATGATAGACTAATTGGTCTATAATCCTTCGCTGAGCAGTGGTTTATCTTTCCTGCTTTGGGAATGAATGCCACTCTCACTTCTCTCCAGATACGAGGGATGTATCCTATAGAGAGGCATCCTCTGAAGATTCTCAATAGCCATGGCAAGAGGTCATGACACGCAGCTTGCAACATAGCCGGTCTAACGCCATCCGGTCCTGCAGATTTGTAGGGTTGAAATGACTTGATAGCCCAGATTATCTTCTCTTCATTGATAATTTCCTCTATAACGGCTCCACTTTCCACGTACACCCCCTCCTCAGGCTCTTCACTGATAGTGGAGGCGGTGATCCCGCCCCCGTCATCCGCTTCCAAGCAACCCGGGAAGTGGGTGTTCATGAGAAGTTCCAAAGACTCATGACTGTTTCTCGCGAAATTGTCGTCCAGGTCGCATAGGAGACCTGGTTTAGCAGGGTCCCTAGCCAGTAGCCTTCGAAGTCTGGACGCTTCCGTGGTACTGCTAAGATCCTCGCAGAAAGCAGCCCATGAGTCTCTTTTAGCCTTCCTACAGAGTCTTTTAAAGGTCTTGAAACTCAGGTGATAGGTGTCCCAATCATCCCGACAATCTCTCGCCTTAGCCATGTTGTATAGCCTCCTTGTCTCCTTCCTGACTTGACCTAGCTCCTGTGTCCACCACGCGTTGCGATTGGACTTTGGAGGTCGACTAATGGGGCAGGATACAAGAAAGGCTTTACAGAGCGCCTCGGTTATGGTCCGGGTCGATTTCTCCAGAGTGCCAGGGTGTCTCATATGTCCCACTGGGTGTGACGGTAGAGACTCCCTGACATACTTAACAAACTTACCCCAGTCCGTTCGCCTCGGGTTTCTGAATGGCGTTTTTTCCGCACGAGGCCACTTAATCTCAAACACTATTCTATAGTGATCAGAGAAAGAGCACTCCGTGGATACGTGCCAGTTATCTATTGTCAGGGAGTCGTTGTTAGTCGCTAGGGTTAAGTCGATAACCTCTGCACGGTTCTTATTGCGGAACGTGGGGTGGTTGCCCCTGTTACAAACAATAAGATTTGTGAACAGAACGAATTCGAACAACGACTCCCCTCTCTTGTTGATGCCTGTACTTCCCCACGCCGTGTGGTGAGCGTTAGCATCACAGCCCAGTATCACATCAATGCCCTCCTTCTGCGCGTGCTGAACAAGGGCCCTGATGTTTCCCGATGGCGGGTCCTGTTCCTCGTATGGTAAATTTGCGGATGCCAGGTATAGGTTACGACCGTTCCTTCTTTCGCATAGTACCACCGTGAGGTCTTCGCTGCTGTAACAAGGGGAGAAAAGAACATTAAGTCCAGCTCTTACCACGATACAGGTTTTAGACTTACCCACGGTCCTTGGGACAAGGAGATGGTATCCGCGAGAACCCAATCCACAGACCCTCTCACTCACGATCCAGGGTTCCTGGATGAGAGCCACGTCTACCCTCTCCCTGTCCATGAACCGTAGTAGGTCAACCGAGGGAACCCCAGAATGGTGCAGATTGATCTGCACCACCCTAAGATTTTCCTGCTGACCTAGCATCCTTTCCGTCTGGTCCAGGGATGTACGCTCTGATGCATCCTAGACCCAGCTTTAACTGGCCTTGCTTCTTCAGGATTTGGCTCCTGGACTCTGCACCAATGCTGATCCAGAGATCCTTGCCGTTTCCCTTGTCGCGGGCCAGTCCTCTCTTGATCGTCCAGTCCCCGGTGACGCAGTCCTCGTTCTGGCGCTTGATCATGTTAAGGATGGTTCGATCCTCCATTATCGGAGGTGGGATCCAAACCTTAATGATCGTTCGCTCAGGGACGAGATCCGTGGGAACGACGTCAATCTTCGCACCAGACCAAAGTTCACCAAAGCTTTGGATTGTGTCTTTGAGAAACCGCAAGGACTCCTCGTTGGCACAAGCCACTGCCTTAGCGCCCTTATACCACTTGATGCCATCGAACTCGGCCAGGAACGGATTCTCTGGTCGGAACATGGCATCATGTAGGGCCTGGTTAATGGACTTCTCTAAGGTGAGCCAATTACCAGCAGTGAGTTTCCCTTCCGGGTCGCTTCTGTCGATAATGGCCACCTGAAGCTCTGGCTTCGAGCTTAAGCTGGCCAGAATTCCTTCTGGACACATCCGCTTGCTCTCTGAAGCTTTTGCCGAGTCGTCCGACCTCTGCCGCTTAGTGACAGAGGTTTTGCTGCTATTTTTGCCTTCCGTTCTCCCCTTTTTGGGGGGTGTGGTCGGCGCAGCTTTGGAGGGGTCTTTCCGGGAGTTGGACTTCCCTGCAGGCAATGCTGCTGCTTTCCGGCGCGACCGTGTCAGCTTTAGTCACCTCATCGTGCCTCCTGCTCTGTGGCTCGTCCTCCAACGGCATACGAGCAAGCGCAAGCGCTAGCTCGTGGTCCGTTATGGTCGGGCCTGTGAACAGGAATTCCGATTTGGTGGCCACTGGCTCCAGATCGACGCCTTCCTGCCGTCGAAGCAGACTTTCGCCCGCTGCAGAGTGACCGCTGGCGACACGCAGAGAGGATTGCTCCTCACCGTGCCCGCCGGTGGTAGCAGTCACGACTTCCACCGACGTTTGGGCTGACATCCCAGCCCGAGTTGCGTCCTTAACTTCCATCCAGGGGGGGGGGGGGGTTGGTTAATTTTATTCTTAGGAACCACCCCATAGCGTTTTAGGCCTATCCGCCAGGCACCTCTGAACGATGGTAGCGTTCAGTACACTCAATCGATTAGTTTCCTAACCGACTGAGAGTTCCTGACAGCCGCCTCACCTAGACTCCACAATACCTCGGTCGAGCAAGTGACTATGCATAACCCGATCGATCGGGATAGTGCAGAGTCCATTGCCCAGCCGGCACCCTCGTGGAGGGTTCAGTTAGAGGATTTTTGCCAGCCGATAGTTCCTTAAGTTTTTGAAAAAACCATCGATGGCCCAAACACAATCGAAAAACAATCGATTGTTTTTAAATTTTTGCGGCTACGTACTAAATATATAAAAACTTGTTCCAGCCGTATATCCTTTAAATTTTGCTTATTAATTATAACTTTACCTTTTTTAATTATTAAATTTATTTAAAAAAAATACAGAATTTGTCTTCAAAGTTTTAACTGAATAAGAAAGAGAAAAATACAAATATTTTTGTAATTTAACAATTATTGTCTTAAAATAAAAGTGAATTTAAGATATTAACTATTTGTTTAACTAAACAGTTAGCACTCAATGCTACCTTCATGGTACATGTTTGTCCATTTCGTTCATTTTCACTTTTCCAATATTCACTATATTTAACAAACATTAAAATCCATTCATTTATATCGTAGCAAATCGCATTATTCGTGCATCCATATACATAAAAAGAACGCATCATGGACATTTACCGTTTCAGAAAGCAAGCACCAAGAACATTTACCGTTACAATACACATACACAAGCATGGCTTGAAAGAAAATATTACGACTTTAACATTTAATTGTTCATGTCAACATATTATATGAAAAATATACGCAGATTAGCATATTCTTGATTATGTATATGAAAAACATTAAATTTATTATAGTTTTAACAAAATTATGCAAATAACTCGCAATTCAAAACTTAAATCGCTACCGTCGATGGTAGCGTTTTAAGAAAACTATCGATACTATCGATAGTGCCATCGATGATTTGACATCACTAGCAGCCAGAACGTCAAACGTGCAGGTTGTGCGTGCTTTGATTATTTTATGCACTGCGAAAAATGGAGGTGAAATACTATTTTGAGTTCAATTACTTATTTGCTGAAAATTTTTTCGGCAAAGCTGAATGCTTGGTGTGCAACCACACAGTTGCACGTTATTCAGAGTTTTTTGTTAAGAGACATTATTTGGGTTGCCATCGGGATTACGAAAAAATTAAAGATAATGAAAGGGAAAAACTAATATTAGAATTAAAAAAAAATTTATGAAAAAGTTATATCTGATTCTCTCGAGTCTGAAAACGACACCAACAATAAAAATGATTCAGAGAACAACAATATTACCGATTGGCAGTACAGAAAAGCGTCATTTGTTGTTTCATTAGCATTGGCGAAACAATGCCGTCCTTTAAACAGTGGTATTTTCTTTCGAGACCTAAGCAAAGAGGTTTTACAATGTTTTGGCAAAGAAGACGATAAATTTTGCAGCATTTTTGACTCAATTCCCTTGTCTAGAACAATATCTCGCCGAATAGAGGATATTGGGTTATTTATTTATTATAATACAGTTCAAAGAATGAATAACTGTAAATTTTTTTCCTTATGTTTAGATGAGAGCACAGATATAAATGATTTAAGTCAACTAATTATCTGCGTACAGACCGTTGACGCAAAGTTTTCTGTTGCAAATGAGATACTTGCGGTGGTTGGTATGCATGGCAATGTTAAGGGAAAAAATTTGTATGATGCGCTATGAGGTTTGTTATGAGGTTTTTTGAGCTATAAAACTGCTTGCTTTATGAGCGTTTACTTAATTTGTAGGCGAAAGGGGCGTGGCATCGCGATACAATTTTTTTAAACACATTGACCCCAAGATACTTATCATATGTGCCAAATTTCAAGTCTCTAGCTACAAAACTGCTTTTGTTATGAGGTTTTTGAGCAACAAAACTGCTTGCTTTTTTTTGGATACATTGACCCCAAGATACTTATCATACTTTTTTGGATACATTATCATACTTTTTTGGATACATTGACCCCAAGATACTTATCATATATGCCAAATCTCAAGTCTCTAGCTACAAAACTGCTTTTGTTACGAGGTTTTGTTTACAATGTTTTGGCAAAGAAGGCGCTAAATTTTGCAGCCTTTTTGACTTAATTCCCTTGTTTAGGCGAACAATATCTCGCCGAACAGAGGATATTGGATTATTTATTTATTATAATACAGTTCAAGGAATGAATAACTGTAAATTTTTTTCCTTATGTTTAGATGAGAGCACAGATATAAATGATTTAAGTCAACTAATTATTTGCGTACAGACCGTTGACGCAAAGTTTTCTGTTGCAAATGAGATACTTGCGGTGGTTGGTATGCATGGCAATGTTAAGGGAAAAAATTTGTATGATGCGCTAATTGAAAAAGTATTTTCCATTGCGTATAAACGTAAGTTAAGTTCAATTTGCACTGATGGTGCCAAGGTGATGACAGGGGAAAATGAAGGCCTTGTTGGATATTGTCTAAAAAATAACATTAATGTGCCCACATTTCACTGCATCATACACCAACAAGCCCTTTTTTCTAAATCTCTAAATATTTTGAGCACTATGAAAATTTGCATACAAATAATCAATAAGATTAGAGGCGGCCACAACGCGCTAAGCCATAGAAATTTTAGTGCCTTTCTAAAAGAAGTAGAAGTAGAATATGATGATCTTCTTATGTACACAGAAGTTCGCTGGCTTAGCCGTGGCAAATGTTTGCAACGACTTTTTGATCTCAGAAGAGAAGTTGTCTCATTTCTAGAGCAAGATGCTAAGTCGAAAGATTTTGCTTCTCACTTAAAAAGTCCAGACTTTCTGTTAGACTTAGCGTTTTGTGCGACATAAGTCAACAGCTTAATCAGTTAAATCTTGCTCTGCAGGGAAAAAAGAAACATATTTTTGACTTAATTGGAACTATTGAAGAATTTGGCAGAAAAATGAAAATTTTAATACTCCAATTCAATAACAATAATTTATCAAATATGCCAAAAACAAATGATATTGTTAATGAGTTTAATAACCATAAAAAATTTACGGAATATGCCACAGTATTTGAATCTCTTTTAAGCGGCTATGAAAACAGATTTCAGGACTTTGCTAAAATTAAAAGTACCATAACACTGCACAATAATCCACTAACATGTAACATTACAGACCAGAATCCAGATATTAAGGAAGAGTTACAAAGAATGCAAAATGACCTAAATTTGCCTCTTGAAACTGGGATTGAGTTTTGGAAAAACGTGAGCGACACAAGCTATCCCAAAATTAAAAATGAAATTTATAAGCTGTATTCCATGCATGGATCAACTTATATCTGCGAGGCCGCGTTTTATTAAAAACAAACTAAGGAATAGGTTGACCGATCAACAGTTGGAAAATTTGATTCGGATCAAATGTTGTGAATATGAGGTAAATATTGATGAAGTCATGGAAGAAATGTAATTACCTAACTTTTATTTCGATCTTTTTATTTCATTTCAGAACGAATTTCAAGAACACTTGGATAAACATATCAGCGATACAGCCAAGTCCGTCTGTCTGTCCGCATTAAATTTTGCTATCATTTTTACACAACGCAATATCGCATAAATTAAACGAATTTTTTCAGTGCATTGCAAAGTCTGCCTGAAAAATCGAGCGACACAAAGTCCGCTTTCGTTGAAGGCAGTCTGTGCACTGATTCAAAGTTACTCTCGCGACAGCCGTGTCTGTGTGAACAGCTGACGATAGTCGATAGACGTGCCCATCACTGCTTTAAAATGTCCCCGAACCGTGGACGCAATCGCAGCCAATTCAGCTGAACGTTTTCATTGTATGGAAGAGGTTCTCTATAGGTTATTTGCTTTGTGGTTTGCAAAATAAAATTTCTAAATTGCAAAACAATCGTGGCATAGGAAATAATGGGTGAGGCAAACGAGACTTTTGATTCGATCGAATCATATTTGAAGTTTGTTCATAAATGAACATATTTCTGAAGCATCCCTCGATCGGCGCAGACAAACACGAAAACAACCCCTTGAAAAGGTCGCCAAGGCGTTACGTGACCACACGGACCGCCGTTCCGGCGCTCTGAAACCAAGGGACAACTACAACATAAACGAACATGCATGCCTAATAGATAAGAAGAAATAGACACATAAGTATATATGATAATGAGAAGAAAGGAGCAAGGATTACTTAAAACGATCACGTACTCGACCACATTTATACATAAGAGCTATAGTGAACTCTGTCTAGCACTAAGGCTACATGACATAATTAGTAAATAAGATACTTTAATGCTATAGTGAACCCTGTCTAGCACTATAGCTAACTCTGTCCAAATAGTACATAAGAGATTCTATAAAACCCCATACAAATTAATAAACGAGGTTCAGTTCTTAAAAACCAACACGAGAGTGTATTATTTAGGGATTGGCGAGCGTGCATACACACTATCCTAACGCTGCGACTAACATCGCGACTTAGTTTAGTGAAGATCTGCAAGCATATGGTCCTTCGAGCAATCTTGCTCAGCGACTGCCACTTGTAGTAGATACCTTAGTCGGTATCACGCAACCAAGTCCATTGATCGCACCTACCGTGCATTGTGGCGCAGCTAGGGAAAATAAAAATAATAAAAGCAAAATAATAACGCAAGCAGCAAAACAACGACTGCAGCGTGGGATCGGACGAAAGGCAGTAGAGCAACAACATCAACAAAGCGACGACGGAAGTACAGTACGTAGAAGGCAAGATCTACGCTAATGTACCTGTAACCGGAGCAGCCAAAACAAAACGTCGACGAAAAGTACAGCACGTAGAAGACAAGATCTACGCTGAGGTACCAGCAACCGGAGCAACCGAACACCGAAAAAGACTGCAAGTAGCAGCATAAAAAGACTGCAAGTTGCAGCACGAAAAGACTGCAAAAGCAGCACAAAAAGACTGCAAGTTGCAGCACGAAAAGACTGCAAAAGCAGCACGAAAAGACTGCAAAAGCAGCACAAAAAGACTGCAAGTTGCAGCACGAAAAGACTGCAAAAGCAGCACGAAAAGACTGCAAGTAGCAGCACCGAAAAGCCTGCAGTTGCAGCACCGAAAAGCCTGCAAGTAGCAGCACCGAAAAGCCTGCAAGTAGCAGCACCGAAAAGCCTGCAGTTGCAGCACCGAAAAGCCTGCAGTAGCAGCACCGAAAAGCCTGCAAGTAGCAGCACCGAAAAGCCTGCAGTTGCAGCACCGAAAAGCCTGCAGTAGCAGCACCGAAAAGCCTGCAAGTAGCAGCACCGAAAAGCCTGCAGTTGCAGCACCGAAAAGCCTGCAAGTAGCAGCACCGAAAAGCCTGCAAGTAGCAGCACCGAAAAGCCTGCAAGTAGCAGCACCGAAAAGCCTGCAAGTAGCAGCACCGAAAAGCCTGCAAGTAGCAGCACCGAAAAGCCTGCAGTTGCAGCACCGAAAAGCCTGCAAGTAGCAGCACCGAAAAGCCTGCAAGTAGCAGCACCGAAAAGCCTGCAGTTGCAGCACCGAAAAGCCTGCAGTAGCAGCACCGAAAAGCCTGCAAGTAGCAGCACCGAAAAGCCTGCAGTTGCAGCACCGAAAAGCCTGCAAGTAGCAGCAAAAAAGTAACATGAGTTTCTAAGGAATACAGTGCAGCGAGGGCTGTACGAGAAAATCTCGCGCGAAATCGCATACGAAGTGAATCCACGAGACTACTGCGGCGCAGGATAGAAATAAAGACAACAAAAAGAGCCAGGAAAAGGGTACAATTAATTGAAATAACTGAAGAAGAAAAATTAATAAATAAAGAAAATTCGTTAAAGAAAAAAAAATTAGTTAAAAACAAATATCTTATTCAACATGGTATACACACGAGATCAATTTAATGCTATCGGGATAAGTCAATCTGCGATATACGCGCAATTGAAAAGTTGGGATGAGGAAATAATGCAGGACGAGCATGCAGACTTAGATTGGGCAGTTAAAGTCCAGGATCAATGGGAATTGTTCAAGAGCCAGCATCAAATATTAATACAAAATGAATCCCTTTGTGGAGGCGAGTATTTCGCAAAGGGAGCATTCGAAAAGACGCAAGCCTTAAAAAATAAAATTATGATGGAGATCAACAAGAAGACGATAAAGAAAACATTGAACGAGACAATGCGACATCAAATGGAAGAAAATGAGATTCGATCAGACGAATTTAGCCGAGCGACAAGAGCACTACAAATGACGATTAACCGTGCTGGACAAAACTACAAACAACATCAAAACGATTTAAATGAAATCAGAGAAGACTTCGATAGACTCACGGAGATCTTTAAAGAAATTAAAGAGCATGGCCAAGCAACGCCATCAATTAGGAACCGCTACGAAGAGCTAAACGAAGCAAAAAGGGAAAAAATAAGATGGCTAACAGAAAATAAGCCATCAGAGCAAAGTATTAAACTAAAACCAATAGAAATACCACCATTTTTTGGAGACATTACATCATGGTCCAATTTCGCAGACATGTTTAAAGAAATGATAGACACAAACATCAATCTGGATTCCAAAGCGAAACTAATACGATTAAAAGAATTAGTAAAAGGAGAAGCAGCTCAACTAATAAGGCACCTATACATCAGCAGCGAAAACTATGAAGAAGCCTTAACAATATTGAAAAGTAGATACGAAAATAAAAGACTGTTATTTACGAACCACTGGAACCGCATTTTGGACTTACCAAGCATGAACAGTGATTCAGATAAAAGTATTCAAAACATGCTGGATACAACGCATAAAAGTTTACATGCAATACGTGGAATGGGAATCCCAGTTAAGGATGCTGAGCCATTTATTGCCAGCATTCTTATTAGAAAATTTGATAGACAAGGTCTGCAGCAGTATGAACATGCCTCTAGCAAGACGAAGGAGATGCAAACCCTAGAAGATGTTATACAATTCCTGGAAAGGCACCTGCAAACAATAAAGGCTGTAAAACCAAGGACATACAAGGAAAACCCAAGAGTCATGAGCACAGCATTCGACAATGCATGCGAATATTGTAAATTCGCAGGCCACGATATACTGGACTGTAGAAGATTTGCCAAATTAGATCCAGCAGAAAGATGGGAATTTGTCCGAGCAGAACATCTATGTTTTCAATGCTTAAGCCATAAATTCTCAAGTTACAAACAGTGTCAAGAGACATGTGGAAAATGCAACGAAAAGCATCATGAATTACTACATCAAGAAACGGAAATTAAAACAACAATGACCACCAGAACAGCACAAAATACATTACTAGCAACAGCTCAAGTTGAAGTTCAGTCGATCACAGGAGAATGGATCATCTGTCGCGCACTATTGGATCAAGGATCACAGATTACAGTAATTTCTGAGGAAGCAGCGAAAACATTAGGATTACTAAGACAAAAAAAGCGAACAGAAATCTATGGGCTTGGAGAAAATCTAGTTGGAGTATCGAAAGCCGTCGTAAAATTAAAAATTCGACCAAGATTCCCAAGTGACGACAAATTTGAAACCAGCGCAGTGATACTAACGAAAGTAGTAAATCCTCAACCTCAACAATCATTTGACTACAATAAAGCGTTTTGGGCGAATGAAATTCTGGCGGATCCCACGTTCAATAAGCGGAGTCGAATTGACATTCTTATTGGAGGCGACTTTTTACCGGAAATTCTAACGAAAGGGTTGAAACAAGAGGAGACGATAATAGGACAATGTACAAAACTTGGATGGATCTTATCTGGAAGAGTGGAAATGCCCGAAGTCAATCAAATACAAACTAAAACGACTACTAACTACGAAAAGAACATGGAACTCTCCAATGACATAACACAAGTTGAGAAAAATGACAGATTTACAGTTAAAATACCACTTACTGAAGATAAGAAGTTGAGAAAATCACGAAACGATAGTTTTATAAACTCAGAGAAAAAATTGCTAAAAGACAGTAATCTTAAAAATCAGAAAACTCAATGTAGAAACGAATATGAAGATAACAATCACATAGAAGAAAAAAGACTCATAGCTAGAACAGAAAAGTATCAACACATAGATTCTGATAATGGTACAAACCTTGTAGGAGCAGAAAGGAAATTGAACTCCGAACTCAAGCAAACAATTATACAGAATAGTATAAACCCAAATCTGGATAAGGAAAAAGTAGAATGGCAGTTTATTCCGCCGGCAAGTCCCCACTATGGGGAAATCTGGGAAGCTGGAACAATTGGAGACAGCAAAGAAATAAGTAAGCTGCTTGCACAAATTGATGGCATATTGTATTCACGCCTATGGTATCCTGTGGCTCAAACACACATTCTTATTGGACAACCGACTTTAGCAGTAGCCGAAAACGAAGTGGATAGTAAAGTTTCATTAACAGATCGTTGGAAATTAATATCAAAAATGAAATTACACTCTTGGAATAAATGGAAAGATAAATATTAAGTAACACCACTAGATAGAAATGCAAATAAATAATACTGAAGAAATTGAGAATATAAAGAAATTAATAGGAAAACAAAAGAATGAAAACTTGAAGCTAAGATACATCGATTTTCACAATGTAACCGGGCACACTTCATTGACATTGATAATTGTAGGAATAGTAGCCATAAGTAAAATGTATGTAATAAGAAAATGTAAAACAGATAAACAAAAGATTATATAGAGTTCGGATCACAACCAGCAACTACATAATTTATGGCCCCCCGCAAAATGTTCATAAATGAACATATTTCTGAAGCATCCCTCGATCGGCGCAGACAAACACGAAAACAACCCCTTGAAAAGGTCGCCAAGGCGTTACGTGACCACACGGACCGCCGTTCCGGCGCTCTGAAACCAAGGGACAACTACAACATAAACGAACATGCATGCCTAATAGATAAGAAGAAATAGACACATAAGTATATATGATAATGAGAAGAAAGGAGCAAGGATTACTTAAAACGATCACGTACTCGACCACATTTATACATAAGAGCTATAGTGAACTCTGTCTAGCACTAAGGCTACATGACATAATTAGTAAATAAGATACTTTAATGCTATAGTGAACCCTGTCTAGCACTATAGCTAACTCTGTCCAAATAGTACATAAGAGATTCTATAAAACCCCATACAAATTAATAAACGAGGTTCAGTTCTTAAAAACCAACACGAGAGTGTATTATTTAGGGATTGGCGAGCGTGCATACACACTATCCTAACGCTGCGACTAACATCGCGACTTAGTTTAGTGAAGATCTGCATGCAAAGTTTGACTTGCAATTTCTAATGTTCCTCAATGGCCTAGATTGAGTGCGTACGCTTTTGGCTCGATCAATCGCGGGTTCAAATCCTGTATAATTGCAAATATTTTAATAATTTTATTCGGGGAGAAAATAATGTTAATTGTTTTTGTTAATGTTTATTTTATATTAAACATTTTGAGTTAAATGAGCTAATTAATTTAGGCTTTGTTTGTGAATGGCATATGTGTACTTACCATAATAATATAAAAACAGAAATATGTACTTACATATATATGCATATTAGGGCGCATGCTTACATATTTGTGAGCCTTACTGATTTTGACACGTGCCAGAAATGCACATAACGCTTTCTCTAATGTGTAACGCACTTGACATTTGCTTTCGATTTTCGTTAAATTTAAGTTGAGCGCATCGTTCGAGCGACTATTATTAAATGTTAGGAACCTTTTAATTTGCTATTAGTAATTACTACTTCAAGAAATTTTAAAGGGTTTATTAAGTTTGTCAAAAAAAAAGAAAGTGCTAATGTAAGCAGAAAATAACGCTACAAAGCTTGCAACGTGTTGGCTCGCGTGTCTATGATGTTTGCAGAAATAGAAGAGGATCTGTTTAATCTTATACTAGTTGTAAGATATAGGGTTCCCATTAGAGCATAGAAGATAAGTTTTTACCCAGCACGCAATCGTACTATGCTGATAAATAGCGGACCCAAATAAATAAAGTCCCTAAATTGCAGCAGCGTGGTATGGGAACTGACATGCATAAAGATAAGGCGTTTTCACACCATCTGCATATGATAAGAAGACGATACCAAGTGTAGCGTCATAAATAATGTAACCCTAAAATGACTATGGTTGATAAATATTGATTGTCACTGATGATAAACTTAGGCATGGATATAAGTAGTTTAAGATAATGCAATTGTTTTCAATAAACCTGCCGAGCCTTTCGGCAGATCAGTCTAAAACCGAATTCCGAGCTGTGTACATCATTTCGCCGCGTCGCTACGTCAACTGTGTTCTTCGTGTTTTCATTTTGGTGACCCCGACATTTGTTCGCGCGAGTTAAAAGTTTTTTTTTAAAAATTGTAAAAATCCGCGAGTGATAAAATTTAAATCAACGCGAGTGATAAATAAAAAAAATAATAATATATAACCAAATAAATTAAATTCGCGAGATAAAAATAAATATATAAAAAAAAATGATGATAGTGAACGAAATAGTTGAAACCCAGACGATTTTGGGTAAAACTCTGGAACAGCTGTACAATACGGCTGCGGCAGAGGCCAGCCGGACGGACTCAACCCAGCTACGGAGCTTCAAAGCTCCGCTACGGAGCTTCGCGCCATAACCGAGGAATTTGAAGGCAACGAGAAACGGTTGCAGGAATTTCCGGCAGAGGCAAAAAATATGACGTACTTCAAGGAAAAGTTCAGCGACAAGGTACGTGATTCCATAAATAAAACTTATATGTTACTCAGTAGTATCTCAGCTAGGGAAGTTACTACAGGTGCATATAGAAAGGTTAGCCAGCAGAAAGGCTTAAAAGCACCACTAGCTAGAAAATTTAGATATACATTGAGCGAGTATCAGGCAGTTTTGAATAGAGTCAAGACTGGCTATGAGCCAATGTCTGAGCTAAGGATAGCGAAGAAAGTAAGTCAAGACGTCTTCTTCAATTATATTGAAGAAACTGAAGACGATGAACTTACAGATATGTTCTATACGCTTAATGAAGCGTATGAAGAACTAGTGAGTAATTCGAATAGCGAGAGTCTTCCATACATTATACCCAAAATTGATATTCCGCCTTTTTCGGGTAAGTATGAAGAATGGAAGACTTTCAAAGAATTATTTAGCCAATTAATTGGATCAAGCATGATCCCAGACGCACAAAAAATGTGCGTACTCAAAACAAAAGTGCACGGTGACGCACCATAGCGAGTTTGGCGCCAAGTGACGCAAATTACAAACTGGCATGGTCGTTGTTGGATGCAAAATTCAATAACAAAACGGCGGTGTTGAGTGTACATTAGAAGAACATAATTGATGTTCCTAAGGCAGGAGAGTCAGCCTCTTCAGTGAAGAATCTCTTGGACACGATTCAAGAGAATATTCAAGCTATCAAGGCATTAGGTCTAAAGACAGAAGAAATTTTGCAGAGTTTTCTGAATTTCTTGCTCGTCCGAAGATTGAGCGACTCATTGAGGTCAAAATATGAAATATCCTTAAATAATTCTAGGGATATTCAGTCTCTTGACCCCCTAATAAAATTCCTGGAACATGAATATTTCGCCTTAGAAGCAAGCGGAGAAAGTTCCAATAAGGTCAAAGCCGAGAAAGGTGATGAAAAATGCATAATGGGTTGCAAAAATGTTCACCCTCTATTCAATTGCTTTAGATTCATGGCCTTAAATAGTCAGGAAAGGTGGGAGTCTGTCGTGAAAAATAAAGTTTGCGGCAGATATCTAAACAGGGATCATTCCTTTAAAAATTGTAAAAAGGTTTGTTCCGACTGCGAAAAATCCCACCATGTTTTATTGCACAGATCTTCTACAACTAAGGAAGGTACCTCAATCTTAAACAATGGCCAAATTAGGCTACAAAATACGGTTTTTGGCTGGGTGGCTAATGGTCCATTGGAAATTTCCAAAAATGGAAAGTTTAGATTCCCAACATAAAAAATTTTGGGAAGTTGAGGAGTTTATCTCTACTGCCCCAAAGCTCACAAAAGAAGAAATGGTTTGTGAGCAGATCTTTGCAAACAGCGTAAGTAAGGAAAACGACGGAAAATTTGTAGTTAAACTGCCTTTTAAGTTCAAGTCTTCAGCACTAGGTAGCTCCGAATACCAAGCAAAAAGAAGATTTTTGACTTTGGAACGGAAATTGTCCATAAACCCGAATTTAAAAGAACAATATTCGGAATTTTTAAAAGAATATATAAAATAAGGTCACATGGTACCCGTAAAAAATCCAGAAAATTTACTATTAAAGTATTATCTGCCACACCACTGTGTGTTTAAGCCAGGTAGTACAACAACTAAAGTAAGGGTGGTTTTTGATGCTTCATGCAAAACATCAAGCAATAAATCTCTGAATGATATTCTTTTTACTGGACCAAAATTGCAAGAGGATCTGTTCAATATCTTGCTGAGATTCCGAAAGCACATATATGCGATCTCAGCTGATATTGAAAAAATGTACAGGCAGATTTGGGTACAGAAAGAGCATCAAAGTTTCCAAGTAATATTCTGGCGGTGGATCTCTCAAGAGCCTTTAAAAACATATGCACTTAAGACAGTGACATATGGAACTGCTGCGGCACCATATTTGGCAGTGAAATGCCTTCAAAAAGTATCAGAAGAAATAGAAGTAGAGTCCCCTGAAATAGCAGAAATCATTGAGAAAGGTTTCTATATGGACGATCTTATGACAGGTGCTAATAGTATCACAGAAATACAGCACATTCAAGATAAAATATCTAAGGAATTAGTAAAAAGAGGATTCCATCTCAGAAAATGGTGTTCAAACAGCACCCAGCTTCTAAAAGAAATACCGGAAGCTGACAGAGGCATGTGCTTAGACTTTGATAAGGATGAAGTCGATGGAGTTAAAGCCTTGGGAGTTTCATGGAGGCCCGACTCTGATAATTTCGCAATAAAATGCAATTGGATTTGCAAGAGCAAACCAACTAAAAGAAATATATTGTCCGATATATCAAAATTATTTGATCCATTAGGATTAGTAAGTGCTAAAATTCTGATCCAGGAACTGTGGAAAGAAAAAAGGGACTGGGACGAAGAAATTTCTGGAGAAATATTAAATATATGGGAAAGATTTAGAGCTGAACTACCTATGCTTGATAATATAACGATTCCGAGGAGAATAATAGGAGATAATGCGAAACGCGTTGAAATGCACGGCTTCTGTGACGCATCCATTAAGGCATATGGAGCTGTTATCTATATAAAATCCATGAGCCAGGATGGGAAAATCTGCGTTAATATAGCTACTTCTAAATCCAGAGTAGCTCCAACAAAAATATTATCCCTTCCTCGTCTAAAATTGTGTGCCCCAACGCTATTAACGGAGTTGACAAACAATGTATTGGAAAGTTTAAAAATGAAGTTTGATTCAATTCATTTTTATTCTGATTCAAGCCCATTATAGGTAAAGATGTGCTTTGTAGAATGGTAGAGGTAAGGACCAGCAATGGAGTGGTGATGAGATCCACGCACAATGTTTGTCCTTTTCCTACTGAAGACGAAATTGAAGTTAATTGTAGTAAACAAAAGACTCAAACTGCAATATTAAATGAAACCCCAAAAATATCACATATTTCCACAAGTAAGCCTAAAGTAACAAAAAAGATCAAAAATAAAAACATGTTACTTTTGTATTTCAACATTTTTAAGTATCATAAATAAGTCATATTGTCAAAAAATAACAAATAGTAATAATAAGGCAGGGCTATTTTATGAAGATCAGGGCATTGTGGGACTATCAAGGACGGCATGGAACGTGATAATCCATGCAGATCTGGAGGACAACGGCGTGTTTAAGCATCGAGTAGAAGAATCGTGGGCATCGCTATTGACGATTAGGGCGAAATTAAAAAATGATTCGCACATCGACACAATGATGTCACTGCTGGCAAATAAAGCTATAAGGCTCCAGCAGCATGACGACATCATCAAGCAAACTCAGGCAAGGAAACCACAACGCATACCAAGAGCACCACTGAAGGCCTTTGGAACGATCTATCATGCTGTTTTTGGATTAATGGATGAAGACAGCGCCGATGAACTTCTTCAAAAGGTTCAACAAAGTAGAGACAATGAGGAATACTTGCTCGGCCTGCTACGCAACCAATCGTCTGTGCAGGATGCAAACGTCGAAGTGATGAAAAAACAGAATGAAGTTATTTGGAGTAATTTCAATAAAATAAATACTGCAATGTACTCACTGAAGAACGCCTTAAACACAGTAATTGACCATGAAGTGTTTATTGCCACATATGAGACATTGTCAATGGCCATAGATGCATTCGAGCATTTACAGCGAGAGATGATTAACATAATCTGGAACAATAATGGAAATTTCTTGGATAGTTTGCTTCCGACCACACAATTTCAGAAGCAAATCCAAAGAATTGTCCTAAGCATGCCAGAAGGTGTTCAGCTACCAACACTGGATCCGATTGAGCTCGGCAGGATCGCCAAAATAACGACACGAACAACAAGTTCAGCTCTTCTTTTCAACATAAGGATCCCGCTGATATATCATAAAAAACAACGTGCATGAGAAGTGTACCCGCAGCCTGTTCTACACAGTGGTCGATTCGTCAGTATTAAGTCTGAATTCAAATATGTCTTAATGGACGACGCGAAAACAGTATACTACGGCATGTCTGAAAATAATTGGGATCACTGCCACAAAATGAGCGACCTAACATTTTGTGCACAACGGCATCCATTATTCAACGTGAACTCAGCGACTAACTGTGAAGTGCTGCTGCTCCTCAAGAGATCAACGATACCAGAAAGCTGTTACGTAAATATAATGCAGTATTGGACTGCATGGTCAAGGAATTATTCAATTACACCCAGGGTGTTATCTCCACTCAGAGGATGTCAGTCTCTGGGCATACGAAGACCTCACCACAGATGTCGACTTTTGGATCCCAGTACTCAATCTGACTTCTCAGCTACCGGCGATGGAGCACATCAAGGTGGAAGGAGAATTGAGCACGTTTAAAATTCCTGATCTGCCACGTCAAGGGCTGATCCTAGGATTCAATGTTGACGTGGACCTACATCATGCAGCTCACTACACCTCCAGTGTCACTACAGCAAATGTGATAACAGCAATCATCGTGGGAGTCGCCTGCTTATTCAAACGAGTCTGCTAGATGTCGTCTCAATTTCTGCCTGCCACAATTGTCCTGCCGCGTCTTAGTTAGATTTATGCATACAACACAAATGTTAGTAAATAAAAAATAAAAAAAATATAAAAAATTAATCTAAATTACTAGGGTAAGGCTAAAGGCTTATTTGTGGAAAAAATATACCTTATAACAAAAGAAAGGTATAAAAAAAAACATTTTAGATCTACTAATACAACAAAAATTATATACTTACAAATATATACAAAATATAAGTAACATTACAAATTCTGAAATTACGATATTATATATATTAATTAAGTAAAATTTAAAACTAAAAAACTAAAAATGTTACACATATATATATCCACATGTTAACTATATAAACATAATCAAATATACAAGCCATCAGGGCTGGACCGTCAAATATATGAACATATTGTATTTGAAAGGTAAACCTTTCAACAGCCTTTAATCTTATACTAGTTGTAAGATATAGGGTTACCATTAGAGCATAGAAGATAAGTTTTCACCCAGCACGCAATCGTACTATGCTGATAAATAGCGGACCCAAATAAATAAAGTCCCTAATTGCAGCAGCGTGGTATGGGAACTGACATGCATAAAGATAAGGCGTTTTCACACCATCTGCATATGATAAGAAGACGATACCAAGTGTAGCGTCATAAATAATGTAACCCTAAAATGACTATGGTCTGATAAATATTGATTGTCACTGTCACTGATGATAAACTTAGGCATAGATATAAGTAGTTTAAGATAATGCAATTGTTTTCAATAAACCTGCCGAGCCTTTCGGCAGATCAGTCTAAAACCGAATTCCGAGCTGTGTACATCATTTCGCGGCGTCGATACGTCAACTGTGTTCTTTGTGTTTTCAGGATCTCTCACAGTCGGTACGACAGTAGTTAAGGGTACCGTACTGTCGCACGCGCCCCGGCTGACCAGCTTGTTTTGTTTGAGAGAAATGTAATATATACAATAATAAATTAAATATATCGATATCTCTATGGCTTTGTTGCTCTACTACAGTGATGGTCACAGCTTCGCAGCGTGCAAATAAGCTGTTCAAATAACCAATACACATGCACTCGAGAGCGAGGCGAACAGAGCGAAAAAGTCGCAGCCAGACCGTCGAACAGGCGTTTATAATACACTGTGAAAAATGGTTGTCCAACTTTTGTTAGCGAATGAACATTTTTTCGGGAACCCATAATGCATGGTGTGGGATCGCATAGTGCATTCAATTTCGTATTTTATGCTTGAAGGCATTATTTGGGATGTCATTAGGAGTTCGAAAATGTCGACGGCAATCTTATGTTTAATCCCAACTTTTTCTCTAAGTGCATTACAAAGTCTTCTTGAAAAATCAAACTAGACTGATTCCGCTTTCGTTGAAGACACGTCCTGCACTGATTCAAAGTTAATCTCGCAACTTCCGTGTCTCTGTGAACAGCTGTCGATAGTCGATAGATGTGTCCATCACTGTCTTACTGGTAACCGACTGATTTGACATCTTTCGAAAATGATAAATAAGGCGAGTGGCTCTGTCACTTTTTTTCGAATTCGAAAGTGGCCGCTTCAGCGGCCTGTTCGGCTGTACAGTGGCAATGTACGAAATTGTGATTCGCTCTGTGTCAAAATTAAATATTCGATACCTCGATATTTTTGCAGCTGTACTGCAGACTTAATTTATTTTAATAATTTGAAATTCCCAAGCATCACTTTTATTATATTGACCGTTGGCTTATCTATACATCTAGGCATCGGTAAGCATCGGAATTAGTTAAAACATCGGGGAACATCGAGGTATCATTGAAAATTCATAAAACATTGGTTTTGACAGCCCTGGATGTTATGTCTGCATTGTCACTGCCAGAGATGGCCAAAAAAAAATTAATCGATTATTTTAAATATATGCTTAATCGCAACCTTGCGATTATTAATCGCAATTAATCGCGATTTCATGAAAATGATCGATTAATAAAATGATTATTTTAATAAGAGCCAAATTTCTCGATTTTTGATATTTATCACAAGTAAAACTGTAATGCGAATGCAATTTTACACCAACAATAATTAATAAATACATAAATATCACATACATGATTATGCATGATTTTGTTTATTTAATAGGGAATTTAATTATAGTAGTTTTGACTGGCGAGGTGTCTCTTTTCGGTTGCAGTAGCACCCGCCTTTGAGAAAAGGCGCTTTGCTGGGACCGACGTTCCTACTAAGAAACAATATTGAAAAGCTATGACATACAGCTTTGGGTATACAGATCGTATGTCCTCCCAATCGTCCATACTTTACAAATTTTCGGCACCATGATAAATGTTGTAGATTTTTAGTTTGCGCGCAAATATTGAAATTATGAAATTAGTGCTGCGATTATTTTAGCATTTAATCGATTATTCATTCAATTAATCACAACCACTTTTTCGATTCGATTAAATCGAATCTTGGCACAAATTAATCGATTATTGCATATCATAATTAATCGTGCCATCCCTAGTCTCTGCTGTTGAGTATACAAAAATAAATAACATTAAAAGGTATGTACTTGTGTGTTTGAAATTATGTACTTAGTACGTAGACATATTTAGGTCAGGCGCCAGAATCGCCTTGGAGGGGAAAAAACATAAACACATTTGAACTAAATGGAGTGCCAATGAATTGCCGTTGAACCAAAATGATAAAAAAGTAACAGTAACGTATCTCATACAAATATTTGCAATTATTTGGTGTTATTTTTATTGTGCGCACATACATTTGTATTCTACACATGTAAGACGGCATGTAATAAGCTATTGTAATATTTGTATGTACTATAAAATACCACGCAGTGCAACTCTAGCGAATGAGTGCTGATTCGCAGCAGCAGCAAACCAATTTCCTAATGATTTCCAACACAGCATGTCCTCCAAACATATCTAGCGATAGAGCGCTGCATTGTCATTGGCCAACAATATGCCGGATACTAAAGGATACTAGTACGACTAGGTTGCTTTTTGGATACGGCAGAGGTGCCAACGCCATTGCTCTCAGGGCATCTTTGTTTATGTAATTATAGCCTGTGCCCATTAAAAATGGGCAAAAAAGGCAATAATGAATTTGTGTGAATGTATGTAACAGGCAGAAGGAAGCATCTCCGACCCTATAAAGTATATATATTCTTGATCAGTATCAATAGACGAGTCGATTTACACCTGTCCGTCTGTCTGTCCGTCCGTCCGTCTGTATGAACGCGTGGATCTCAGCAACTATAAGAGCTAGAGACTTCAAATTTGGAATGTAGGTTCCTGAATACCATACGCAGATCAAGTTTATTTTCAATTTTTGATCCCAAGTCCCGTTGGTTTTAAAATTAGAAAAATCAACATAACATAAGCAATGTCTAAGCTAGAGACTTGAGATTTGGCACACATGATAGAAAGCTTGGGTTCAATGTGTCCTGAAAATTTCATCGCGATGCCACGCCCCCTTCGCCCATAACTCGGAAAAGCTGATAACAAGAGCAGTTTTATAGCTAGAGACTTGAGATTTGGCACACATGGTATATTGAACTCAGAAGTTATTCAAGTAACAAATTTATGCAGCGCAGTCGCTGCGCCGCCCCGACGATATAATGAACGAAAAGACCCGTTTGTTCATGTATGTTTGATATACCTTTCATCTGCTGTGGCGCTAAACATAAACAATCAACAGCCGCAGTCCAGTGTTGCCAGACTATCGCAAGCAACATACTCTCAATGCAAGCAAAATCGACTTCAAGCGATATATTTAAATTCCTTTATAATGAAAATACTTTTCTTTGAAGACCTGCACAGGGTATCCTACTGTCGCGCCCGCTCGTTTTTAATATGTATAGGCGAGCAATGAACGTACATATACATGAGCAATGATAGAGCAAAGCAAAATACAAGCTGGTCAAACGGGCCGCGTGCGATAGTAGGCTACCCTGGGCTACAGTGGAAACCGATTATGAGAGACCCAAATGACAATTTTAAACGAAAAGCACACTCTAATGACGTTTTTATACCCTGTGCCCATTAAAAATGGGCAAGAAAGGGTATAATGAATTTGTGTGAATGTATGTAACAGGCAGAAGGAAGCCTCTCCGACCCTATAAAGTATATATATTCTTGATCAGTATCAATAGCCTAGTCGATTGACACCTGTCCGTCTGTCTGTCCGTCCGTCTTTATGAACGCGTCGATCAGCAACTATAAGAGCTAGAGAATTCAAATTTGAAATGTAGGTTCCTGAATACCATACGCAGATCAAGTTTATTTTAAATTTTCGATATCTCACTCCCCGCCCACGCAAATAGAAGAAAACCTCAAATTCCAAGATATTTCTGCCTAACATGACTGATAGTTGAAGTATAACTCACGCTGAGCAATTTGCTGCAAGTTTCATCGCGATCGACCCTCAAATAAGGGATATATTAAGGAATTTGTTTTAATTCCATTTTTTGACAAAAGCGAGAGAGCATATGAAAATTCCATTTGCGCAAACGATTTTTGCGCTGTCGGCCGCTGTGTGGCGCATTGTGTCATGTGGCGCCATACATTGGCCACACTCAGAACTATATTTTGCTCTATGCTACAGGCTAAAGTAAAATTAATATTAGCAATTGCGAACACGCATGTTTGTTAAGAAAACAAATTATGTAATAAAATATAACAATTTGCTACAAGTCTTATCGCGATTGACCCACAAGTAAAGAGGATATTAAGGAATTTCTTTTCTTGCCATTATTTCATAGTGGTTGGCAAGAGCGAGAGCACATATATGACAATCTTCTTTGCACTATCGCTCGCCTTGTCTTTCTTTCGGAAATATAAAATTAATATTTGCGACTGTTTACACTCATCTTCGTTGAGATAACACACCTTAAATTGACAGTACAACAACGATAAGCAATTTGATGCAAGCTTCATAGCGATCCACCCACAAATAATGGAGATATTGAGGAATTTCTTTAATTAACATTATTTCATAGTTGTTGGCAAGAGCGACAGAGCATATGACACTATTTTTTGTACTATCGCTCGCCTTGTCTTTCTTGCGGGAATGTAAAATAATTATTTGCGTCTATTTACACTCATCTTCGTTGAGATAACACAGCTTAAATTGACAGAACAATAACGCTAAGCAATTTGCTGCAAGTCTCATAGCGATTGACTTATTAATAAGGGAGATATTAAGGAATTTGTTTAATTGCCATTATTTCATTTTATTTGGTCAGTTGTCCAAAACTGTCCTACAACAGTCTAAGAGTTGGCCAGCACTAATAAACTGAATAATTACTATTGTTACATTAATTCATATATGCGATTGCTAACACGTATGGTTGACAATTCTACGTTTCTATAAAAGTATTAAAATAATTCAAATTTTCTGCATTACAAAGCGCATATATATAAACATTTCCTTAAATTTCAAAAATAAATGGTTTGGCGCCCAATAAAATAACAGGTGTGTGTGAGAGAGAAAACATGAGAAACATACTAGCAAATGAGATTATCATAAGCGCTCTCGCTCTGGCCAACATTCACCATAAGCTTTCAGCTTTTGATGGACATAATACATCGCTCGATTATCATACATGTGTGGTCTCGCTGTGGCCAACAGTTATGAAATAATTGGTTTTAAGCAAATGTCTTAATATCTGATTTATTTGTCAATCGCTATAAAACTTGCAGCAAACCATTCTCAATTATCTAAAATCTTGTGGCAAACAAAGTGTTGTATACCATTCAGAACTCAGCATCCTATGTTGCTCCAACGGAACAGTCGCCACATAAACAGTTTTTCCGAAGAAATAGTTGCTGCGGTCGGTAACAACTTTTGTTGTGTTAGCGTCGTTTTGTAACACCCATACTTCTGCTTTGCTTCGGGCTCATATGAATATATTCAATATTTGTCACCAGTTACGAGGTGTCGTCGTTGTACTATTTTTATACCCTGAGCCCATTGAAAATGGGCAAAAGTGGTATAATGAATTTGTGTGAATGTATGTAACAGGCAGAAGGAAGTATCTCCGACCCTATAAAGTATATATATTCTTGATCAGTATCAATAGCCGAGTCGATTGACACCTGTCTGTCCGTCCGTCCGTCCGTCTGTATGAACGCGTGGATCTCAGCAACTATAAGAGCTAGAGACTTCAAATTTGGAATGTAGGTTCCTGAATACCATACACAGATCAAGTTTATTTTCAATTTTCGATATCTCAAACCCCGCCCACGCAAACAGAAGAAAACCTCCAATTCCAAGATAATTCATTCTATAATGACTGATAGTTTAAGTATAACTCACGCTGAGCAATTTGCTGCAAGTTTCATCGCGATCGACCCATAAATAAGGGAGATATTAAGGAATTTGTTTTAATTCCATTTTTTTTGTCAAAGCGAGAGAGCATATGAAAATTTCATTTGAGCAAACGAGAAAGCATATGAAATTCTGATGATTTGCGGTGTCGACCGCTGTGTGGCGCATTGTGTCATGTGGAATGTGGCGCCATCCATCGGCCACACTCAGAACTATACATTGTAATGTAAATTAATATTAGCGATTGCTTACACGCATGTTTGTTAAGATAACACAGTTTAAATTGACAGAACAATAACGCTAAGCAATTTGCTGCAAGTCTCATAGCGATTGACTTATTAATAAGGGAGATATTAAGGAATTTGTTTAATTGCCATTTTTCCAATTTAATTGGTCAGTTGTCCAACACTGTCCAACAACAGTTTGAGAGTTGTCCAGCACTGACAAACTGAATAATTACTATTATTATATTAATTTATATTTGCGATTGCTAACACGTATGGTTGACAAATTCACGTTTCTATCATAGTATTACAATAACTTAAATTTTCTGAATTACCAAAATGTTGGCGCGCAATAATATAACAGCTTTGTGTAAGAGAGAGAAACATGGGGTGTTGCCAGACTACATACAGTGCAATTCCACTATAATTAAAATACTTTTCCGAAAATACTTTTAATTCAAGACCTGCACAGGGTATCCTACTGTCGAGCCCGCTCGACTGATCGGCTTGTTATACCCTGTGCCCATTAAAAATGGGCAAAAGCGGTATAATGAATTTGTGTAAATGTATGTAACAGGCAGAAGGAAGCATCTCCGACCCTATATAGTATATATATTCTTGATCAGTATCAATGGCCGAGTCGATTGACGCCTGTCCGTCTGTATGAACGCGTGGATCTCAGCAACTATAAGAGCTAGAGACTTCAAATTTGAAATGTAGGTTCCTGAATACCATACGCAGATCAAGTTTATTTTCAATTTTCGATATAAAGTCCAGTTGGATTTAAAATTAGAAAAATCACTATAACATAAGCAATGTTAAAGCTAGAGACTTGAGGTTTGGCACACATGATAAAAAGCTTGGGCTTAATGTGTCCTAAAAATTTCATAGCGATGACACGCCCCTTCGCCCATAACTCGAAAAAGCTGATAACAAGAGCAAGCTAGAGAGTTGAGATTTGGCACAAGTGGTAAGTACCCTACTCTCAATGTGTGCTACAAATTTCAGTACGATCGGATATTGAACTCAGAAGTTGTTCAAGAAACAAATTTATGCAGCGCAGCGGATATAATGAACGAAAAGACGCGTTTTCCCGTGTATGTTTGATTTGCCTTTCGGCTTCTTCATAAACATTCAACAGCCGCAGTATAGTGTTGACAGACTATCGCAAGATACCTGCTCTCAATGCAAGCAAAATCGACTTCAAGCGATATATTTAAATCCTATTATAATTAAAATACTTGTCTTTGAAGACCTGCACAGGGTTTCCAACTGTCGCGCGCGCTAGACTGATCGGCTTGTTTTTATAATTTCATAACACCAATCGACACGATCGTGCCTCAGCGATTGTCAAATTATGATATGTACATATATCCAACGCGATAAAGTTTTTGTAATAAGCAAATGTCCATGCAATATTGCATGTTTGCTTGTGAAACTAGTGTTCAAGGTTGCCTCAATCTCTGGGTATGTCAGATGATAGACTTGCTTTATCAATTCATACACAGTGTCAATTGTTCCAGACACATGAGCATCAATAGCCAAGTCGATATAGCCATGTCCTTATGAACGAAAGGATCTTAGAGATGGTAAGAGCTAGAAACTTTAAGTTTGTCTCAAATATTTGCTTGCATATTAAGTTTATTTTTTATGCCACGCCCCTTCTCCCACAAATCAAGAAAAAGTTCATTACAAGAACAGATTAGTAGCAAGAGACTTGAGATTTGGCACACATGATGAATATCTTGGGGTCGATATGTACAGAAAATTTCAACACGATGCCTTTGCGCACAAATTAAAATAAAAATAATTGCAAGAGAATTACTTCGGGAGTAAATTTTAGCGGGGCCCTGTAGAGCCATAGGGTATATTACGGTTGGGGTACCGACTGTTCGGCTTGTTTCTGTTATCATTTTTTATTTTCATACATATTTATGGTTGTTAACATTTTAAAATCAATTTTTTATAGCCAAATAGTTTAATATTGCTTATATATAATATATATTTTATTTAAATAATTAAATTATTATGATTAAATTAAATAATTGACGTTCATACACATTTTCTCTGGTAAACTCATATGTGCCATAAACAATCTATGTATTAGATACCTACGGTCGGCGAATTTCATTTAGTACGAATTTCTTAATTGTAAAATAAGCATGCCATAGCAAAGTATGGGTGAAGAAAGGGAAAGGTTCATACCTTACAGGCGAAAAAGCTAAAAGTAAGTTATTTTAAAAGTGGGGGGATAGAGATACACGAAATGCCAGAAAACTTAATCGCTCAAATGCTGTAGTCCGAAATTGCTTAAAGAACCTGGAAGAATATAGTATAAAGAAAAGTGGAGGGCCAAAAACAAAAAGTTTCTTATCAAGAAAAACAAACTACGCATCAAAAATAAAAATTTTAAACTGCTGAAAGATTGCTAGAACATCACAAGGCAGCCCTACTAGAATTTACTGTGAAGAGCATGGCCTTTAATTGGAAATATGTGCATATTTTTTCTAAAGCTGTTATAAGCACTTAATATTTCAATGTATATGGCCCGGATGATTACAATGTGTACTGGAGAAAACTCGTTATTTTTTTGAAAAGATTCTTTGGTGTCGGAGGCGGTTCCCTAATCGTGTGGGGTACTTCATAAGGTAATAGCTGCTTGGAGTTAGCCTTCCCAAGTACTCGAATGGATACATTTGAGTATTCAAAAGTCCTGTATATGAAAACAAGCTATAGAAGGTGTTTCAGCAAGATAATGCATCAATACACATACTCAAGTATGTTAAAATCCCGCTCTCCAAATATTAACTCAGTGAAAACTCTGCAGGGAATCCTTGTACGCAATATTTATGCCGAAAACAAACAGTATAATCACTAAGCATACAATACATAGAGGCGTGAAACAGCGATTTTTGTGAGCTCATAAATTGCTGCTGCCTTAACATCCTAGAATAGCCAAAGTTGTACAACCTCGACTTCGTTGATAGCCGAAGTCCTGAAGCCCCAGAGCAAGCGATCGGCACACAAAGAACGAGAGCGATTTCAGTCTTGGATAGATACCAGAACGATTCGCACGTCTGTATCGCTCGTGCTCGAATTTCGATTCTGTGTGTGTGTCCAAGTATATACATGCTCACGTTTGCTTGTATGCGTGTGCTTTAAGAAACATGCCAACGGCAATGCCTGATTTCTCAATTTTTCTATTGTAGCGACGAAAGCGAAGATCAGATGGCGGTGTTCTATGTATATCTGTCGGTTTTGTCGTCGGCAGCTTAAGTGTCGCTTTGGCCGTATCGGTTAAGTTGTGGGAGGACATTTCTGCTCGTGGGTTCTACTCCCCGTCGAGTCATTTGTTCTTTAATTGGAACATATTTATTGATCATTTTTGATTATTTAATAATTATTCTTATTATGTTAAAAATTGTCATTATTTATTATAAATGTTTTAGAAAAGTGGATTATTATAAAATCAAAACAAACCAAATCAGAACAAAAAACAAGCCGATCAGTCGAGCGAGCGCGACAGTAGGAAACCCTGTTCAGGTCCTCAAAGAAAAGTATTTTCATTATAATGGGATTTAAATTTATCGCTTGAAGTCGATTTAGTTTGCATCGAGAGTAGGTAGCTTACAATAATCTGGCAACACTGGAATGCAGCTGCTGATTGTTTATGTTTAGCTCCACAGCGCCACGCGTCTTTTCGTTCGTTATATCGTCGCCGCGGCACAGCGACTGCGCTGCGAAGCATCTGCTGAGCTGCATAAATTTGTTTCTTGAATAACTTCTGAGATCAATCAGATCCGATCGTACTGAAATTTGTAGCACACATTGAGAGTAATATACTTACCATGTGTGCCAAATCTCCAGTCTCTAGTTATAAAGCTGCTCTTGTTATCAGCTTTTTCGAGTTATGGGCGAGGGGGCGTGGCATCGCAATGAAATTTTAAGGACACATTAAGGTCAAGCTTTTTATAATGTGTGTCAAATCTCAAGTCTCTAGCTTTAACGTTACTTATATTATGGTGATTTTTCTAATTTTAAAACCAACGGGACTTGATATCGAAAATTGAAAATAAACTTGATCTGCGTATGGTATTCCTACATTTGGAACCTACATTCCAAATTTGAAATCTCTAGCTCTTATAGTTTCTGAGATCCACGCGTTCATACAGACGGACGGACAGACAGACGGATAGGTGTCAATCGACTCGGCTATTGATACTGATCAAGAATTTTTATACTTTATAGGGTCGGAGATGCTTCCTTCTGCGTTTTCATACATTCACACAAATATATTATACCCTTTTTTGCCCATTTTTAATGGGCACAGGGTATAAAAAGTCGAATGAATCCCCTTTACTTAATTCCTTAATCCTTATATCCTTAAAATAGATGCGTTCCAATTGGTGTTTTTATTATAAACGCTTCTTTCAACTGTCTGCTGGTTTTGTTTTATCATCTTCGGGCTTATATATGAGTTTGTAGCTCCTGTATCAATTAGTAGTTTCAATGGAGTACCGTTAGATAGTGAAACGCTAATGTACGGAAGTATCGAGTCATGACTATCTTTCCTTATGAACCCCGTCTGTCTTCCGAGGCGCTTTGACGAAAATTTCCTTGCTCTTGGATATTATTTAGTTGCTGCTCTCCATCGCTTGATTCGGACAAGTTCAATTGCCCTTTCTGTGATTTCCCTGACTGACATTGCCTCGAAGCCTTTGAACCTGATGGACCATACTCCTCTACCTCTTGTTTCGGCACAATAGCCCTCTTATACCCAGTAGTACCGCCATCCGGTTTTCAGTCCTGTGGGTCGTATCATTACTTTCCCTGTTCCATTTATGATTGTCCCTTCTATTCCATGTTGATGGTCTCTGTTGTCTATTTCAATAGTTAGTGTATTATGAGTGTTCTTATAATTATACTTATTTGTGTATTTGATGATTTTTTTGTATTTCTCTCTGTATATGTTCCCTATGTTGGAAGCGAGGTGTGCACTCACAATCTGTAAAAGATATATATGTAAAAATTCTTCTATATATATATTTTTTTTTTTTTAATATTTTGAAAAAATGACTTGGAAGTTCTAAGTGTGTGTGTATAGTCTTTACGTAACCGGTGACCCTTGCACGATGCAGTGTCCCCGCACATGTATGTATATGTTTATTCATATTTCATATAATTTGAAGTTCATACTGAGGTAACGACACTTGAATACCCTTGCTCGATGCAGTTGTATCTTTGCCTTCCCTCTTTGTTGTACAAATTATAAGTCTTCGAGTTTTAGATATCCTTGCGCGATGCAGTGATATCTTTGACTTTTTTTTTTTTGAATAATACAATAATGACTACTAGACACCCTGGCACGATGCAGTAATATCTTTGTCTTTCGTTTCTTTGGTGCAGTGGATTTCCTTTGATTATTAGAGTATATTTTCTTATCTCGTTCACATAACTTAACAAAAGTGCTGAAGCTAACCGAGGTTCTTGCGCGATGCAATTACCCCAGCCAAGAGCGGACATTTGTTTTTTTTTTTTTTTTTTTTTTTTTGGTTTCATTTTCTAGGTTCTAAATTGCAGCAACGTTTTGACTGTGTCTCGAACCAACAGTATGGTTCCAACAGACGTCCGTCAGTCAGAATCACTTGTTCGACATCTTGATCGATCAGGCAGACCAATCGAACCAAGTTCGTTAGCTACATGTTCAACCGCTGCTGTTGTGACGTTGTTGCATTACTGTTCAGAGAACGTAATTATTTATTCCTTTTTTTTGCATTTGTATCCACTTTCCACTTTTTTTCATTATTAACAAAGTCCCTACACACATCACCGTCCTTCACTTTACAATTTATCGTGCATTAGTATTACTTTTCTATTTTTATTTCTTTCTTTCTCTCTTTTTTTTTTTAATAACACATACCTCACTCACACTTTTCCATCTTTTACTCACTATTTAATTAAAATTAAAATTAAATTAATAGTGTGATTCTCCACATTATGGTCCGTCCTCAGTGCTCTGTTTTTCCCTCTCTTCTCCTGATTCCTTATTCCTTCCAGGTTCCTTCCTCTGTTCTCCTGATTTCTTACAGCTGAGGTGACCGGCTGCGACAGTTAATAGTTCATGGTTGGGAGCTTGGATAAATTATTAAAATTGACAAAGAATCGTCTTCTTTGGTTCTGAATTACTAACTAAACTTTATTGAACAAACCAAAAGCTTATATGAAAATACAAATAAAATGTACATATGTTTACATATGTTCTAATTATGTCTACAATCTATATATGCTGGAGTTGAGCGGGTGTCGTGTGTCGCCACATCCTGTCAAATGCTGAGGCTGCAATTCTTTATGTGGGCCGATGAACTGCTGTCCGTTGGCCAGCGATCGAGCTGACGTTGCATTCCTAAGTCTCCGCCAACTGTAGGGTAGCTCGAAGAGGCTTAGCTGGTGGATAGCGTGGTTCCGGTACGATAATTCGTTCGCTTCTCGTTCATGTCTGATTTCACTCATGCAGGAAGTCAGACATGAGCTGGAAGCGATTGATCCAAACCGAACTGAAGGGCACAGAATCGAAATGCGAGCGCGAGCGACACAGTGCGACACAGTCTGTCCAAGACTGAAATTGCTCTCGTTCTTTGCGTGTCGATCGCTCGCTTTGGGGCTTCAGGCCTTCGGTTATCAACGAAGTCGGGGCTGCACATCTTTGGCTATTCTGGGGTGTTAAGGCAGCAGCCATTTTGAGCCCACAAAATGTATTGTATTGTATGCTTAGTGGTATAATAGTGTATCGGAGCTATAAGTGGTTATGACGAGGGTTGCCTTTTACATTTCTAGCCTAATAGTGAAATAGCGGTAATGTATCATGGAAACTGATTTATTGTTTTTATACCCTGTGGGGGTATATTAAGTTTGTTAAAAATATGTAACGGGCAGAAGGAAGCATGGCCGACCCAATAAAGTATATATATTCTTAATCAGCATCAATAGCCGAGTCGATATAGCCATGTCCGTCTGTCTGTCGGTCTGTCGGTCCGTCGGTCCGTCCGTATGAACGAAAGGATCTCAGAGATGGTAAGAGCTAGAAGCTTGAACTTGGTGTCCCAGCACTAGAAATTTTTGCAGGCAGATCAAGTTTATCTTTTTTTTTTGGATGCCACGCCCTTTTTGCCCACAAATTAAGTAAAAGCTTATAAAGCAAGCAGTTTTGAAGCTCAAAAACCTCATACCAAGGGCAGTTTTGTAGCTAGAGACTTGAGATTTGGCACATATGACAAATATTTTGTGGTCAATGTGTCCAGAAAATTTTATCACGATGCCACGCCCCCCTTGCCTACAAAACGGAAAGGCTTATAACAAGAGCAATATTACAGAAAGAGACTTGAGATTTGGCACATATGATAAGAATCTTAGGGTCAATGTGTCCAGAAAATTTAATCGCGATGCCACGCCCCCTTCGCCCTCAAATTAAGTAAAAGCTCATAAAGCAAGCAGTTTTGTAGCTCAAAAACCTCATAACAAAAGCAGTTTTGTAGCTAGAGACTTGAGATTTAGCACACATGATGAGTATCTTGAGGTCGATTTGTCCAGAAAATTTTATCACGATGCCACGCCCCCTTCGCCCACAAATTAAAAAATAAAGAATTACTAGAGAATTTTATCTAGAGTGAATTTGAGCGGGTTCCTGTAGACCCACAGGTATATTACGGTCGCGGTCCCGACTGTTCCGCTTGTTCAATATATTGCAATGAAGCTGAATACTCTTGCTATTCGTTTAAACCAATTTTCTGAGCACTTTTCACACTCCAAAGGTGGTATATCTAAAGTGAGCTTTTAGAATGCTTCAATACCGATACAGGTGTCGGAAAACGTTGACGTCGCCATATGTTTTTAATTGTCTGAAACAAAAATAAGTCGTTAGGTGTCAAATTAGGTCTATAAGGCGGATGACCCATTCGACATTTTAAGTGGCCAGTAACCCTGTTTTATACGATGTGTGAGAGCCGGTATTGTCTTTTTCATTTTTCTAAAATCTTCTGGAAAAAAATTGGTTGTATACTATTCAGAATTCACCATTCTTTGTTGCTCCAACGGAACGCCACATGAACAATTTTTCCGAAGAAACAGATTTTGAGGTGTTGCATTCCAGAACAACTTTTGTTGTTTGCCTCGTTTTGAAACAATCATAATGTGGATTGCTATTTAGTTTTCGACTCATATGAATGTATCCAATATACGTCACTAGTTACGAGGTATCGCGGTTTTATTTATGTATTATTTCATAGCACCAAACGTCACGAGCCTGCTTCTGAGTGATTGTCAAATTATAAATCATTTAACGCGGTAAAATTATTTTCACGAGCAAATCTCCATTCAATATTGCATGTCCGCTAGAGGAACTAATGTCCAAGGATGTCTCAACTTCACGGTATGTCAGATGACGAACTTTCTTTATCAATCAAGCTCAGCACCAATTGTTTCTGACACCGACAGCTTTAAAACGACCTTCATTGAATTCATTCTGCAGCGAGCGACGGCCACGAGTAAAATCGTTGTACCATTTTTTTATAGTAGGTAAGTTCGGTACTTCACCGGCAAAAGTTTAACTTGATTGAAGCATAAATCATCGTTCGAAAATGTTCACGACTTAACCAATTGGCATCAATAGCCGAGTCGATTAGCCACGGCCGGCAGTCCGTCAGTCCTTCAGTATGAATATCTAGATATTAGAGACTATAAGAGCTAGAGTCACCAAATTTGCTGACAATACTTCATTATCTGCACGCAGATCAAGTTTGTTTTAGAATTTGGCCACGCCTTCTTCCTTTCCAACAAGTCGAAGAAAACGAAATTAAAGAGCACCGAAGATTAGAAGCAAATAAATTGTCAAATATTCCGATGTTGTCGGCGGAAACTAGTGACTAGTGAAACTAGAGACACCAAGTTTGCTGACAATATAATATAGGTAAACTTTATAGCAAAGAAATCAACATTTTTCGGAAAATACATTAAGTGTTGTGCAATGGACCCTACATGGTAGGGTATGTGGAATACAGGTCATGAGAAATAGCTTATAATTTTTTGTGTTGTGTGTTGTTTTTACGTGATATTGCTATGTTTGATTTGTAGACGTCCCTTACACAAATGTCACGTGTTTCGTTGAATTAAAGCTGGTATTTTCTCGCGCCTTTTTGCGACTAATGTTGCAGTATTATTTATTGAAATGTTTTTAGTATGGTTTTGTTAATTTTGCTTGCTCGTTTGTAAAACTTTTTTATGTTATTGCAGTTTACTTACAGTCACTCAGCAATGCTTAAACAATGGATTGATGGTGGGAGCAAAACTAGTGCTGTATCTGATTGGTTTTTAAAACAAATTAACAGTACGCTAAATCCATCGAAGAAACAGCAAATTATGAAGCAAATTTGCAATTATACGGGTTACATTAATAAGTATTTACCCAAATGCAATATTTATATTTAAAGTCAAGCATAAAATGGGGCTATCTTCCAAAATGATAATAAGCATTGATAATGTAAAATATGAATGTACGTTGTTATTTAATTTTCCAGAGCTTATACAACCACACGATTTCACAATTATTCAAAAAGTGATCTTCCGCTAATTCATTCATATCGATATCTTATTCAAATTCAATTCTTACATTCGGCCAACCTGACTATAGATCGACCACGATCTTAAAGTATAACGTTAGATTATGCTTATGTCTATCGAGGTACATACATTGCTTACATATATATTAACAACATAAAGCTATGGTTTATTATTTTGGCATTGCACTCAAGGTTTAAGTCTTGCTGGTTCTAATACACTTCGAAACGGTAATTGTGTTAATTGGTAATCCTCAATGTCAACTACCTCATACCGATCATTATTAAACACGAGATTAATTTTGTATGGACCTCGATATTTAGGGGCAAACTTCTTTTTAATACCGGGTGTAGTGTCTACATGTCGAACAGCTACGTAATCGTCTATAGGGTACACTAAAGGGGCCTTATGCTTCTTAGCATACATCTGCTCATTCAGAATCTCTTCTCAACACAATATTTTCACTAGCTTTTTCTCGAATAGACTTTAATTTATTTGAGCTGAAGCTAACTTATCCTTCAAGTATTCTGTTAATGTATCCACCATGGGTCCTTTCTGAGGTGTTCCGAAGAATAGCATACTAGGTGTCTCACGAGTGCTACTATGAACAGCATTATTGATAGCATGCTCAACATTGTTCATAAGTTTGTATCAATCATCTTGCAGTAAGGGTTCAGACAATTTGCCTAACATTGGTGTTAGAACCCGATTAACACGCTCTACCTGACCATTCGCTTGTGGTGCTCCGGTAGCTACTTTTATTTGCTCAATCCCTCGTTCTTGTAGGAAATTTGTAAATTTTAAAGATGTAAAACTCAAAGTATTTGATCAACGCGTCCCTGGCTTCCCGTGTGCTTATGCTATTGACTGGGAATAATTTAACAAACTTGGTAAATGAATCGATGACAACGAGTAAATGTTTCCTTTTAGATTTGATGCTTGGCAAAGGACCCAAATGGTCAATATGCAAGGTGAAAGGGTTTACAAGACTTTGGTATATTGTGTAAGTTCGATTATGTATTGTTTTGGGCATTGAGTGCAATATACACGGCAAACAGTTTCTTATAAATTGTATCGCTTTGCTTCGCATCACTGGGAACCAATATGTCTTAATTAGGTCACTAATACACTTCTCTGCCGCCAAGAATCCTGATCTTTCATGAGACAATCTTATTAACTGCTCCTTCATTCCTGCTGGAGCATAGAAGCATAATTTATTCTCACTATTTCTTTTGTATATTATTCGATCTTGTAATTCGAAATCTGTTTCGAGCCCTTCCTCTATCAGTTTCCTAATCTTTAATACTTCTATATCACGTATTTGCTCAGTCTGCAATATTAAGTCAGTATCATCTGGAGTTACACCTACTACCCCGCTACATTTATTGCTTTCAGTAACTGTTCTTCTTTAAACTCAAACGGTTCCAAAGTTTTAGACACATTTTCGTCTACGCACTCATTTCTTTTCTATTCAGGGTTTCCGTTGTTATCGTCTATTTCTCCCCCCACCACATTTTTAAAACTTCCTCTAGGATTTTGAATCAATTCTCTACAGCTCTCTACTTATCTCTACAAGTTGCGCTATTTATTTCTCTAAGATCTGTCCTAGGGCTCTCTGTGGTTTCTCTAAATCTACTATCACAATTATCTCTACCCTCAATGTTATGTTCTCCTAGGTTGTTTACAACTTGGCTTTGTCTTCTCAGTGCATCTACATGTGCCATATTCGATCCCGGTCTATGTATAATGGAGGCGTCCAAGATGTGATTGCAATTCTTTTGCGTTTTGAGGAGCTGGATAATTTTTAATCGATGCAATCTGAGAATCACTAGGTACTATTCCATATCGATTAACCTTGTACCCTAAAAAGTCTATATCTCGTTTTAAAAACAGACACTTCTTCATATTTACTTCTAAATTATGTTCACTCATACAGATAAATATTTTTTTCAATATCTCTAGGTGCTGCTTTACGGTTGTGGTCGCTATTAATATGTCGCCCATATAGACTACTATACTTTCATATCTAATTAAGTCCCTCAGTATTTCAGAAATAATCCTTTGAAATATAGCCGAACCGATTTTTAATCCAAAAGGCATTTTTATGAACTCATACTGGCCTTGAGGTGTCACAAAGGCAGTGTACGGAACAGATTTCTCTTCTACGCCAATCTGGTGATATCCGCTTAGAAGGTGTATAATTTAGAAACAGCACATGCTTTCTAAAAATTCGAGGCTATCCTCACTAAGGGGTAAAGGAAAATTGTCTTTTATGATCCGTTTATTGAGACCACGATAGTAAACGCACATACGAAGTTCACCTGACTTTTTCTTGAGTAAGATAAATGTAGAAGCATAAGGGGACTCGCTATGTGTAATTACTTACTTTTCTAACAGATCTTCAACTATTTCGGCTACCTTTTCTCTCTCATTGTAAGAAAGGCGTCGCGGAGCGCAATAAAATGGCGTAGTATCAGTTAGTCTGATTGTCATCTGATGCTTTGGAGGTGCTTTAAAATTAAATTATTGGCATAAATATTGGTTTCCTATTAATTCCTTAAAATTTTTTGCAATTAAACTGTCAAGTTATACATTACATTAATAGAATTATTTTCTTCAATATCTACATTCGCGCAATAATTATTAAATATATCTTCTTGTTCCAATATACGTCATCGATTTGATCAGCCATCACATTATGTTTCTCGATAGTAGTTAATTGATTTGAGAGAATAGTATTACTTAACTCGTGTTTGATCGTTTTTGTGATTATTTAAGCTACTATATTGAATTAAATTACTAATTTTTTGATTCTTGGTGAATAAAGACGCACATGTTAGATGTATAAACAGCGATTTGAAGGGAATGAGCCAGATACTTCATTTGACCAATCATAATTTGTCACATCTCTTATTCGATTAAAATCATTAGATTCCTCGGGAAGAGTTTAATGGATGAATTATACCACTCAGCCAGTTGCTTTTGTAGACCGCTTAAAATTGAGTTTATAAAGGAAAGCACAAAGAATATTTTAAAAGAGAAAAACAATTTAGATGAGCAAATCCGAAAACTGACATCCTACATTTTTGATGATTTTGAGAACCGGTTTGTCCGTGTTTCCTTTGAACTGCACATGACTCAAATTGACGGTAAAGTTTTAAACATTCTGACGGATATGAAATCTGCCCAGTTATGTCCAATATGTGGAGTAACTCCAAAACTATTGATTGATGATTTGGAATATAAATGGAAAATATTTAAGATGAGGACTGAAACGCTACAATATGGAGTAAGCTTGTTACATTCTTGGATACGATTCTTTCAATTTGTTTTCCACATTTCCTATCGAATTATTCTTAACAAATGGAAAATAATAGACACAAATAATAAAACAGTATTGCATTTACGTAAAAAAAATATTCAGAAACGATTGTCATGTTGATAGACCAAAACAAAACGGAAGCGGTCATTCTAATGATGGAAATACTGCAAGGAAGGCCTTCTCGAACATCAATTTATTTACGTCCATATTAGAGTTTGATGCCATTTCGTGTGAATTTTAAATAAATTAACGTGAATTAGAAGAATTGTGCACTAAAAGTGGATCTCTCGACAAAACAATCGCATTAACAATCGAGCAATAGATTCTTCGGATCTATGTCTGTTTAAGTCTTTATACGAATAAAATATTAAATAGAGGTTGAAAAAATCTGCCACAATACAAGCAGGCGCTTTTAGAGCAACCGGTCGTCGGGGCTCAGGAAGACAATGAGTGTTCTGATGAAAAATTTGACTCCGATTTGGACATTAATCCGTTAGAAAAAAAATTACTGTATACAAATAATAAATGTATTGCAAGATTTTAACTAAAGTTGCATTTACTAAACTGCTTTTTTTATTTTATTATTCGAGAAATTAAAATATTTGAATTAAATGTTTCAGATATAGAATAACTTCAATTAAATTTTATTTATTTATACTTTTTCGATTTTGTTTAGGTAAGAAAAGATATTTTAACTATGAGAGACCCTTCACTTATGCATCAAACAAAAATATTAGTAACAAACTTATAAACTTTAGGCCTAAAGACATTTGTCGCCGCTCAAATTAGCTTCTGATTAATAAAATATAATCGGTACACAGGGGAAATCAGTGCGAGAGAGCTCACAGTGGGGTAACAGAGACCGAATTTGGGAATTAATGTTGATCACGAAATTCAGAAATCGAAAAAAACATTTGATGCCGGCTTCAAATATAAATGTATGTATGTTTTAGAGGACCAATTTAATCCCTTCCCAAAGATACACTTTGTTTAAATTTTTCCAAGAAAATTTAAAATACCCCATAGTCGTTGTAACGTCAATGTGCTCTTCTTCTTCCTTTGATCCGACATTGAGTAATATTGTGTTTTGAATAACTTCTGAGTTTTTTATCCGACCGCGATACATAGGGTCCCTGATGCTCGTCCTCTGTGCCAAAATTTAGTACTCTAACTTTAATATATCTCGTTTTATAGGGTTTCAAAAATTTTGTTGTTGATTTACGGCGGCGGAAGAGAAAATTATTTATTTATTTTAATTGTAGCTTTGAATTAATCATATGGTACAATAATGTAGCCAGAGCAACTGAGGCCTTCAGGCTGTTTTTGTCTATATTTTCTTCTCATATTTAATTTTGTAGTGAGTTTTATAAACTTTTTTATATTGTTAGGGTTGGCTTCTGCGAGGAGTTGTGCAGGGGGAGGGATATTAAGGGAGGTGCACGTATTTTTAATAAAGTGGCAGTAATTTAACAGGTGTTGAGTTGTGAGTATGGTTGTGTTGCAGTATGGGCAGAGTGGCGCAGGTAGCTGTTTCATGAGACGTTCGTCTGTTAAGCTTGTGTGTGTAAGTCTGAATCTGGTGAATATTATTGCATCGTTCCTTTTTGTTGTTGTTGGTATGTGTATTGGTAGTCTTTTAGGGTTAATTGCTTTGTAGAAGTGATTGTAGTTGTTCCAGATGGTGTTTAGAGCTTCTGATGTGTTATTGTTGACGAGCTTGTTTACACCTGTTGTAATATTGAATCCCTAATATCACCAAATGAATAAATCAGATTAAGTAGTTTAAGTTGTTTTATATTTTAATTATTAATTATTATTTTATGAGCTCGTCGAAACACACGCCACATGCACATCACAAATCAAAAAGGAAACAGGGAGATCAAAGTGTGACCAGATTGTACTTCTTAAAATATACAAAATAAGTGTTGTGTAATGTTGTTTTTGAATAAGGAATAGGCATATTCGATACGCCCCCTCAAAAATAACATTCCATATTATTAAACAAAACTTAAAGATCTATACGTATTTCATTCCTTCATTACTTATTCTAATGTGGCTAATGTGCATTCTGGGAGATACATTATGATCCAGCATTTGCTGCAAGGATCCGGGGAAAACCCAGAAAAACCCGGTCAGATCATTATAATCTAAATTACTTTAACAATAGCAACAAGCGGAACAGTCGGGACCCCGACCGTAATATACCCTGTGGGTCTACAGGAACCCGTTCAAATTCACTCCAGATGAAATTCTCTAGTAGTTCTTTATTTTTTAATTTGTGGGCGAAGGGGGCGTGACATCGTGATAAAAATTTCTGGACAAATCGAGCTCAAGATACTCATCATGTGTGCTAAATCTCATGTCTCTAGCTACAAAACTGCTTTTGTTATGAGGTTTTTGAGCTAGAAAACTGCTTGCTTTATGAGCTTTTACTTAATTTGAGGGCGAAGGGGGCGTGGCATCGCGATTAAATTTTCTGGACACATTGACCCTAAGATTCTTATCATATGTGCCAAATCTCAAGTTTCTTACTGTAATATTGCTCTTGTTATAAGCTTTTCCGTTTTGTAGGCAAGGGGGGCGTGGCATCGTGATAAAATTTTCTGGACACATTGACCACAAAATATTTATCATATGTGCAAAATCTCAAGTCTCTAGCTACAAAACTGCCCTTGGTATGAGGTTTTTGAGCTACAAAACTGCTTGCTTTATAAGCTTTTACTTAATTTGTGGGCAAAGAGGGCGTGGCATCCAAAAACAAAGATAAACTTGATCTGCCTGCAAATATTACCAGTGCTGGGACACCAAGTTCAAGCTTCTAGCTCTTACCATCTCTGAGATCCTTTCGTTCATACGGACGGACCGACAGACCGACGGACAGACGGACATGGCTATATCGACTCGGCTATTGATGCTGATCAAGAATATATATACTTTATTGGGTCGGCCATGCTTCCTTCTGCCCGTTACATATTTTTAACAAACTTAATATACCCCCACAGGGTATAAAAACAAAAAAAACTTCAATTAAATGAACTTTGTTCATATTTCAATTCAATAGTACGTTAAACAAAAAAAAAATCCAGCATATAGGTATAATTGAGTCAGCCATCTTGCACAAGTCCCAGTTCGTCTCATAACTTCAAAAATCTTGCTGCTGGCAACGGTTTCGTGAAGACGTCTGCAAGTTGATTATCTGTGGATATATACTCAATGCAAATAACATTATTCTCTATTTGCTCTCTTGCAAAATGATATTTAATATCGATATGTTTAGTTCTTTTATGACATGAGAGATTATTTGCTATACTAATACATCCTTGGTTGTCTTCGTAAATTTTAATAGGTCTTTCTAATATTATTTTTACACTATTCAAGGGAGATTTTAACCATAAAGCTTCTCTCACGGCTTCAAATAAAGCCATGTACTCTGCTTCATTCGAAGAAGCTGCAACCGAACTTTGTCTTTTCGTGTTCCAACAAATTAGGTTCGAGCCAAACATTTTAAACAAGAAGCCAGTTGTACTCTTTCTATCAATATCATTTCCCCCCAGTCACTATCTACATATCCCTCTAATATGTTTTCAAATGCTTCGTTTTTCTTAAAAATCAATTTCAGGTCAATGCTTCCTTTTAAATATCTAAGGACTCTTTTTAAGCATTGCCATAATTCGGAATTATTTTTACTACTAAATCTACTTAAGATATTAACTGCCGTTGTTAAGTCAGGACGTGTACATAGCATTATGTACATTAAACAACCGATAAGGTTTCGACAGGGTGCATTGCAATTTTCATCTGAGTTAAGCAATTCATAATTTAGTTTGCTTTGTAAAGGGGTGCTTACTCCATTGCAATCGTCCATATTAAATTTACTTAACACTCTTTTTATGTAAGCGGACTGACTTAAGCTGATTGTGTTTTCATTCATTTCAATTCAATTTATAGGGATTACCCTATAAAGTGACGTATTTCGTTTAAATCTGTCATTCTAAATTTTTCCATTAGATACTTTTTAAAATTATCCATTCGTTCCATTTCTCCTGTTGCTATTACTACGTCATCGACATATAACAATACATATATGTTTTTCTTGATGTCTCCTTTATCTAAAATATATATGCAGCGATCCACAGGAGAGTTTACAAAAACGCATTCTTTCAATACTTGATCAAACACCTCAAACCAGCATCTAGCTGCTTGTTTGAGTCCGTAAATGGCTTTGTTCAATTTACATACATTTGAATTACTGCTCGATACACCCTGAGGTAGTTGCATGTATATTTCCTCATTCAATGTGCCATTCAAAAATGCAGTCTTTACATCCATTTGATGTATTTTCAAATTATATTGAACTGATAATGAAAGTATAAATCGAAAACTCGAAATCCTTGCAACAGGAGCAAATGTTTCCTCATAATCGACTTGATACTTTTGAGTAAAGCCTCGCGCAACTAGCCTTGCTTTATATTTTATTGGATTTCCTAGTTCATTATATTTCAGAGAAAATACCCATTTACTGTCGACAATATTCTTGTTTTCAGGCTTCTTAATAATTGTCCAAGTATTATTAATTTCATGAGCCTCCAACTCTGCTTTTATAGCTTCCTCCCAAAGTAATTTATCATTTCTACTTTTTATTTAATCGAAAGTAATAGGAACATCATTAAAAACGGTATGAGCATTTAATATAAATCTATTTAAATTCATATCTTCTTCACTGTAAGATATCTTTGGCTTGCTCTTTAGCCTTTCACTTCTTCTATTTACATTTTCGATATCTTTATTGCTGTTTTCAATATCACCAATTATAGCTGAACTCTTATCAGTTCCAATTTCACTAGGCTGTTGAGTCTCTTTACGTTCCGTACTTTCATTCGGAAACTTTTCACTCTCACATTCCTTACTCTCGTTCAGGAATTCTTCGCTTTCACTTTCCTTACTGTCTTTCAGAATTCAGGAATTCTTCATGCTCATTTTCCTTACTTTCTTTCTGGAATTCTTTATGCTCATTTTCCTTACTTTCTTTCAGGAATTCTTCATGCTCATTTTCCTTACTATCTTTCTGGAATTCAGATTCATTTTTAGCAGCTCTAGAATTTAACATATTGGTTTCATCGACAACAACATCTCGTGCAACAATAAATTTTTCATTAATAGAATCCCATAGTCTATAACCATTCGGTTCATATCCAACAAGAACGCACTTATACGACTTATCATCAAATTTTCTTTTTCTATTCTTATTGTGTACATATACAGTCGAACCAAATACTTTCAAATGTTTTAGATTAGGCTTTCTATTGTGCCACATCTCATAAGGCGTCTTTTCACTTTCAATAAGTGCCCTACTTGGAGTTCTGTTGACTAAGTATGTTGCAGTTAGGACAGCTTCACCCCAGAAGATTTTATTTAATTTTGAACCACTTATCATGGCACGGGCCTTTTCAGTAAGAGTTCTTATCATTCGTTCTGAAACCCCATTTTGCTGAGGAGTGTGCGGCACTGTTAGGTGATAAGTAATCCCTTTTTGAACACAAAATTCACGCATGTCATTTGACAAATACTCCCTACCATTGTCAATATACAAATTAACCATCTTGAGATTAAAATGTGCTTCGCTTTTAGCTAAAAAATCCTTAAACATATCAAAAACGTCTGATTTGTTTTTGATTAGATAGGTTACACAATAATGTGTATATTGGTCTACAAAGATTACATAGTAATTTTTTTCATTTATTGTAGACGGTGTAATTGGGCCACAGACATCTAAATGGACTACAAATAAAGGTCTCTTTATATAACTTTTATCTTTAGATTTGTTAAATGGCAACCTAGCTTGCTTGCCATTCAAACAAGATTCACATATTTCTTCGGACCACCTTAAACTATTCAGAAGACTGCTGTCATTGAAAAAATTCTTTCTTTTTATTTCTAATAATTTACCATTACTTATATGACCTAACCTCTCATGCCATAATCGAAAACAATTTGTACTTTGTGCATTAGCTGTATATGCTTGAAATTTAATAACAGGTATTCTTGGCCACTATAACCCCGTCTTTGGTTATAGTCACTCCATTCTTGTCAAACTCGATTGACATTTCTGCCTCCTGGAGTCGCTTTACTGATATCAGATTTCCTGCAGCCTCCTTGCAGTATAGGACATCCTCCAAAGTAATATTGTGTCCGTTGAAGAGGCGCACAATTCCCCGCTTTGTAGCGTAGATATATGTGCCTGTGGCCAAGCACAGCAATCTTGAGTGGATACTCCAACTCCACACTGTCAACAAACAGCGACTCATCGTTTATTAGATGGTCAGTGGCACCAGAATCAAGGATAAATCCAAACTTATCCGTATATGAATTTATTTGATATGTTTTTAACATGAACGCGAAACCGTGCTGCGACGTGGCGACTTGAGCTTGTCTATTTTCTTTATTATTATTATCATTCAATGTTTTTTTTATAATGATAACAATCTTTCTTTATGTGTCCCTCCTTATGACAGTGATGACATTTTATATAATGTTTTGGTTTTCCTTTAAATGTTTTCTTTGGTTTAGTCATCTTATTTTTAAATGCGCTATTTTTATAATTATTATGATAATTATTATTCGGAACAAATGCCTTCATGACTTTCCTGCTTGTATCAACACTGTCGTTTTTAATTTTTATTTCATGGTCGAGCAATCTATTTTTGACAAATGCTAGAGTTAAATTTTCTTCGGCCAATGTTTCTATTGCTGTGATCACTCCATTATAAGATGATGGCAGTGTAAGCAACAAATGCGAAACTTTGTCCATTTCTTCGATTCTAGCACCCGAAGCTAATAATTCAATGATCAAATCGTCAAAAATATTGAAATGATTCAATAGCGTCATCTCGCTCGCTAGTTTAAGCGAGAGCAAGCGTTTTCGGACAGACAACTGCGACGCCAAACTTCTGCGTTCGTAGATGGCGTCCAAATTCAAGAGAATTTGACGCGCCGAGATGTCGCTTGTTGCGAAATTCAGGAAAGTGTCGCTTAAATATTCGATCAGCGTGTTCTTTGCACAACGCTCTGCTTTTTTGCCAAACTTCGTTAACTATATCTGGCACCTGCTCATCTATAACTTTAAGAACATCCATTTCAGCAAGTAGGGCTCTTATGCGGAACTTCCACACAGAATATTTTTCGCCGTCGAAAGGCTTGATATTTCGTTTTCCCTTTCCATGCTTCTTCACACACACACACACAAACGCAGCTATATATATGTATGCGAGACACGCTTCCTCTGAATTTCACAATTGCACAAAATTTTTTATTAAATTTTATTATTGGGCGTAGCCTGGGCTCATAACCTGTTGTAATATCCTTGAATCCCTAATATCACCAAATGAATAAATCAGATTAAGTAGTTTAAGTTGTTTTATATTTTAATTATTAATTATTATTTTATGAGCTCGTCGAAACACACGCCACATGCACATCACAAATCAAAAAGGAAAGAGGGAGATCAAAGTGTGACCAGATTGTGCTTCTTAAAATATACAAAATAAGTGTTGTGTAATGTTGTTTTTGAATAAGGAATAGGCATATTCGATAATACCCTTTTTATTGTTCGTGTTGTGCAGTAGTAAAGGTTCAAGTGTCGCAATTTTAGCTGCTGAATCTGCTTGATCATTTGCTTTTATTCCTGCGTGGCCTGGTATCCATAGCAGTTTTAATTTTTTGTAATTCTTGGTGATAATTTCACGTATCTTTCGTATTGTGGGTTCGCTGTTGTTGACGTTTTGTATAGCGAGAAGAGTGGAGAGGGAGTCAGTACATATGATGTGCATTTTCCTTTTTGTTGCGGTTGGCAGCTCAACTGCCATTAGAGTGGCCTCCGCTTCTGCCGTGAAAATTGATGTGTACGTTGGTGTAACGACAGCTTTACGGACAGTTTTTTCTTCGATAACGACGCTAAGGGATGTGATGTTTTCGGGTTTTGAGACGTCTGTAAAGATAAATTTCGATGTGGTGTATTTGCTTCTTATTTGGTTGAAGTTGGGTTTAAATATCTCATTGGGTGTTGTATCTTTTTTGTACTACGATAAGTTTAGTAAGACGGATTCACTTTTAAAGAACAATGGTGGTACTTTTTATAGCCTGTGCCCATTAAAAATGGGCAAAAAAGGCTATAATGAATTTGTGTGAATTTATGTAACAGGCAGAGAGAAGCATCTCCGACCCTATAAAGTACATTTATTCTTGATCAGTATCAATAGCCGAGTCGATTTACACCTGTCCGTCTGTCTGTCCGTCCGTCTGTCTGTATGAACGCGTGGATCTCAGCAACTATAAGAGCTAGAGACTTCAAATTTGGAATGTAGGTTCCTGAATACCATACGCGGATCAAGTTTATTTTCAATTTTCAACGACCGGGTGAGGAGTCGTTGCTTCGTGAGCTTGAGAAGATTAAGCCGGTGTTTTTGCCCGGTCCTGACGGAGTTCCCGGTTGCGTACTTCGGTATGGTGCTGGTGTTTTATGTAAACCACTGGTATACCTCTTTTCTTTGTCCCTCGAGTCATCGATTTTTCCCTCTATTTGGAAGGAATCATTTGTTATTTCTCTCCATAAAAAAGGAAGTAAGTCTGACGCCAAAAATTACAGGGGAATTTCTAAATTGTCTGCTATTCCTAAACTTTTCGAGAAGATTTTGACAAGTCATTTACAACACTTGTGTAGTTCTTTTATTTCTCCCTACCAGCATGGATTTGTGAAACGCAGATCCACTACTACCAATCTTCTTGAGCTGTCCTCGTTTGTTATTAGTGGTTTTCTTAATAACAAACAAACTGACGTTATATATACCGATTTCAGTAAAGCCTTTGACTCAGTTAACCATTCCCTTTTATTACATAAGCTTGACCTAATTGGCTTTCCGACCAAACTTATTTGCTGGATTTCAAGCTATTTAAAGCAAAGAACTCAAAAAGTTCTATTTAATAACTTTTTTTCTAAATTTTTCCGAGTTACCTCTGGTGTTCCTCAAGGTAGTCATCTCGGCCCCCTTCTTTTCACACTGTTCATAAACGATCTGCCTACAGTTTTAACACATTCTCGAGTACTAATGTATGCGGATGATGTTAAAATTTGTTTGCAATATAAGGATTGGCCATGCCATATTAAATTGCAGGAAGATGTTGACTCTTTTCAGTCATGGTGCCGTGTGAATCTATTAAATTTAAACAGTTCAAAATGTAACGTAATGTCATTTTACCGATCTAACCCTTATTTGGCGTCATACTCACTGTATGGAGTTCATCTTGACAGGATTACTACCGTGAATGATCTAGGTATTCTTCTAGATCATAAACTTAAATTTTCTGACCATATCTCTAAAATGGTTAATAAAGCTATGTCAGTTTTGGGTTTTATAAAGAGGTGGTCGAAGGAATTCGATGACCCCTATATAACAAAGACTCTCTACACATCCCTAGTTCGTCCGATTTTGGAATACGGTTCATGTGTTTGGTGTCCACAGTATAATGTTCACCAAGATCGAATTGAATCGGTGCAAAAAAACTTTATTTTATTTGCATTGCGCGGCCTAAATTGGAATGCGGATGTGAGACTGCCGTCATATGCTAGTAGACTTTTACTAATTAACCTACCCTCTTTATATAGTCGTAGAATAATGCTTGGTGAAGTTTTTATGTACAAACTTATTGCTGGTGACATGGACTCAGTGGAATTAATGTCACAGCTCAACTTTTCTGTTCCCTTTAGAGTATCTAGAAACTATACCCCTCTTCTTCTTCGTCTTTGTAGATCAAACTATGCTTTGCATGAGCCTTTTAGGACATCCTCCAAAGTAATATTGTGTCCGTTGAAGAGGCGCACAATTCCCCGCTTTGTAGCGTAGATATGTGTGCCTTGCTTGGCCACAGCAATCTTGAGTGGATACTCCATCTCCACACTGTCAACAAACAGCGACTCATCGTTTATTAGATGGTCAGTGGCACCAGAATCAAGGATAAATCCAAACTTATCCGTATTTGAATTTATTTGATATGTTTTTAACATGAACGCGAAACCGTGCTGCGACATGGCGACTTGAGCTTGTCTATTTTCTTTATTATTATTATCATTCAATGTTTTTTTTTATAATGATAACAATCTTTCTTTATGTGTCCCTCCTTATGACAGTGATGACATTTTATATAATGTTTTGGTTTTCCTTTAAATGTTTTCTTTGGTTTAGTCATCTTATTTTTAAATGCGCTATTTTTAAAATTATTATGATAATTATTATTCGGAACAAATGCCTTAATGACTTTCCTGCTTGTATCAACACTGTCGTTTTTAATTTTTATTTCATGGTCGAGCAATCTATTTTTGACAAATGCTAGAGTTAAATTTTCTTCGGCCAATGTTTCTATTGCTGTGATCACTCCATTATAAGATAATGGCAGTGTAAGCAACAAATGCGAAACTTTGTCCATTTCTTCGATTCTAGCACCCGAAGCTAATAATTCACTGATCAAATCGTCAAAAATATTGAAATGATTCAATAGCGTCATCTCGCTCGCTAGTTTAAGCGAGAGCAAGCGTTTTCGGACAGACAACTGCGACGCCAAACTTCTGCGTTCGTAGATGGCGTCCAAATTCAAGAGAATTTGACGCGCCGAGATGTCGCTTGTTGCGAAATTCAGGAAAGTGTCGCTTAAATATTCGATCAGCGTGTTCTTTGCACAACGCTTTGTTTTTTTGCCAAACTTCGTTAACTATATCTGGCACCTGCTCATCTATAACTTTAAGAACATCCATTTCAGCAAGTAGGGCTCTTATGCGGAACTTCCACACAGAATATTTTTCGCCGTCGAAAGGCTTTATATTTCGTTTTCCCTTTTCCATGCTTCTTCACACACACACACACAAACGCAGCTATATATATGTATGCGAGACACGCTTCCTCTGAATTTCACAATTGCACAAATTTTTTTATTAAATTTTATTATTGGGCGTAGCCTGGGCTCATAACCTGTTGTAATATACTTGAATCCCTAATATCACCATATGAATAAATCAGATTAAGTAGTTTAAGTTGTTTTATATTTTAATTATTAATTATTATTTTATGAGCTCGTCGAAACACACGCCACATGCACATCACAAATCAAAAAGGAAAGAGGGAGATCAAAGTGTGACCAGATTGTGCTTCTTAAAATATACAAAATAAGTGTTGTGTAATGTTGTTTTTGAATAAGGAATAGGCATATTCGATAATACCCTTTTTATTGTTCGTGTTGTGCAGTAGTAAAGGTTCAAGTGTCGCAATTTTAGCTGCTGAATCTGCTTGATCATTTGCTTTTATTCCTGCGTGACCTGGTGTCCATAGCAGTTTTAATTTTTTGTAATTCTTGGTGATAATTTCACGTATCTTTCGTATTGTTGGTTCGCTGTTGTTGACGTTTTGTATAGCGAGAAGAGTGGAGAGGGAGTCAGTACATTTGATGTGCATTTTCCTTTTTGTTGCGGTTGGCAGCTCAACTGCCATTAGAGTGGCCTCCGCTTCTGCCGTGAAAATTGATGTGTACGTTGGTGTAACGACAGCTTTACGGACAGTTTTTTCTTCGATAACGACGCTAAGGGCTGTGATGTTTTCGGGTTTTGAGACGTCTGTAAAGATAAATTTCGATGTGGTGTATTTGCTTCTTATTTGGTTGAAGTTGGGTTTAAATATCTCATTGGGTGTTGTATCTTTTTATACCCTGTGGGGGTATATTAAGTTTGTTAAAAATATGTAACGGGCAGAAGGAAGCATGGCCGACCCAATAAAGTATATATATTCTTAATCAGCATCAATAGCCGAGTCGATATAGCCATGTCCGTCTGTCCGTCTGTCCGTCGGTCTGTCGGTCTGTCGGTCCGTCGGTCCGTCCGTATGAACGAAAGGATCTCAGAGATGGTAAGAGCTAGAAGCTTGAACTTGGTGTCCCAGCACTGGAAATTTTTGCAGGCAGATCAAGTTTATCTTTTTTTTTTGGATGCCACGCCCTCTTTGCCCACAAATTAAGTAAAAGCTTATAAAGCAAGCAGTTTTGTAGCTCAAAAACCTCATACCAAGGGCAGTTTTGTAGCTAGAGGCTTGAGATTTGGCACATATGACAAATATTTTGTGGTCAATGTGTCCAGAAAATTTTATCACGATGCCACGCCCCCCTTGCCTACAAAACGGAAAGGCTTATAACAAGAGCAATATTACAGTAAGAGACTTGAGATTTGGCACATATGATAAGAATCTTAGGGTCAATGTGTCCAGAAAATTTAATCGCGATGCCACGCCCCCTTCGCCCTCAAATTAAGTAAAAGCTCATAAAGCAAGCAGTTTTGTAGCTCAAAAACCTCATAACAAAAGCAGTTTTGTAGCTAGAGACTTGAGATTTAGCACACATGATGAGTATCTTGAGGTCGATTTGTCCAGAAAATTTTATCACGATGCCACGCCCCCTTCGCCCACAAATTAAAAAATAAAGAATTACTAGAGAATTTTATCTATTATTTTATCCTGTAGACCCACAGGGTATATTACGGTCGGGGTCCCGACTGTTCCGCTTGTTTGTACTACGATAAGTTTAGTAAGACGGATTCACTTTTAAAGAACAATGGTGGTACTTTTTATAGCCTGTGCCCATTAAAAATGGGCAAAAAGGCTATAATGAATTTGTGTGAATTTATGTAACAGGCAGAGAGAAGCATCTCCGACCCTATAAAGTACATTTATTCTTGATCAGTATCAATAGCCGAGTCGATTTACACCTGTCCGTCTGTCTGTCCGTCCGTCTGTCTGTATGAACGCGTGGATCTCAGCAACTATAAGAGCTAGAGACTTCAAATTTGGAATGTAGGTTCCTGAATACCATACGCGGATCAAGTTTATTTTCAATTTTCAACGACCGGGTGAGGAGTCGTTGCTTCGTGAGCTTGAGAAGATTAAGCCGGTGTTTTTGCCCGGTCCTGACGGAGTTCCCGGTTGCGTACTTCGGTATGGTGCTGGTGTTTTATGTAAACCACTGGTATACTTTTCTTTGTCCCTCGAGTCATCGATTTTTCCCTCTATTTGGAAGGAATCATTTGTTATTCCTCTCCATAAAAAAGGAAGTAAGTCTGACGCCAAAAATTACAGGGGAATTTCTAAATTGTCTGCTATTCCTAAACTTTTCGAGAAGATTTTGACAAGTCATTTACAACACTTGTGTAGTTCTTTTATTTCTCCCTACCAGCATGGATTTGTGAAACGCAGATCCACTACTACCAATCTTCTTGAGCTGTCCTTGTTTGTTATTAGTGGTTTTCTTAATAACAAACAAACTGACGTTATATATACCGATTTCAGTAAAGCCTTTGACTCAGTTAACCATTCCCTTTTATTACATAAGCTTGACCTAATTGGCTTTCCGACCAAACTTATTTGCTGGATTTCAAGCTATTTAAAGCAAAGAACTCAAAAAGTTCTATTTAATAACTTTTTTTCTAAATCTTTCCGAGTTACCTCTGGTGTTCCTCAAGGTAGTCATCTCGGCCCCCTTCTTTTCACACTGTTCATAAACGATCTGCCTACAGTTTTAACACATTCTCGAGTACTAATGTATGCGGATGATGTTAAAATTTGTTTGCAATATAAGGATTGGCCATGCCATATTAAATTGCAGGAAGATATTGACTCTTTTCAGTCATGGTGCCGTGTGAATTTATTAAATTTAAACAGTTCAAAATGTAACGTAATGTCATTTTACCGATCTAACCCTTATTTGGCGTCATACTCACTGTATGGAGTTCATCTTGACAGGATTACTACCGTGAATGATCTAGGTATTCTTCTAGATCATAAACTTAAATTTTCTGACCATATCTCTAAAATGGTTAATAAAGCTATGTCAGTTTTGGGTTTTATAAAGAGGTGGTCGAAGGAATTCGATGACCCCTATATAACAAAGACTCTCTACACATCCCTAGTTCGTCCGATTTTGGAATACGGTTCATGTGTTTGGTGTCCACAGTATAATGTTCACCAAGATCGAATTGAATCGGTGCAAAAAAACTTTATTTTATTTGCATTGCGCGGCCTAAATTGGAATGCGGATGTGAGACTGCCGTCATATGCTAGTAGACTTTTACTAATTAACCTACCCTCTTTATATAGTCGTAGAATAATGCTTGGTGAAGTTTTTATGTACAAACTTATTGCTGGTGACATGGACTCAGTGGAATTAATGTCACAGCTCAACTTTTCTGTTCCCTTTAGAGTATCTAGAAACTATACCCCTCTTCTTCTTCGTCTTTGTAGATCAAACTATGCTTTGCATGAGCCTTTTAGGACATCCTCCAAAGTAATATTGTGTCCGTTGAAGAGGCGCACAATTCCCCGCTTTGTAGCGTAGATATGTGTGCCTTGCTTGGCCACAGCAATCTTGAGTGGATACTCCAACTCCACACTGTCAACAAACAGCGACTCATCGTTTATTAGATGGTCAGTGGCACCAGAATCAAGGATAAATCCAAACTTATCCGTATTTGAATATATTTGATATGTTTTTAACATGAACGCGAAACCGTGCTGCGACGTGGCGACTTGAGCTTGTCTATTTTCTTTATTATTATTATCATTCAATGTTTTTTTTATAATGATAACAATCTTTCGTTATGTGTCCCTCCTTATGACAGTGATGACATTTTATATAATGTTTTGGTTTTCCTTTAAATGTTTTCTTTGGTTTAGTCATCTTATTTTTAAATGCGCTATTTTTAAAATTATTATGATAATTATTATTCGGAACAAATGCCTTCATGACTTTCCTGCTTGTATCAACACTGTCGTTTTTAATTTTTATTTCATGGTCGAGCAATCTATTTTTGACAAATGCTAGAGTTAAATTTTCTTCGGCCAATGTTTCTATTGCTGTGATCACTCCATTATAAGATAATGGCAGTGTAAGCAACAAATGCTAAACTTTGTCCATTTCTTCGATTCTAGCACCCGAAGCTAATAATTCACTGATCAAATCGTCAAAAATATTGAAATGATTCAATAGCGTCATCTCGCTCGCTAGTTTAAGCGAGAGCAAGCGTTTTCGGACAGACAACTGCGACGCCAAACTTCTGCGTTCGTAGATGGCGTCCAAATTCAAGAGAATTTGACGCGCCGAGATGTCGCTTGTTGCGAAATTCAGGAAAGTGTCGCTTAAATATTCGATCAGCGTGTTCTTTGCACAACGCTCTGCTTTTTTGCCAAACTTCGTTAACTATATCTGGCACCTGCTCATCTATAACTTTAAGAACATCCATTTCAGCAAGTAGGGCTCTTATGCGGAACTTCCACACAGAATATTTTTCGCCGTCGAAAGGCTTGATATTTCGTTTTCCCTTTTCCATGCTTCTTCACACACACACACAAACGCAGCTATATATATGTATGCGAGACACGCTTCCTCTGAATTTCACAATTGCACAAAATTTTTTATTAAATTTTATTATTGGGCGTAGCCTGGGCTCATAACCTGTTGTAATATCCTTGAATCCCTAATATCACCAAATGAATAAATCAGATTAAGTAGTTTAAGTTGTTTTATATTTTAATTATTAATTATTATTTTATGAGCTCGTCGAAACACACGCCACATGCACATCACAAATCAAAAAGGAAAGAGGGAGATCAAAGTGTGACCAGATTGTGCTTCTTAAAATATACAAAATAAGTGTTGTGTAATGTTGTTTTTGAATAAGGAATAGGCATATTCGATAATACCCTTTTTATTGTTCGTGTTGTGCAGTAGTAAAGGTTCAAGTGTCGCAATTTTAGCTGCTGAATCTGCTTGATCATTTGCTTTTATTCCTGCGTGACCTGGTGTCCATAGCAGTTTTAATTTTTTGTAATTCTTGGTGATAATTTCACGTATCTTTCGTATTGTTGGTTCGCTGTTGTTGACGTTTTGTATAGCGAGAAGAGTGGAGAGGGAGTCAGTACATTTGATGTGCATTTTCCTTTTTGTTGCGGTTGGCAGCTCAACTGCCATTAGAGTGGCCTCCGCTTCTGCCGTGAAAATTGATGTGTACGTTGGTGTAACGACAGCTTTACGGACAGTTTTTTCTTCGATAACGACGCTAAGGGCTGTGATGTTTTCGGGTTTTGAGACGTCTGTAAAGATAAATTTCGATGTGGTGTATTTGCTTCTTATTTGGTTGAAGTTGGGTTTAAATATCTCATTGGGTGTTGTATCTTTTTTGTACTACGATAAGTTTAGTAAGACGGATTCACTTTTAAAGAATAATGGTGGTACTTTTTATAGCCTGTGCCCATTAAAAATGGGCAAAAAGGCTATAATGAATTTGTGTGAATTTATGTAACAGGCAGAGAGAAGCATCTCCGACCCTATAAAGTACATTTATTCTTGATCAGTATCAATAGCCGAGTCGATTTACACCTGTCCGTCTGTCTGTCCGTCCGTCTGTCTGTATGAACGCGTGGATCTCAGCAACTATAAGAGCTAGAGACTTCAAATTTGGAATGTAGGTTCCTGAATACCATACGCGGATCAAGTTTATTTTCAATTTTCAACGACCGGGTGAGGAGTCGTTGCTTCGTGAGCTTGAGAAGATTAAGCCGGTGTTTTTGCCCGGTCCTGACGGAGTTCCCGGTTGCGTACTTCGGTATGGTGCTGGTGTTTTATGTAAACCACTGGTATACCTCTTTTCTTTGTCCCTCGAGTCATACATTTTTCCCTCTATTTGGAAGGAATCATTTGTTATTCCTCTCCATAAAAAAGGAAGTAAGTCTGACGCCAAAAATTACAGGGGAATTTCTAAATTGTCTGCTATTCCTAAACTTTTCGAGAAGATTTTGACAAGTCATTTACAACACTTGTGTAGTTCTTTTATTTCTCCCTACCAGCATGGATTTGTGAAACGCAGATCCACTACTACCAATCTTCTTGAGCTGTCCTCGTTTGTTATTAGTGGTTTTCTTAATAACAAACAAACTGACGTTATATATACCGATTTCAGTAAAGCCTTTGACTCAGTTAACCATTCCCTTTTATTACATAAGCTTGACCTAATTGGCTTTCCGACCAAACTTATTTGCTGGATTTCAAGCTATTTAAAGCAAAGAACTCAAAAAGTTCTATTTAATAACTTTTTTTCTAAATCTTTCCGAGTTACCTCTGGTGTTCCTCAAGGTAGTCATCTCGGCCCCCTTCTTTTCACACTGTTCATAAACGATCTGCCTACAGTTTTAACACATTCTCGAGTACTAATGTATGCGGATGATGTTAAAATTTGTTTGCAATATAAGGATTGGCCATGCCATATTAAATTGCAGGAAGATATTGACTCTTTTCAGTCATGGTGCCGTGTGAATCTATTAAATTTAAACAGTTCAAAATGTAACGTAATGTCATTTTACCGATCTAACCCTTATTTGGCGTCATACTCACTGTATGGAGTTCATCTTGACAGGATTACTACCGTGAATGATCTAGGTATTCTTCTAGATCATAAACTTAAATTTTCTGACCATATCTCTAAAATGGTTAATAAAGCTATGTCAGTTTTGGGTTTTATAAAGAGGTGGTCGAAGGAATTCGATGACCCCTATATAACAAAGACTCTCTACACATCCCTAGTTCGTCCGATTTTGGAATACGGTTCATGTGTTTGGTGTCCACAGTATAATGTTCACCAAGATCGAATTGAATCGGTGCAAAAAAACTTTATTTTATTTGCATTTCGCGGCCTAAATTGGAATGCGGATGTGAGACTGCCGTCATAGACTTTTACTAATTAACCTACCCTCTTTATATAGTCGTAGAATAATGCTTGGTGAAGTTTTTATGTACAAACTTATTGCTGGTGACATAGACTCAGTGGAATTAATGTCACAGCTCAACTTTTCTGTTCCCTTTAGAGTATCTAGAAACTATACCCCTCTTCTTCTTCGTCTTTGTAGATCAAACTATGCTTTGCATGAGCCTTTTAGAATCTTATGTTCAGACTATAATAGACTCTATTATGTTTTCTCGAATGCTAACTCAATTTTCCAAAATTTTATTAACTCACCTAGCTCATAATTAGTTTAACTTTCTATTTTCTTCTTCCGTTTTCCTAATTATGTCCGTTACTCGCTATCTTTATGTTTCTCGCGATCTATAATTTGCATGCCCTAAATATCGTTTCTGTCCGCCCGCGAACGTGTCATCCGCTGACTGCGCCCCTCGGTCGGTAGGGCGGGAGGTGGGGCTCTAAGTTGCCTGGGTTTCGCGCGTAACAAGCTTCGGCTTGGTGTTCGCTTGGACCACTTGAACGTGCATTCTTTGTACGTCAACGCCCAAACAATTTTCGATATTTCACGCCCCGCCCACGCAAATAGAAGAAAACCTCAAATTGCTAGATAATTCAGCCTAACATGACTGATAGTTGCAGTATAGCTCTCGCTGAGCAATTTGCTGCAAGTTTCATCGCGGTCGACCAATAAATAAGGGAGATATTAAGAAATTTGTTTTAATTCCATTATTTGGCCAAAGCGAGAGAGCATGTGAAAATTCCATTTGCGCAAACGATTTTTGCGCTGTCGGCTGCTGTGTGGCGCATTGTGTCATGTGGCGCCATACATTGGCCACACTCAGAACTATATTTTGCTGAACGCTACAGGCTAAAGTAATATTAATATTAGCGTGTATGTATAGCGTGTGTAATACATGCGTTTATGTTTGTTAAGATAACACATTATGTAATAAAATATAACAATTTGCTACAAGTCTTATCGCGATTGACCCACAAGTAAAGAGGATATTAAGGAATTTCTTTTCTTGCCATTATTTCATAGTGGTTGGCAAGAGCAAGAGCACATATATGACAATCTTCTTTGCACTATCGCTCGCCTTGTCTTTCTTTCGGAAATGTAAAATTAATATTTGCGACTGTTTACACTCATCTTCGTTGAGATAACACACCTTAAATTGACAGTACAACAGCGATAAGCAATTTGATGCAGGTTTCATAGCGATCCACCCACAAATAAAGGAGATATTGAGGAATTTCTTTTATTAACATTATTTCATAGTTGTTGGCAAGAGCGACAGAGCATATGACACTCTTTTTTGTACTATCGCTCGCCTTGCCTTTTTTTCGGGAATGTAAAATAATTATTTGCGTCTATTTACACTCATCTTCGTTGAGATAACACAGCTTAAATTGACAGAACAATAACGCTAAGCAATTTGCTGCAAGTCTCATAGCGATTGACTTATTAATAAGGGAGATATTAAGGAATTTGTTTAATTGTCATTATTTCAATTTAATTGGTCAGTTGTCCAACACTGTCCAACAACAGTTTGAGAGTTGTCCAGCACTGATAAACTGAACAATTACTATTATTATATTAATTTATAATTGCTATTGCTTACACGTATGGTTGACAAATTCACGTTTCTATCATAGTATTAAAATAATTAAATTTGTTTGTTTTACAAAAACCCATATATATAAACATTTCCTTAAGCTTCAAAAATAAATGGTTTGGCGCGCAATAAGATAACTGCTGTGTGTGAGAGAGAGAAACATGTGGTGTTGCCAGACTACATGCAAAGCAAAAATTTTGTTTTTTGCAATCTGAACACAAGCAACATCGATTTCGAGCGATTCCTATGACGATCTTCGATTTATTCGTTCTAATTTAAATAATTCAAATAAGTTGGAAAAGTGTCCCCTTTACAATTGTATTGTCCTCCCCGTGGTGTTCTCCGGGAACCGGTTAAATTAAACCGGAAGCTATTTCGAGCGGCGATATATTTAAATGTATATGTAGATATAAATAAAAGCACTTAAACTATAATTAAAATACTTTTCTAAAAAACTTTTATTTTAAGACCTGCACAGGGTATCCACCTGTCGCGCCCGCTCGACTGATCGGCTTGTTTTTTGTTTGTTAAGAGAACTAGTGGTGAAAAGAATGTGCGCTTGAATAGTTTATAAGCTTTGAACTACACTGCGATTAACTGCGGAAACACAACCGCTCGATTTAGCCGACGACTGTCTCTAGTGAATTTTTGATCAAAGAACTCAAATCTGTCAACCTTTTTTCTCTATCGTTAATATTTTTTGAGATATTGGCATAAATATAAGCAACTAAGGGGCACTTACAAAGTTGGCACCTGTGAGCGAATACCTTAATCAATTAAAATTATTTATGTCTTAAAATGTCGTGTTACTTAAATTATGCCTTTTCTTTATTTATGGAATCTTCTACTGATGGAGACTAACAATAAGTTGATCAAATCTTAAAAAATTTCGTTAATACGTGTTGACTGAATCCGAGTTTAAGGGCCCTAATGGATTATTGCTGGGCTGGTACATCGTTGCGTTGGAGGCGTGTTCGGTTGCACACCAGAGATAAGCACCTTGCAAGATGATTTGTGTGCAAAGATAGTTTGAGGTGGTAGTTCGCTTTTTGTTGGACTATCTCATCTTTTACGGGTAGAATGTTTAGATCTCTGTGAATGTTTTCGTTTCGAATATACCATGGCGCCCCAGTGATGATTCTCAGGATTTTGGATTGCTGGCGCTGTATGATGTCGATGTTGCTGCTACTCGCATTTCCCCAAAGCTGCGAGCCGTAGGTCCAGATTGGTTTTAGAGTGGAATTGTAGAGTAGGACCTTGTAGTCCAAGCATAGACGCGATCGAGAATTTATAATCCAATGGAGGCTATTAGCTTTTAGTTTTAGGTGCGTTTTTTTAGCTTCGATGTGTCTCCGCCAGGTAAGTCGCCTATCAAGGTGTATGCCAAGATACGTCACTTCATCAGCTTGGGGGATCTGCGTATTGTGTAACGTTAGCGAAGGGCAAGCCTATTAAGAGTAAAAGTTACATGTTTACACTTTTGCTCGTTTACTTTAATACGCCAGTCTGATAGCCACTTCTCCACCACCACCAGGTGGTCAGCTAGTTGTGCTGTAGCTTGTATTGGACATCTAGAGCGACTTAAGATAGCGGTATCGTCAGCAAACGTAGATGTTGTCAGTCGCTCGTTTATGGGTATATCCGCCGTGAATAGAACATAAAGGGTTGGCCCCAGTACGCTGCCTTGAGGAACTCCAGCTCTATACTGTGGTCGTCGGATGTAGTAGCGTTGCATCTCACTGCGAAGACTCTGTTGTAGAGGTACGACTCAAATAGCTTGTAAGTATGTTCGGGAAGTAATATTTTGCTTTTATGCATGAGACCTTCGAGCCAGACTCGGTCGAATGCTTGAGAGACGTCGAGGAATATCGCACTGCAGTATTCCCGGTTTTCGAGTGCAATAGTTCCATTGTTCTCCCGGAAGCCATATTGATGTGCTGGAATTACATTGTTTGTCCTCAGGTATGGGATTATCCGCGCAAGGAGGCATTCAAGCAGTTTTGACAAGCACGAGAGTAAGCTTATTAGTTTGTACGATGATGGTATTGTGTGGTCTTTTTCTGGTTTCGGTATCATTATAATGGTCGATTTTTTCAATTTTTTTTGGAAAGTATCCAAGTCTTGTAATTGCGTTGAAGAGCTTAGAATCGAGGCAGATAGCGCAGTTTGGAAGTTCGATTATCATTTTTGGAGTTCTTAGATAACAACCTGGTAATTTTTTAGTTTCAGTTGTTCTCTGATGACTTTCGCTATCTCGTTAGGCAGAAACTCAATTGGCTCAGTCTCAGTTTGCCTACGCGTTGGTAATGCCTCCAGTTCGAATGAATTAGTTGCGGGATTTGGCTGGAACACATTTCGTAGGTGAGAAGCAAACGTGTTGGTTCTACGTTTGTCGTTGCGGGCCCAGCTGCCCGAAATGTTTCTAATGGAAGTGACAGGTTCGGTCGGTGCGCTAAGATTTGGATGAGCCCTCCACAGCGGATTCTTTGTGCTGCTTGGCGATAGTTGCTCTATGTACCGACGTTGAGCGTCTTCTTCGTCTTGTTTTAGAGTATTGGTGAGTCGGCGAGTGGCTTCTTTGAGGCGTTGTTTTGAAGATGGCGATCTGAAGGTCTGCCAATCTCGTCGCAATCGTCGTTTATGCAGAACAAGTTCTTCAATTTGCCGATTGGTTTTGTATTGGCTGGACTGCGCAGATATCCCTTGCGGTGTTGAAGTTTTGGCTGCTGCGAGTACAGATTCCAGAGCATCAACAGAGCAGTCGATGTCCTCTTCGATGTTGAGCTGCGGGGTTGTTTTAAGCCAGTTGGTTCTGTGCGTTGTCAGCCTATGAGGATGCTCTATGGTTTGTGGGCATTGGAAAAGATTTAGTAGCACCGGGGAGTGATCGGATGATAGTTTCAAAAGTGATTCGGCACTTATCAGATTGCGTAGAATGTTCTTTGGGACTGCGAAGTCAATTAGATCTGGTAGCTTTCTGGGGTCTGTTGGCCAATATGTAGGCCTACCTGGGAACGCGTAGTCCAGTTTGTTGTTTGGTTTGATGATTGCGTTGAATAACTGCTTTCCTTTGGGGTCACAAGGTGGGATCCCCAGTGCGTGTGCTTGGCATTGTAGTCTTCTGCTGCTATAAATCGCTCCCCTAGGGTATTGTAGAAGTCCATGAATTGACCCTCGGAGATTGTAAGGCGAGGTGGGCAATAAACAGCGGCAATGGTGAGATTGCCGTTACCCGATTTTACGTTTATGGATGTAGATTGTAAATAATTGGTTGCAAACCTCTTATGAAAATGGTGCTTGATGCGGTTTCTGATTAAGATGCCAGTTCCACCGTGAGCTTTGCCAGCCGGATGATCTGTACCGTAAAACAAATAGCCCCGTATTTGGAAGTTGTATTTGCATGTGAGGTGCGTTTCCGTGAGCACCATCAGGTCGATGTGTCGGTCGTACAGAAATTGAGTTAGTTCAAGTTTATGCCGCGAAACACCATTGGCATTCCTCAGATATATTCGTAAAGACGCCATTGATTATTTGGACTGTTGAGATGCAAGCATCTGTATCAGTGTGTTTTGATTTTGCGTGAGGGTTTGCAAAGTTGTTTTCATAAATGACATGAAGTCCATCATATTTTGTTGCAGAGAAAAGATCATGGCTTCAATGTTGTTTTGGGGCTGGCGAGAGTTTACCATATTTGGCTCTGCTTCAATAAAGTGTAGAATCGCTGTTGTGCGGGTTGAGTTTTCTAGTCCTGTTTTTAAAGCACTTGCAAACGAAGTGCCTTGGATAGTGTTTGCGGGACCAAATGAAGATCTTGATGCTTTAGCGAAGAAGACGTCAGGTGTAGTTTGGGATAGTATAAATACATTTGGTGTGTTTTTGGAGCGTCTCGTTGTCGCTTGTCGGATTCGGCTTTTCGACTCTTTGTAAACTGGACAGCCTCTGTAGTTTGCTGTGTGATTTCCTCCGCAGTTTCCACTCATCTTTGCACTTGGGTCTTTTTTGTTAGCAGGGCAAGGGTCAGAGCCATGAGAGTCTCCGCAAGGTACACAGACTGGCCGAAGAGTGCAGTAGGATCTAGTGTGCCCGTATTCTTGACAATTTGTACATTGCACTGGTCCGTTGCGCTTGTGTGGTTCTTCATTAGTGATCCTGCGATGCAGCAGGAACTGCAGCTTGTAGATTGGATGTTGTTCGTTTTTCTTCAATGTTCTATTGTCTGGCTCAAGCTCGACCTTGAAGAGTGGTTGCGGCTTTTAATATTTGTTAATAATATTTGTCACCTTCTTGGCGAGAAAACCATTTTCTTGTAGAGCTTCTTTGATTTCGGCAGGCGTTACCACTTGCAAGCCCTTACTGCTTTTTAGTTGGTATGTATAATAGTTCTTCTTAGTGTCATTTAGGTATTTTGACACTATTCGGAAATGCTCTTCAGTTTTTGTTTGTAGCTTGGTTTCACGAATATTCCCTTTAGTGAGTGATATAACATGAAAGTTGTTATTCCCGACCAGCTCAACAATTTTGTTAACAAGTGCGTTGGAAATCTTCTCCCGAATGTATATTGGTGGGGGCTTTTGTTTCTTTGGGACCTTTTGCCAAGCATCGGGTTGACGAGTCTTAACATCAGCCAGAATGGAGTATCTATTAGAGTTTAGAGTCTCAGGAGTTTCGCTGACATTATTGGCACGGTAAATTTTTGGTTTGTTTCCATCCTTTGCCTTTTGTGGGCTGAGTTTGCGCTTGATTTGGATGTAGCGATCCATACCAGTCTGCACAGCCGGTCCCGTTTTCTTGTCTTGATTTGGTTCCATTGTTTGCGTGTTGTTGTTATTGCCGGTATTGGCACTTGAGCTTGGATTTGATGATAGTGTTGTAATTTGCGCTTGCGCTGCAGAAGTTGAGCGCTCAGTCGTTATCGCATTGTTGGTGACAGAAACCGTTGTAATTATTGTTGTTGCTGCGGTTGCAGAAGTCAAAGAGGTCACTGTACTTGTTGTTTGTGCGGCGTGTGTCGAAATTATTGCATTCGACGCTGTTGGAGAGCTGCACTGCGAACTCCATGACGTGGGTGGCACAGTTAGTAGAGCCGAAGAGCAAGAACGTGCTCTCTGGTTGCCTATGCTCAAGAGAGCTGGGTTGCTCTGCATTGATATTTTTTCCGCCTCGTTGTCGCGGGTTAAGAAATATAAGTAAAAGCCGTTTCGTTGATCGATTGAGCTTCTACGCTCTTTCATTTGTTCATTGCTCATTTTGAGCGGTTTAATCGTGGCACTTTTTATAACTATGCACTTGTTTTTTCACATAAAACAGAATTTTCTTTATATATAAAGCGTCCTTTCGCTATTATTATATAACTGCAATACAATTTGCAACTATTTTACTTTTAAGTTCGTCCACTACTAGAGATTTTCCGGAGCACGCGCGAAACAGTCCGTTCACTACCAAGTACAAAATTATAGTTTATATAGCAAAATCGGGAGTTAACGCACTGCAGTGTATTGATATTCAAGTATTGAAAGCTATACCTGTAGAAAGCAGCTTCTCATTCATTTCATTACTTTTGTGAGACGTGTCCAGTTGACAAGAAGCTAAAAACAAAGATTTTAAAAGATATCGGAAGTAATTTTCTAGAAAAATAGGCTAAAAGAAAATGTGGATGTTTTCAATGAATTATTTATATGTTCTGATCCATTAATCACATCATTATCCGACACACACAGAACAACGACTGAATACCTCAAGAGACACTAGATTTATTAAAATCCTCAGATAATGCTATAGATACAGATCCAGAAACAGATGCAGATACAGATGCAGAAACAGATACAGATGCAGATACAAATACTCATACACATACACATAGACTAGGGGTTTACGCCGATTGTATAGCTTCGGCGGCGGCGTAGAGGTCAGAAAAAACCGGCGGCGTAGAGGTCAGAAAAAACCGGCGGCGACGACGGGTTAGAAAAGGTAAAAATCGACGGCGGCGGCGGCGTGGTGCGGCGGCGTATCGTCTAATTCATATATCATATATCAATACATATATTGCTGAATTCTTTCGATTATCTGATTTTAATACTAAGGTAGTTATTACGATCTCTACACTTTTTTATACCCTGTGGGGGTATATTAAGTTTGTTAAAAATATGTAACGGGCAGATGGAACCATGGCCGACCCCATAAAGTATATATATTCTTGATCAGCAACAATAGGCAAGTCGATATAGCGATGACCGTCGATCTTTAGGTCCGTCCGTATGAATGAAAGGATCTCCATTTTAAATAAACCATTGGCGAAGGTGGCGTCGTTTTTCACAGTGAAAAATTTTATTCAATTAAATTAATACAGCGGCAAAGCTAATTTTGCTCAATAAACACATAAGTTAATAAAAAGCAAACATGACATTTGGGAACCTGACGTAGGCGTAAATACCCCGCGTCCCAAATACAATCAACTAAACTCTTCCAATCTGAATGCCTGCATGGGCTCCACCGATGCCAATAAGGTGGTGGAAAAGATTCGCAATGAGGTAACCACCCAAAAGGAGGAACAAAAGCCTTCAGCCAGCCAGTTCTAAGAGAGCACCAATGGCAACAAAGCGTCCAATGATCAGGCGCGTGGACGTGTTTCACCCGGCGGTTACTCATCGGAGGGCTTCTGGTAGAGCAACGAAGGAGGATGGGGTAGCTGTGTGGCTGCCACGCATTTAACGACACTCTTCACACATACAAACACTTAAATATATACACACATACACACACACGACAAGACATCCTCAACATCATTATACATTTGTAAATATAAATCGCTTAAAATATACCTATACGTATTTAGCCTAAATGTCCAATCGAAACTTGTAATGGTCTGTAAACTTTATTCAAAATTATTTTCTAACTACGTAAGTGCATTCCAAAAAAAAATCAAAAGCTAGAAGCTTAAACTTGATCTTTCAGCACTGGTAATTTTTGCAGGCAGATCAAGTTTATCTTTTTTTTTGGATGCCGCGCCCCCTTCACCCACAAATTGAGAAAAAGCTCATAACAAAAGCAGTTTTGTAGCTAGATACCTGAGATTCGGCACACGTGATTAATATTTTGGCGTCAATGTGTCCAGAAAATTTCATCGCGACGCCACGTCCCCTTCACCCACAAATAGAAAAATCACATTACAAAAGAATTACATCTGGAGTGAATTTGAGCGGGTTCCTCTAGACCCACAGGGTATATTACGGTCGGGGTCCCGACTGTTCGTCTTGTTTTATTTTGTAAAGTTGTATAAAAAGTTAAGCCGCCGAACGACGCCACCACCACTGCGCCGTTATTTACGTAATTCGGCGGCGGCGGGTTAGAAAAGGTAAAAATCAGCGGCGGCTTGGCGCGGCGGACATACATTATAATGATTAACAAGATATGTACCTCCCTATAAACTTTTTTGTCTTAATATTAATTTGAAAAAAAAAATGTAAACGACCAAAAATGTACGATGCAAAGTTTCCTGCGAATCTATTTTAAGATAAGAAAAATACGGAGTCAATTTACAAAAGTTATTAGTTAATTTAAAATATTAGGTATCTTTTTTTTAAACCGAATTTTTTTTTAATAAGTGAATTATTTTTACTAAGTGAATTAAACTTGATATGAAAAAATTATAGTGGCCACCAGAGAACTGCAACAAGCCACCGGCACTTAAGGTGCTCCGGGTAAATGTAGGGTGATTTTGACACCTTGGTGTTTTTAACCACCGGACAAATGAGTTTAATCGCTCGCCCTACAATAATGCATGAGTGTTTGAGCACACAAGCAACAAAAGTGAGTAGGTCATTTTTTGCATATGTGCGTATGGTGGGTGAAAAGGGAAACACAATTGAGACACAAAATGTATGGAGTGTCTTCGGTGTAAGGGTTTCTTTTGTGCAAGCCTTCGCTTGTGTGGCATTTTAGTACCTGCCGCTGCAAAAGCGTCGCTTGGTAGGCAATACGAACAAGCCTTTCAGTCGAGCGGGCGCGACAGTAGGATACCCTGTGCAGGTCTTAAAACAAAAGTATTTTGAGAAAACTAGCTATAAAACTGCTATTGTTATCAGCTTTTTTCAATTGTGGGCGAAGGGGGCGTGGCAACGCGATGACATTTTCTGGGCATATTAAGCCCAAGTTTCTTATCATGTGTGTCAAATCTCAAGTCTTTAGCTTTAACATTGATCATGTTATGGTGATTTTTCCAATTTTAAAACCTACGGGGCTTTATATCGAAAATTGAAAATAAACTGCGTATGGTATTCAGGAACCTACATTCCAAATTTAAGGTATCTAGCTCTTATAGTTGCTGAGATCCACGCGTTCATACAGACAGACGGACAGGTCTCAATCGACTCGGCTATTGATACTGATCAAGAATATTTATACTTTATAGGATCGGAGATGCCTCCTTCTGGCTGTTACATACATTCACACAAATTCATTATACCCTTTTTGCCCATTTTTAATGAGTCTGAGTGCGACCGGCACGCGTTGCCTAAAACTGCTTGGACCCAAGTAAAAAAAAATGGGCATTGTATGAGAGATTGTGTGATATTACCGGTAAGCGCAGCGCACACAAAACTATTGATAAGTGTGTGTCTTTTCTTTGCTTAGCCGATGGTGAGTGGCACCGGGACACACATTTCAATGGGTGTGAGTAGGGTGGCAAAAAGTTGCAGACTTTCAGTTCTATTTGGGCTACCGTATTATGCTCTGTTGATTTGATCTACACTTTTGGCCTCAGTTACCCCACTGTGCATTGGCTTTAATTATAAAACATTGGCATTTATGAAAATAATCTTGTATTATTTTATTTTTTAACTGTATTTATAAATCTTAAAAAGAATAATAACAGAAAAAGATTGTGCTTCTGGTAGGTGTCAAACTCTAGATCCACGCCGTAAAAGTTCGACACTCTAACCATTGCTCCAATGAAGCCATAGTCGATTATCTCGCACATTGCCAGTCTCATTACAGATCAGCAATAAATAATTTTGTCTCAATGCTTCTAGTTGCTGGCCTCAACCTTTGTAGATTTGAAAAATTTTTTGCTTCACATCTCCGAAAGAAGAGTAAACTAAATATAGGCATATAGGTACGGCATTTGTGTACTTAAAAAACCTTTCTGCGCAGTGCCGAATGCCAAACTATTTTTTTTTTATATTAGAATAGTTAATATATTAAAATGAATATTGTTCGTCACAAAATTTGATATCACTAATTTTGGGGCGTGAATATACTTTCGTCACTAAACATTAACCTCGTGTAGAGGTTTTTTTGGGGGGATATCAGAAGTTTTGGGAATTCTAATTTTTAGTCAGTTGGATAATTTTGATCCTTCTTAAATTTGGAGCTCGAAATCATTAAACTGCCATTGACAGTTTGCAACAATATGTTGAGTTTCAATTGATGTAATATATTAAAAGTTGATAAAAATGCATAAGCGCCATTTTTAATTAACTGCATAAAATTGCAAGAATACAACATTTTCATCTCATTTTGCGTAGAGCGCATTAGACTTAATATTTAAATAACTGATATTCAAATATTTACAAAAATAGTTTCCAATCAAATTTAAAAATAAACAAATTCAAATTAAAATTGTGAAAAATTAAAAAAATCACACAACAGAATATCCTGGGACTCGAACCCGCGACCTCTTGCATGTAAGTCTAAAACATCAACCACTAAGCCAACGAGCCTACCGTCAGGCGCGTGCTAAGTTGAAACTTTGTTTGAAGAGCTGTAATTGTCAGTACATTTTGCTCTCGTCGCTGCTGTTCTGACACTAAGGGAAATCCAACGGGCCAACGAGCTATTTACCAAGTCTCTGCTAAATTGCAGCTATGCTTGCAGAGCTGTAATTATCCTTACATGTTCTTCTAGTTCATTCTATTATTAAACTAAGATGATAAAGTTACAAAAAGGAATTATATCGGATATGTGATATGATTGCAATTAAAATATTGCTACAAATATTATAAAATTTAAAAAAACTTGAAGCCGTTAATTGGAAGTTAATTTCATTTGAACCTCCGACCTTGCCCGTAATAGTCAAACACTTTAACCACTGAGCCAACGACGCTGCTTTTGTGGAGTGTTCTAAATTGCAATTATGTTAACAAGACCGTGATAGTTCTTACATGTCTCACTGTTGGCGTTTTTCATAAAACACACATTGAAAAATATGTGTAGATTAAAAATGTAATGTCTTGCCAAATCGAATTATCCCAGATATGACCTATATACCAAAAGTTGCATAATTTCAATAGCTATAATATATGTATATTGAAAATATACCAAAATCGAAGACGCCGTTTTCTTATTAATTGCATAAATATGCAAGCACACTAAAATTTACATAAAATGTTGATAATGTAACATACGACTTAATATTATAAAACCTTTGAAACGAGTTATCGGATTTGGATTATTGATGTACCAATCTATACGTAGTTGACATTGGCATCATTTAACATTAAATTTTGTTCACATTAGGCACTAACGGCCCCACCAGCTCCAATCTAACAGCTGATATCTCGACAGATTTTTTCACGGCTCCAAACTGAAAACGCTATATTTTGTCAACCCGAATTTTGCCTAACAAGTGCTATATGTCAAAATTGGCGCAATGTATACACGCTTAAGAATAAATAATTAAAAATACAAACTTAAGGACTCAATTTATTGCAAATTAAAAAAAAAAGAAGAAAAATATTGAATCATGTCATTTTTACATCATGTAATAATCTTACAGTTAGTTTAGACTTATATTAAAGCTATTTTGATAACCTTTCGAGTGATGTAAAAAAATTTTTCATAGAGGCTATGGTTTGTCCACAGTATTCAATTGAATTTTCAACTATTCCAGCTTTTTGCCGCCAAATTAGCGGTTTTTTAAAAAAGTTTCTTAGATTTTTGAAAGTAACACGATCAAGAATATTCATTCCGATATCTCAAAAATTGGTCCAGCAAACCAACACAAGATTTCCATCTCAGCTCGATGACGTTCAAAATTTTAAAATTCCTATATCATAGGAATGGATAGTGCGATTTGGGTGAATGAAGTACCGTTCGACGCGTATTTAATTCTACCAACTTTCTGCATTAACCGAAGCTCCACATTCAAACGTGCAAAGTTTGACAAAGATATGCAAACGGATATATCTCGAAAAATATCTGATTGATCTGAGAAAGTAGTATGTCATATTAAAACCACAGGAATTACCTTTCGAATGATATATAACACATTGTGATCGGTCCAGCCGATCTCTATATCCAATATTGCGTGTATATATAGCTAGTGGCCTGCAGCCCAGCAAACTTCACTACGTGTGAGTTTTTGGGGTCTGCTTTCGTCACTAGCGCGGACTGCCGTCCGCAATGATCATACACTGCATTACTGCATGAAGAGCTATATATGGCTTCAGCAATTTTTGCAAGATATAGTATATATAATGCTTACTTTACAGTCAAATGATATATTTTTATGAAAGAAAACTTAAAAATCGGTTGGAAAAAAATACTCTTCAACAAAACAAATGGTTTTTTGTGGTGGTAAAGTAAGACAAGCCGATCAGTCGAGCGCGCGCGACAGTAGGAAACCTTGTGCAGGTCTTCAAAGACAAGTATTTTCATTATAATAGGATTTAAATATATCGTTTGAAGTCGATTTTGCTTGCATCGAGAGTAGGTAGCTTGCGATAGTCTGGCAACACTGGACTGCAGCTGCTGATTGTTAAAGTTTAGCACCACGCGTCTTTTCGTTCTTTATATCGTCGACGCGGTGCAGCGACTGCGATGCGACTGCGCTGCAATAAATTTGTTTCTTGAATAACTTATGAGTTCAATATCCGATCGTACTGAAATTTGTAGCACACATTGAGAGTAGGATACTTACCATGTGTGCCAAATCTCAAGTCTCTAGCTATAAAACTGCTCTTGTTATCAGCTTTTTCGAGTTATGGGCGAACGGGGCGTAGCATCGCGATGAAATTCAGGACACATTACGCCCAAGCTTTTTATCATGTGTGCCAAATCTCAAGTCTCTAGCCTTAACATTGCTTATGTTATGGTGATTTTTGTAATTTTAAAACTAACGGGACTTGGTATCGAAAATTGAAAACAACCTTGATCTGCGTATGGTATTCAGAAACCTACATTCCAAATTTGAAGTCTCTAGCTCTTATAGTTGCTGAGATCCACGCGTTCATACAGACGGACGGACGGACAGGTGTCAATCGACTCGGCTATTGATGCTGTTCAACAATATATATACTTTATATGGTCAGAGATGCTTCCTTCTGCCTGTTACATACATTCACACAAATTCATTATACCGCTTTGGCCCATTTTTAATGGGCACAGGGTATAAAAATTAAAAATTCATTATACCCTTTTTGCCCATTTTTAATGAGTCTGAGTGCGACCGGCACGCGTTGCCTAAAACTGCTTGGACCCAAGTAAAAAAAAATGGGCATTGTATGAGAGATTGTGTGATATTACCGGTAAGCGCAGCGCACACAAAACTATTGATAAGTGTGTGTCTCTTCTTTGCTTAGCCGATGGTGAGTGGCACCGGGACACACATTTCAATGGGTGTGAGTAGGGTGGCAAAAAGTTGCAGACTTTCAGTTCTATTTGGGCTACCGTATTATGCTCTGTTGATTTGATCTACACTTTTGGCCTCAGTTACCCCACTGTGCATTGGCTTTAATTATAAAACATTGGCATTTATGAAAATAATCTTGTATTATTTTATTTTTTAACTGTATTTATAAATCTTAAAAAGAATAATAACAGAAAAAGAGTGTGCTTCTGGTAGGTGTCAAACTCTAGATCCACGCCGTAAAAGTTCGACACTCTAACCATTGCTCCAATGAAGCCATAGTCGATTATCTCGCACATTGCCAGTCTCATTACAGATCAGCAATAAATAATTTTGTCTCAATGCTTCTAGTTGCTGGCCTCAACCTTTGTAGATTTGAAAAATTTTTTGCTTCACATCTCCGAAAGAAGAGTAAACTAAATATAGGCATATAGGTACGGCATTTTTGTACTTAAAAAACCTTTCTGCGCAGTGCCGAATGCCAAACTATTTTTTTTTTTATATTAGAATAGTTAATATATTAAAATGAATATTGTTCGTCACAAAATTTGATATCACTAATTTTGGGGCGTGAATATACTTTCGTCACTAAACATTAACCTCGTGTAGAGGTTTTTTTGGGGGGATATCAGAAGTTTTGGGAATTCTAATTTTTAGTCAGTTGGATAATTTTGATCCTTCTTAAATTTGGAGCTCGAAATCATTAAACTGCCATTGACAGTTTGCAACAATATGTTGAGTTTCAATTGATGTAATATATTAAAAGTTGATAAAAATGCATAAGCGCCATTTTTAATTAACTGCATAAAATTGAAAGAATACAACATTTTCATCTCATTTTGCGTAGAGTGCATTACACTTAATATTTAAATAACTGATATTCAAATATTTACAAAAATAGTTTCCAATCAAATTTAAAAATAAACAAATTCAAATTAAAATTGTGAAAAATTAAAAAAATCACACAACAGAATATCCTGGGACTCGAACCCGCGACCTCTTGCATGTAAGTCTAAAACATCAACCACTAAGCCAACGAGCCTACCGTCAGGCGGGTGCTAAGTTGAAACTTTGTTTGAAGAGCTGTAATTGTCAGTACATTTTGCTCTCGTCGCTGCTGTTCTGACACTAAGGGAAATACAACGGGCCAACGAGCTATTTACCAAGTCTCTGCTAAATTGCAGCTATGCTTGCAGAGCTGTAATTATCCTTACATGTTCTTCTAGTTCATTCTATTATTAAACTAAGATGATAAAGTTACAAAAAGGAATTATATCGGATATGTGATATGATTGCAATTAAAATATTGCTACAAATATTATAAAATTTAAAAAAACTTGAAGCCGTTAATTGGAAGTTAATTTCATTTGAACCTCCGACCTTGCCCGTAATAGTCAAACACTTTAACCACTGAGCCAACGACGCTGCTTTTGTGGAGTGTTCTAAATTGCAATTATGTTAACAAGACCGTGATAGTTCTTACATGTCTCACTGTTGGCGTTTTTCATAAAACACACATTGAAAAATATGTGTAGATTAAAAATGTAATGTCTTGCCAAATCGAATTATCCCAGATATAACCTATATACCAACAGTTGCATAATTTCAATAGCTATAATATATGTATATTGAAAATATACCAAAATCGAAGACGCCGTTTTCTTATTAATTGCATAAATATGCAAGCACACTAAAATTTACATAAAATGTTGATAATGTAACATACGACTTAATATTATAAAACCTTTGAATCGAGTTATCGGATTTGGATTATTGATGTACCAATCTATACGTAGTTGACATTGGCATCATTTAACATTAAATTTTGTTCACATTAGGCACTAAAGGCCCCACCAGCTCCAATCTAACAGCTGATATCTCGAAAGATTTTTTCACGGCTCCAAACTGAAAACGCTATATTTTGTCAACCCGAATTTTGCCTAACAAGTGCTATATGTCAAAATTGGCGCAATGTATACACGCTTAAGAATAAATAATTAAAAATACAAACTTAAGGACTCAATTTATTGCAAATTAAAAAAAAAAGAAGAAAAATATTGAATCATTTCATTTTTACATCATGTAATAATCTTACAGTTAGTTTAGACTTATATTAAAGCTATTTTGATAACCTTTCGAGTGATGTAAAAAAATTTTTCATAGAGGCTATGGTTTGTCCACAGTATTCAATTGAATTTTCAACTATTCCAGCTTTTTGCCGCCAAATTAGCGGTTTTTCAAAAAAGTTTCTTAGATTTTTGGAAGTAACACGATCAAGAATATTCATTCCGATATCTCAAAAATTGGTCCAGCAAACCAACACAAGATTTCCATCTCAGCTCGATGACGTTCAAAATTTTAAAATTCCTCATAGGAATGGATAGTGCGATTTGGGTGAATGAAGTACCGTTCGACGCGTATTTAATTCTACCAACTTTCTGCATTAACCGAAGCTCCACATTCAAACGTGCAAAGTTTGACAAAGATATGCAAACGGATATATCTCGAAAAATATCTGATTGATCTGAGAAAGTAGTATGTCATATTAAAACCACAGGAATTACCTTTCGAATGATATATAACACATTGTGATCGGTCCAGCCGATCTCTATATCCAATATTGCGTGTATATATAGCTAGTGGCCTGCAGCCCAGCAAACTTCACTACGTGTGAGTTTTTGGGGTCTGCTTTCGTCACTAGCGCGGACTGCCGTCCGCAATGATCATACACTGCATTACTGCATGAAGAGCTATATATGGCTTCAGCAATTTTTGCAAGATATAGTATATAATGCTTACTTTACAGTCAAATGATATATTTTTATGAAAGAAAACTTAAAAATCGGTTGGAAAAAAATACTCTTCAACAAAACAAATGGTTTTTTGTGGTGGTAAAGTAAGACAAGCCGATCAGTCGAGCGCGCGCGACAGTAGGAAACCTTGTGCAGGTCTTCAAAGACAAGTATTTTCATTATAATAGGATTTAAATATATCGTTTGAAGTCGATTTTGCTTGCATCGAGAGTAGGTAGCTTGCGATAGTCTGGCAACACTGGACTGCAGCTGCTGATTGTTAAAGTTTAGCACCACGCGTCTTTTCGTTCTTTATATCGTCGACGCGGTGCAGCGACTGCGATGCGACTGCGCTGCAATAAATTTGTTTCTTGAATAACTTATGAGTTCAATATCCGATCGTACTGAAATTTGTAGCACACATTGAGAGTAGGATACTTACCATGTGTGCCAAATCTCAAGTCTCTAGCTATAAAACTGCTCTTGTTATCAGCTTTTTCGAGTTATGGGCGAACGGGGCGTAGCATCGCGATGAAATTCAGGAAACATTACGCCCAAGCTTTTTATCATGTGTGCCAAATCTCAAGTCTCTAGCCTTAACATTGCTTATGTTATGGTGATTTTTGTAATTTTAAAACTAACGGGACTTGGTATCGAAAATTGAAAACAACCTTGATCTGCGTATGGTATTCAGAAACCTACATTCCAAATTTGAAGTCTCTAGCTCTTATAGTTGCTGAGATCCACGCGTTCATACAGACGGACGGACGGACAGGTGTCAATCGACTCGGCTATTGATGCTGTTCAACAATATATATACTTTATAGGGTCAGAGATGCTTCCTTCTGCCTGTTACATACATTCACACAAATTCATTATACCGCTTTGGCCCATTTTTAATGGGCACAGGGTATAAAAATTAAATAAGGCCGCGATCATGAAATGAAATTAGACCGCGCGGTCCAAATTTATTTCTCAACATTAAATGGGTTCGCCATTTGGAATTAATTTAGACCGCGTGGTTCTATATCCTTTAAACAATTTATGAAAACATTATATGAAAATGTCAAGTGTCTACGAATTTCTTTACAAATTGTATGTACATATATTCACAGGGTGAACATTGTTTAATACACTAAACTGTAATTCAATACATTTTCAATTAATTTATAACATAACATAACATATATGTTTACCTAAGTACATATCGATATAAATATGGACTTTAGAGAAATCGATTATTTTGACTTAAACTTCCTCGACGCTATCCTCGTAATTATAAATCTAATGTTTAGTTTTATATATATATACTACATTAACTGGAATGTTTATGCTGATCTGCTACATTTTTTCTGACTGTTGCGCACTATTGTACAAAATTTGCATAGGCCTGACTACATATTATATATTAAATTAATTATTATAAAAACAAGCCGATCAGTCAAGCGTGACTGTAGAAAGCCTGTTCTAAGACAAGTATTTGGATAATAATGGGATTTGAATAAATCGATGAAATCGGTTTTGCTTGCAGCGAATGTAGTCTTCGATAGTGTGGCAACACTGGACTGCGACTGTTGATGTGGAAATTATTGCTTGTCAAAGTACTATTATAACAAGCCGATCGAGTGGGCGCGACAGTAGGATACCCTGTGCCTGTCTTTAAATAAAAGTATTTTGAGAACCAGAATTGCAACAAACTAAATTTTTGCTCTGCATGTAGTCTGGCAACACCACATGTTTCTTCCTGTCACACACATTTATTTTTGAAATTTAAGGAAATGTTTATATATATAGGTTTGGTAATGCAGAAAATGTTAATTATTTTAATACTATGATAAAAACGTGGATTTGTCAACCAGACGTTTTGGCAATCACAAATACAAATTAATATAATAATAGTAATCATTCAGTTTGTCAGTGCTGGACAATTCTTAAGCTTTTATTTGACAGTGTTGGGCAACTGGACAATTTCATGAAATAATGGAATTAAAACAATTTCCTTAATATCGCCTTTATTTGTGGGTTGATCGTTATGAAACTTGCAGCCAATTGCTCAGCCTGAGTTAAACTTACGCTATATATTATGTTAGGCTGAGTTATCTAACAATTTGAGGCTATAACAGTTTCTTTCGATTTGGGGGGGTGAGATATCAAAAACTGAATATTAACTTGATATGCGTATTGATACTGATCAAGAATATATATACTTTATAGGGTCGCGGATGCCTCATTGTGCCTATTACATACATTTGCACAAATTCATTATACCTTTTTTGCCCATTTTTAATAGGCAATTTATGAATTATCTACTTTGTTTAATTTGAGAAACGCCGTAACTTCATTATTTTAAGTGAAATATATTTTGGATCCAAAAATTAAATTAGGCCGCGCGATCAAAATTCATTCCTCAAGCGTAGTATCCAGTAGCTCGAAAAAGTTTGAGCGCTCAAAATGCTCGATTTCCTTACTGCCTGCCAAGCAGAAAACAGTGTGACGCATAACACCAAAATTACCAAAAAAAAAACCTTAAAAGTTGAGTGGTCACACAGTTGCGTCAGCTGTGCACAACAAACAAATAATAAATAATAAATAAAATAAAATAATAAATCCCGTCAAAATGCTTTTTGTCGGTTAAGTCCCAAAATATGGGTCATTGTTGAACCTCTTGAATTAGCTGCATTTTTTCGTTGTTTTCAAACATTTCAATTATTTTTATATTGCTTGCTTGTTGCCACCATGACTTCAAAAGTATTTTGACTAGTCGAAAGATGAAAAAGTTTCATCTTTCAACCTGTCAGAAAAAAACAACAGCTGTTTATGAAACAGTGTTGAAAATCGCCAGTCTCCCTTTGAGCGCCCAAAGTTTTGATGTACTGGATACCGACTATCAAAACAGCCTCTCAAAAAATTTTTGAGCCTACTTTGCAACCCTTTTTTGATACCTTTCAAACAGAATTTCGGGCTACTGGATACTATGCTTTAAAATAAAATAAGACCGCGATCCAAAATTGAAATTAGGCCGCGCAGTCTAAATTTATTTTTCAAAATGAAATAAGGCCGATGTCTAAAAATGAATTTAGACCGGCAAGGAAAATACACCGCGGCCTTAATTCACGCGGCCTTATTTCCATCCACCCATTTGAGCCTCCGACCTTGCCCGTTAGAGTCAGACACTTTAACCACTGAGCCAACGACGCTACTTTGTGGAGTGTTCTAAATTGCAATTATGTTTACAAGGCCGTGATAGTTCTTACATGTCTCACCGTTGCTGTTTTTCTTAAAACTCACAAAGGAAAATATGTGTAGATTAAAAATGTAATATCTTGCCAAAACGAATCATCCCAGATATGACCTATATACCAAAAGTTGCCTTATTTCAATAGCTATAATATATAACTATATATATATAATATAACTAAAATCGAAGACGCCGTTATCTTATTATTTGCATAAATAATAGCACACTAAAATGTACATAAAATTTTGATAATGTCACATACGACTTAATATTATAAAACCTTTGAAACGAGTTATCGGATTTGGATTATTGAGGTACCAATCGATCCGTAGTTGAAATTGGCATTAGTTAACATTAAATTTTGTTCACATTAGGCACTAACGGCCCCACAAGCTCCAATCTAACAGCTGATATCTCGACAGATCCAAACTGATAACGCTATATTTTGTCAACCCAAATTTTGCCTGACAAGTGCTATATGTCAACATTTACGCAATGTCTCCACGCTTAAGAATTTCTAATCAAATATACAAACTTAAGGACTAAAATTAATCATGTAATCTTTACATCATGTAATAATTTTACAGAGTTAGTTAAGACTTATATTAAAGCTATTTTGATAACCTTTTGAGTGATGTCAATTTTCATAGAGGCTATGGTTTGGACGCACTTTTAAATTGAGTTAACAACTATTCTAGCTTTTTGCCGCCAAATTAGCGGTTTTTCAAAAAAGTTCTAGAACAAAAGTTTCTAAGATTTCTGCAAGTAACACACTCAACAAGTTTCATTCCGATATTTCAAAGATTGGTCCAGACAAACCAACTCACAAGATTTCCATCTCAGCTTGATGACGTCATCCAAATTTTAAAATTCCAATATCTTAGGAATGGATATTCGATTTGGGAGAATGAAGTTTCGTTCGACGCGTATTCAAGTCTACCAACTATCTGCTGATTTCAAATCTGTTTTTGAGTTACAGGTACTTATCGAATTTTTGACTTTTTTCTATCAATAAAAGTTTAAAAAATTATAGCTTTACTCCTCATTAAGCGATGAATATGATTATGAATTTTTTTTCAAAGGTAACAATTACATCTATAAAGAAAAAATAAATTTTTGAAAATCGCTCAATCGGGAGTAAAGCTATGATTTTTTAAACCTTAAATTTTTTGAAAAAAATCAAAAGATCGAAAAGTACCTGTAACTCAAGAACGCGAGCTGATGGAGAAAAATTTAGATTAGATTTGAAATCAGCGACCCCAAATTAGTTAACAACAGCCGTTAAGTTCCAGAAAACAAGGCTGAGTGTAAAACAAAAAAAAGCAAAAAAAAAAAATTCAAATTTTTATTTTCTTCGGGGAGCCAATTTACCTTTAAAAAAATCATATTATGGTAGCTTTCCATGTACATTTAATCTATTTCAATGACCAACCCAAAAGCCAAATGATTACATAGCATTCAAAATAAACCCCCCAAACACGAAAATGTAAGAAAATCATATAAAAGAACATTTTTCGATTATTAGTAATTTCATTGAAATGTTAATAAATTTTGAATTTGTCAACCGATTACCTTGAAATAAAGCTCCTTTCATTCAAAACATGTTAAACTAAATGTTTTTAGACTAAAGCTTTGCTATTTGTTTTTATTTTTTTTTTTTGATAAAAATTGATTTTTTTTGCAAAACATCAACGATATACCTGAAACTACTGGGCAAAGTTAATGCTAATGTAGGCACGGCTTAAAGATAATATTGTTGACGATTTTTGGAGAATTTTTAAAACTGAATATGGTAAGCCGTTTTCCAGATATTCTAATATATGTAGTGGCAGTGCCTAAATTTTAGAAATAACGGTATATCGCGAAAAGTCGAGATGATAGAAAAATACAAGTTCCGATTTGGATTCAAAATTCCCCAAATTACTTTAAAAACAATTATCAATTATAAATCAACAAATACCTTGTTCCCTTGTGTTATTATTAATAAACTAAAGAAAAGTCACTTAAAAAATTAGTGCACGTGCTTTGTACCGCGATCGAATCAACGAAAATGAATATAAAAAGCAATGTCAAAATACTTTTGTCCAGGCAAAATATCATAATCTGCCATGCAGATAATCATAGAAAAGAAATGCGTTACGTTATCAGTGCAATCTTTTGCTCTCTTAAAGCTCTTATTATAGTCAATCTCTTAAAAATTGAATGGATGCCGTTACTTCTCTGAGTTTGCAGAAAAAAGTGATTTGAGATTTTGCAATGCGTTGTCAAGATACTTTTGTCCACCGTTAGTTTATTTCAGTTTTACAAATTATAAAATAAGCCGAACAGTCGGGACCCCGACCGTAATATACCCTGTGGGTTTACAGGAACCCGCTCAAATTCACTTCAGATGAAATTATTTAGTAATTCGTTTTTTAATTTTTGTGGGCGAAGGGGTCGTGGCATGGTGATACAATTATCTGTACACATCAACCACAAAATATTCATCATGTATGCCAAATCTCAAGTCTCCAGCTACAAAACTGCTTTTGTTATGAAGTTTTTGAGTTACAAAACTGCTTGCTTTATGAGGTTTTACTTAATTTGTGTGTGAAGGGGGCGTGGCATCGCTATATAATTTTCTGGACACATCGACCACAAAATATTTATCATGTGTGCCAAATTTAAGTCTCCAGCTATAAAACTGCTTTTGTTATGGGGTTTTTTGAGTTACAAAACTGCTTGCTTTATGAGGTTTTACTTAATTTGTGGGTGAAGGGGGCGTGGCAGGCATCGCGATACAATTTTCTAGACACATCGACTACAAAATATTTATCATGTGTCCCAAATCTGAAGTCTCTAACTGTAATATTGCTATTGTTATAAGCTTTTCCGTTTTGTTTGCGAGGGGGGCGTGGCATCGTGATAACATTTTCTGGACACATTGACCACAAAATATTTATCATGTGTTCTAAATGTGAAGTCTTTAGCTGTAATATTGTTCTTGTTATGAGGGTTTTGAGCTACAAAACTGCTTGCTTTTTACTTTTACTTAATTTGTGGGCAAAGAGGGCGTGGCATCCAAAAAAACAGGAACTTGTTCTGCCTGCTAAAATTACCAGTGCTGGGACACCAAGTTCAAGCTTCTAGCTCTTACCATCTCTGAGATCCTTTCGTTCATACGGACGGACCGACTGACCGACGGACAGACGGACATGGCTATATCGACACGGCTATTGATGCTGATCAAGAATATATGTAATTTATTGGGTCGGCCATGCTTCCTTCTGCCCGTTACATACTTTTAACAAACTTAATATACCCCCACAGGGTATAATAACAATAGTTTCGGGGTTTTAACATGACGAATTAATTTCACAATATGCGTCATTTATTTAATTCTTGCGCACGACGTATTCAACTCATTTCTAGTCTCCCTCTTCTTCTAAATTGTCGACTTACATCTCATTGGTTTTATCGATTACAAATACTTAATTGGTTAATGGTAATCAAACCAGGGTTGCATAATTTTTTCAAAAATCTCTTCGCTTATATTTATGATTTTTTGAAAATTGCTAAAAATGACTGTTTTTGGCTCTATTTCCTCCTTTTTATACAAAATTATTTTGAGGTCACCCCATTCAAAAAATCATAAAAAATATTTGCGATTTTTGAAAATTTCCTTATGCAGTCACTATTAGTATTGTTTGGAGAAACTATTTGCATCAAAACAATTTTTTTTTAAGGCCCGAGGAAAAAAGTCGAAAAAGTAGACTTTCACAAAAATTCTAAAATTTCAATGGGTACTTAATGAGTTAATGAATGTTAGGTATCATTGAAACGGCATTTTAACAACCTTTCCATTGATGCCAAAATTTACATGAAGTAAGTTCAAATTATAAGTAGATTTAACTTTAGTTTTTTCAAAATAATTGTGCCCACTAGTGTATATTTATGAGAGTGCTTTTTATAGCCTGTGCCCATTAAAAATGGGCAAAAAAGGCTATAATGAATTTGTGTGAATGTATGTAACAGGCAGAAGGAAGCATCTCCGACCCTGTAAAGTATATATATTCTTGATCAGTATCAATAGCCGAGTCGATTTACTCCTTTCCGTCTGTCTGTCTGTCTGTCCGTCTGTCCGTCCGTCCGTCTGTATGAACGCGTGCATCTCAGCAACTATAAGAGCTAGAGACTTCAAATTTGGAATGTAGGTTTCTGAATACCATACGCAGACCAAGTTTTTTTTTCAATTTTCGATATCAAATCCCGTTGGTTTTAAAATTAGAAAAATCATCATAACATAAGCAATGTCTAAGCTAGAGACTTGAGATTTGGCACACAAAATTTCATTGCGATGCCCCGCCCCCTTCGACCATAACTCGGAAAAGCTGATAACAAGAGCAGTTTTATAGCTAGAGACTTGAGATTTGGCACACATTATAAGTATCCTACTCTCAGTGTGTGCAACAAATTGCAGTACGATCGGAAATTGAACTCAGAAGTTATTCAAGAAACAAATTTATGCAGCGCAGCAGATGCGTTGCAGCGCAGTAGCAGCGCAGTCGCTGCGCCGCGCCGACGGTATAATGAACGAAAAGACACGTTTGCTCATGTATGTTTGATATGCCTTTCGTCTGCTGTGGCGCTAAACATAAACAATCAACAGCCGCAGTCCAGTGTTGCCAGATTATCGCAAGCAACCTACTCTCGATGCAAGCAAAATCGACTTCAACCGATATATTTAAGTCCCATTATAATGAAAATACTTTTCTTTGAAGACCTGCACAGGGTATCCTACTGTCGCGCCCGCTCGAATGATCGGCTTGTTCAACCTTAAAATTAATAAAAAAAAAAAAACAAACATAGAAATCGACTAACAAACGATCATTTAGATGTCTTACTAAAATTAGCATTAACCAAAATAAACATAGATATAGACAATTTATTAAGTAGTTGTTATAAACAGTAGAATTAAAACATTTTTTTAATAATAAATTATGAATTTTATTGAAACTAATGCTTTAAAGATGAATTCAAACAAAATGAAATGGTTTTATTTATTTTTATTTTTATTGTAAAAATGAAGAAATTATTTTTTTACTTTTTTATTATGTTATTAGCATTAATGTTAATGTGTGTACACTTTTTTCCAAGTGCATAAATTTAAATACAAAAAATGTTTTCCTTCTTTATATTGGTGTTTTTGTTTATAAGTATTGGTCAGTGCACTTCCGTATGCTGGATTTGAGCACCGCCGACCTATATTGATATGGTATCCTCTGGCGGCCTGACAAAACCTTTAAATACTTTCTAGACTGCACATTTTGCCAGAATCTCCTTTTTTTGGCATAAAGTCTACTAATAAAGCTAGGGACTTGAAATTTGGCATGAACCTTAGCTAGACTAATTGAGAATTTAGAATTATTTTTTTTTTGATTTGGACCACTCCATCACCCCCTCCCCATCAGACCATGGGGAAAATGTGTAATATATTTATCTATTTATATAATATCCAAATGTTAAGCTAGTGACTTGAATTTTGGCATGCATTTTAGTCAGACTAAAAGATATTTTATATTTTTTTTTGTTTTTTAGTTGGACCTTATATTCACCGAACCCCCCCCCCCCCCTATTTTTCACTGACTCAATGAAAAAATTTTTTTTAAATGCTTAGGTATAACAAGATTTTTCAAAATATGCATATTTGCATATCAAAGTAAAATTTACAATTTCATTAATTTTTTTAATTTGACCACGTTTTCCTTCCCCTTTATGTTACCGTATTTTTGATATAAAGTCTTATAATAAAGCTAGAAACATAAATTTTGGAGGAATTGATTATGTTAGCACTTAAAGTATGGAAGAAAAATATCAAGTCGAATGGACCAAGCCCACCTATATCGCCCATATTAAACACAATGTTGAGAAGTAGATTTGTTATTATTATTTGATATTTTAATATAAACGAACTTAAATACTGATTTATTTTAGGTATTAAATTAATACTAGTACAATAATCTTCTTTTTCTACTTCCAAATCCAGGGAAAATGGGTTAATGTCTTCATGATTACTATCCTAGTCGCACTCAGCACTGCTTAAGAAATGTTCCCTATTAATATATTCTAACTTTGGTGATTCTAATAGCTTCATAAGTTCCTTTGGTACCGACGTTTTTTATTTTGAGACAATCTTTTTTTAATATTAAGGCTTGAAAGTAAAGGGTCCGATGAATCCGTTGACCGGTGAAACACATCTGTTAAATTGTTGATACGACAATTTCGTCTCGCATATGATTGCCTATCGCGCTTATAAAGTCTATTTCGCGCTTCATTTGATTTTCCCCAAAGCAACCGATTGGTAATACCGATGATGGTATTATCTGTGAACCGTGAACCAAGACTTTGTGGACCGTTGCTGACATCAAATACCAAGAATTCTTTTCCATATAATTTAACGCAGTTCTTTAGCAGAATTAACCGATTTCAGAAATATTTACAGGGAATCCACAGGATATAGTTATTAAAATAATATGAAACCGGTGCAGAATATTCTATCTAATCCTAATATTAAGGAAAGCTGCCATGTGTTTTTAAATGCCCTTCTTGCGGTATTTCCATTTCCGTTTTGTTTTGGCTTATCCACATTTAAACCCATTTCACTCCAAAACAATTTTTGTATTTCTTGTTTGCGGGATGCAATTATGTGTTTTCTTCTTTATTCCTTGCTTTTAACTCTAGTTAATATGGGATTTTAAGTAAGAACTCAAGAAATCGTATCCATGCATGGAGGGGACTGATGACGTGTTGGAGATTTCCTGGTTTAGCCTTAAAGTTTGATACTTCGGTAGTTTTTATAAAATCCTTTGGACTGGCCCCACATATCGGGCACACTTTACAAGATTTGGTTGTCGTTAGTATATTTAACACCTTGCCGTCAATCAATGTAAATGACAGTAATTTTTCTGTCGATTGAAAAATTGTAATTATAAGCTGTTAAGTTTTGTTTTTGCGATTCCAAATCCTCCTTTTCTGCAAGAATAAGATCCTTGCTTTCTTTGGGGGGTCTGATTATTCCATAAAGGGGTCCCAAAATCATCCGTTACCTTCAGTGGAATGCCGCTTGTAACAAACAATGAGTCGATTTTGATCTCCGATTTCTCACCTAGGAATTTCTGCTTGTACATACTCTGCCCCGTAGAGCCGTCAAATCCAAGAGCTTGACTTCCGAGAATGACAACTTCTTTCTTATCTCACTAGGTGCACTTGAAGTAGAAAGAGTATTTTTTAATACAAAAGCAGTATCGCTATTTTGGTCCTTTTTCGCTGAAACTGATGCTGCATGCATAAGGAGACTTGTATTATTTTCTTTATTATCTGCCAGTTCCGTTGCCATTTTTTTTTTTAGCTGGGTCCTGAATCACTGTAAGACAGTCGTGGTCGTCCCATTTGATTGTCTGAAAAAATTTGGTCGTATACAACAATCATGTTTGACAAAACCCACCTGGAATGCTTCCTCTTACAAAATAACTCTTTCATGGCCCCGATAATGGATTTCGACGATATGGACTGCACAAATTTTAATTCCATATACCTGGTAAAATAATCGATTAACACAAGGACGTATTAGCCGTTTGGAAGTGGAATGGGGTAAAAACTGTTCGATGTACTGGTATCCCACGAATTTGTATCCAAACAGTTCATTGCGTCCGTTTCATTAAATCCGACAGGCTGCGACATTCAAATGAGACAATCTTTGGTTCTCCAGCTGTGTGGAACTGCAACAGCACTGGCGTGTCCTATTATTTGGTCGAAGTAAGATATACTCGGTATTTTAGTCAAATGGAGCTTTAGGGCTTCGAAAGCTTTCGATTCCGTCTCGCCCCAAATGAATTTGCTCTTCTTATTCAGCAATCGTCGTAAAGGCTCAGTGCGATTGGCCAGGTCGGGATTAAAATTAACAACATAAGTAATAAGTCCTAAAAATCTCCGGGTATCACACTTGTTTTTGGGTGAGAGGATCTGAATGAGAGGATTGTTGTGACTTTTGTGGATCCATCTCGATGCCTTTGGCCTATTGGCCACATACTATCGTATGTGTCCTAGGAATTTAACTTCTTGTGTTTTTCAGACACAATTCTCTTCATTCAAAATGACGTTGTTCTTCTTTAGAACATCATTGACCTTCTGAACCACATCTTTATGATCCTTCACATTTGTCCCAAAAATAATAATGTCATCGATGTAGTTCATCAAATTCTTGCGTGGTGCTGAGAGCTCCTCGAGTCTTCTATGAAAAATTTCAGGAGCAGAGTTGACGCCAAACATAAGTCTCTTGTACATGAAAAACCCTAGTGGGGTGATGAACGTGGCTATGCTCCGGCTGGACTCATCTAGCTCCAACTGATGATAGGCACCTTTAAGGTCTAATCGAGTGAAGTTTATTTCGCCATGATCGTCTCAAATACTGGTAGTGGGTAATTTTCTCTTAGGATGGCCTTATTGGCAAGGCCTCATGTCTGCATATCCTGATGGTGCCATTTTGTTTAAATACTATGACCGTAGGCGATAACCAGGGGAATGGTATCAATGGCAACAACTTCTGCCAATTTCGCAATTACTTTATCTGCAAGTGCAATTGGTATCCGTCTTATTGGTTGTTGAATTGGCGGAATGTATGCATTGATTAATAGCTTCAGTGGCGACCCCTTCCATTTCGGAAACGGAGTCACATCAATCTTCATCGGCGTATTCGGTTGCAAAACTACAAGTCCGATCAACCGTTTGGATATAATTCCATCGGAAAGGTACAATATATTTCCGAAATTTTAACAGTTTTCCCAAAATGTTAAAAATCATAAGTTTGTTCACGTATACCGCCAAAACGAAAAACCCAATTCCAAAAAGTTACCATTGTTAGAAACCTGCAACAATTCTCTACCGAATGCAATTAGTCATTTTATCCTATATCGCAATATATTGTCTTGGTTTGCGGGAACAAATTCAGAAGTTGAATAATGGGAATTTTTACATCCGTTATTGTGTGAGACGCAAGTGGTTGCACGACGGCGAATTTTGAGAACTTGCCAATGCAGGTAAGGAATAATTTGTTGTCTGTTGAAAAAATATGAATGTGGAGAATATATCCAGCATATGATGGAATTGGTGTCACTCCAAGTATTTTTTTCTTCGGATTCCTGTCGTATTTTGACATAGTACATATTTTACAATTTAATACCACTTCATTGGATAACTTTGCCATTTTTGGAAAATAATAATCGCGAAGGATTTGTTTAGTATTTTCCTGAGCGGTCCTATGCGCACGGTTGTGTTCGTAGGTAATAATTTCGATCTGTTCATTTTTGTCAGTAATATCTACCACAACATTTTTGCAATGCCAGAATTTAGTTGGTAAATGTAGCACTAAATTATGTTGTATACTGGCTAATGTCGGTAAATCGCAGTATATCGCGTTTGTATTAATGAGTGGCTTGATCGTCTCGAATAGAATGTTTTTATCTGTGAAGTTTATTAGATTGCGTTTTTTGCACAATAGTATATAATGTCCCGTTATAATGGTAATCTTGCTTCTTCGAGAACAATCTGATTTTTGAAACAGAGTTTCTCAATCGTTTCAACCGCGTCGCTTAGTCGCTCTCGCACCGGTGCACACATCTCGCTCTCAGTTCGCTCGGCACGGTTTCCACATCCCTCCTTTTCTCGCCAGCTTGAGCTTCAAACCAGGTTCTGACGATGTGCTGTTCTTTGCGGGAATCTTGGCCACAAGGTGTTGACGTGACCTCTTTGAATCCGTGGTTGTTGACGTTGAATTCGGGATGTCTATCCTTGAGCTGTCAGCTGGAATTTTCCTTAGGTTGCTAGCATCCCTTATCAGTGTCTTACCACCACCTGTAACTTTTACAATGTTACATTCAGGCTCTACAACCTCTGTGCCGAAGTTTGGTGTTAATTTATTTGGGAATACCACATTCTTCAGTAGTACCTGATCGCCTACCTGAATATTCACTTCTTTCGCTCTTCTCTTTTTGTCTGCATTTACTTTTTCCTCATTTTTCCGTATGCAATCATTGTCTTTTTCCATCGAATCACTTCAATCAAAACTTCACCCAATATGTTTTGCACATTTGGAATTTTATTCCGAATCATTAGGCTGAACATAAATTCGGAGGGGGAGGTGCAAGTTGTGCTGTATGGGGTGACATTGTGCATCAAGATGAAATCCTGGATTTCTTGTTTAGTTGGCCTTATTCAGGTAGACAAAATTCAGTCTCTGTACCAGCGATCGATGCATATTTTCGACCTCGACACAAGCATGCAATCAATGCATGACTTCACAAAGTCTTTCGCCTCTCGGTCGATGCGTGGCCACCACACCTTGTCTCTCAATCGACGCTTCATTGCCGACTCACAGGGGTGTCCTTCATGAGCTAATTCTAAAGCTCGTTTGCGCAGTCCTTTTGAGATGGTTAACCATGTGCCACTCAACAGAATTTTCCTAAGCGTCGAGAGCTCAAACCGAAAGGGGTAAAAACTGTTCGATGTATTGGTATCCCACGAATTTGTATACAAACAGGTCATTGCGTATACGTTTTCCTCATCAACACTGTTCTCCCGTGCGATTTCTGAGATACTCAAAGATGTAGGTACAGTATATTCGATAACCCGAAATATATTATATCTAGTTATCCGCCAGTTAGCATTTGTTGATGGAATCTCTCATAGTCGAGATAGGGCATCCGAAATATTTCCTTACTAACTAGACAAACTTGAATTTGAAGGCATGCTGGCGTAAAAGCCATCGCTGAATTCGAGCCGGAGGTTTTGAGGTTGACTTAGAAATAGTTTCCAACGGCTTTTGGTCTGTTACCAGTTCGAACTCCAATCCGGCTGAATAAAAATATAACTTTTCGACTGCCCACCCCAGAGCCAGACTTTCTTTTTCGGTCTGCGAGTACCGTTTCTCTAAATCCGACAGGCTGCGACATTCAAATGAGATCTTTGGTTCTCCAGCTGTGTCAAACTGCAACAGCACTGGCGTGTCCTATTATTGGGGTCGAAGTAAGATAAACTCGATATTTTCACCAAATGGAGCTTTAGGGCTTCGAAAGCTTTCGATTCCGTCTCGCCACAAATGAATTTGATCTTCTTTTTCAGCAATCGTCTTAAAGGCTCTGTGCGAATGGCCAGGTCGGGAATAAATTTACCATCATAAGTAATAAGTCCCAAAAATCTCCGAGTCTCCTCCTTGTTTTTGGGTAAGAGGATCTGAATGAGAGGATTGTTGTGACTTTTGTGGATCTATCTCGATGCCTTTGGCCTATTGGCCACATACTATCGTATGTGTCCTAGGAATTTAACTTCTTGTGTTTTTCAGACACATTTCTCTTCATTCAAAATGACGTTGTTCTTCTTTAGAACATCATTGACCTTCTGAACCACATCGTCATGATCCTTCTCACTTGTCCCAAAAATAATAATGTGATCGATGTAGTTCATCACATTCTTCCATGGTGCTTAGAGCTCCTCGAGTATTCTATGAAAAATTTCAGGAGCAGAGTTGACGCCAAACATAAGTCTCTTGTACCTGAATAACCCTAGTGGGGTGATGAACGTGAATATGCTCCGGCTGGACTCATCTAGCTCCAACTGATAATAGACACCTTTTAGGTCTAATCGACTGAAGTATATTGCACCTCTCAATTTCGCCATGATCGTCTCAAATACTGGTAGTGGGTAATTTTCTCTTAGGATGGTCTTTTTGGCAAGCCTCATGTCTGCATGTCTGGGGGAATGTTATCAATGCCAACAGCTTCTTCCAATTTCGCAATTACTTTATCTTCAAGTGCATTTGCCTTCATTATTTTTATACCCTGTGGGGGTATATTAAGTTTGTTAAAAGTATGTAACGGGCAGAAGGAAGCATGGCCGACCCCATAAAGTATATATATTCTTGATCAGCTTTAGTAGCCGAGTCGATATAGCAATGTCCGTCGGTCTGTCGGTCCGTCCGTATGAACGAAAGGATCTCAGAGATGGTAAGAGCTAGAAGCTTAAACTTGGTGTCCCAGCACTGGTAATTTTTGCAGGCAGATCAAGTTAATCTTTTTTTTTGGATGCCACGCCCTCTTTGCCCACAAATTAAGTTGAACCTCATAAAGCAAGCAGTTTTGTAACTAAAAAACCTTATAACAAAAGCAGTTTTGTAGCTGGAGACTTGAGATTTGGCACACATGATGAATATTTTGTGGTTGATGTGTCCAGAAAATTGTATCACGATGCCACGCCCCCTTCGCCCACAAAAATTAAAAAACGAATTACTAGAGAATTTCATCTGGAGTGAATTTGAGCGGGTTCCTGTAAACCCACAGGGTATATTACGGTCGGGGTCCCGACTGTTCGGCTTGTTATTTACTGTGTCGGTGAGTTTATTTGTCTTTGCGTTTTGCCTATTATTTGCATCAATTAACTTTGACTCGAACCACGGTATTTTTTCAAAATCAGAGGCATCTGGCGTGCCTATTACCTAGATTGCTGATCCTAGGAAGTCTAGACTTCTTGCCATTCTGTGGTGGACTTTTACTACGGACAATAAACTTCTAATATATTCTATATCTACATCTAACAGTTTTCGCATGTGCGACTGAGGGAATAATTCTGCTAATTTTGCGGTTTCATCTACTATGTTAGTCAAATCTATTAAATTGTTCGAATGCCTTAAATAATCACGATGTTATGGACCACTCTCTCTTTAATAAGAACAGACGTTCCGAGTTCTGCTTGAATTGTCTCGTTGGCAAAGTGGTGTTAACTTATTTCCTAACCTTTTATTGTTTTTTACGAAAACTTTTTCGTCTATCTCAAATATTCTTTTTTGTCTACTCGGGCTAGATCTTTCGATGTTATCTTGTTGGGCTTTTGCAATTTTATTTTTAATGGTCTGCCTAAGTTCGTTAGACGCTGCGTGTGTTATATCAATCGGTGTTTGGTCTGTGACCGAGTGTATGGATCGATTGTATGCTATTTTTGCCCTCAATATTAACTCGATTGTGTCGTCAGACACTATATCCGCAACTGTGCTATGGAAAAGTTCTTCCTGTTCATTTGTGCAATTGTGAAGTGGTGGTATGTTTACAATGTCAATATTATATCCGTTTTTTAAGAGCGTCCTGATAGTTTCTGAATTGAAAGAAGCTTTATTATCGCAATATATTGTCTTGGTTTGTGGGAACAAATTCAGAAGTTGAATAATGGGAATTTTTACATCCGTTATTGTGTGAGACGCAAGTGGTTGCACGACGGCGAATTTGGAGAACTTGCCAATGCAGGTAAGGAATAATTTGTTGTCTGTTGAAAAAATATGAATGTGTAGAATATATCCAGCATATGATGGAATTGGTGTCACTCCAAGTATTTTTTTCTTCGGATTCCTGTCGTATTTTGACATAGTACATATTTTACAATTTAATACCACTTCATTGGCTAACTTTGCCATTTTTGGAAAATAATAATCGCGAAGGAGTGTTTAGTATTTTCCTGAGCGGCCCTATGCGCACGGTTGTGTTCGTAGGTAATAATTTCGATCTGTTCATTTTTGTCAGTAATATCTACCACAACATTTTTGCAATGCCAGAATTTAGTTGGTAAATGTAGCACTAAATTATGTTGTATACTGGCTAATGTCGGTAAATCGCAGTATATCGCGTTTGTATTAATGAGTGGCTTGATCGTCTCGAATAGAATGTTTTTATCTGTGAAGTTTATTAGATTGCGTTTTTTGCACAATAGTATAATGTCCCGTTATAATGGTAATCTTGCTTCTTCGAGAACAATCTGATTTTTTAAACAGAGTTTCTCAATCGTTTCAACCGCGTCGCTTAGTCGCTCTCGCACCGGTGCACACATCTCGCTCTCAGTTCGCTCGGCACGGTTCCCACATCCCTCCTTTTCTCGCCAGCTTGAGCTTCAAACCAGGTTCTGACGATGTGCTGTTCTTTGCGGGAACCATGGCCACAAGGTGTTGACGTGACCTCTCTGAATCCGTGGTTGTTGACGTTGAATTCGGGATGTCTATCCTTGAGCTGTCAGCTGGAATTTTCCTTAGGTTGCTAGCATCCCTTATCAGTGTCTTACCACCACCTGTAACTTTTACAATGTTACATTCAGGCTCTACAACCTCTGTGCCGAAGTTTGGTGTTAATTTATTTGGGAATACCACATTCTTCAGTAGTACCTGATCGCCTACCTGAATATTCACTTCTTTCGCTCTTCTCTTTTTGTCTGCATTTACTTTTTCCTCATTTTTCCGTATGCAATCATTGTCTTTTTCCATCGAATCACTTCAATCAAAACTTCACCCAATATGTTTTGCACATTTGGAATTTTATTCCGAATCATTAGGCTGAACATAAATTTGGAGAGGGAGGTGCAAGTTGTGCTGTATGGGGTGACATTGTGCATCAAGATGAAATCCTGGATTTCTTGTTTAGTTGGCATTATTCAGGTAGACAATATTCAGTCTCTGTACCAGCGATCGATGCATATTTTCGACCTCGACACAAGCATGCAATCAATGCATGACTTCACAAAGTCTTTCGCCTCTCGGTCGATGCGTGGCCACCACACCTTGTCTCTCAATCGACGCTTCATTGCCGACTCACAGGGGTGCCCTTCATGAGCTAATTCTAAAGCTCGTTTGCGCAGTCCTTTTGAGATGATTAACCATGTGCCACTCAACAGAATTTTCCTAAGCGTCGAAAGCTCAAACCGAAAGGGGTAAAAACTGTTCGATGTATTGGTATCCCACGAATTTGTATACAAACAGGTCATTGCGTACACGTTTTCCTCATCAACACTGTTCTCCCGTGCGATTTCTGAGATACTCAAAGATGTAGGTACAGTATATTCGATAACCCGAAATATATTATATCTAGTTATCCGCCAGTTAGCATTTGTTGATGGAATCTCTCATAGTCGAGATAGGGCATCCGAAATATTTCCTTACTAACTAGACAAACTTGAATTTGAAGGCATGCTGGCGTAAAAGCCATCGCTGAATTCGAGCCGGAGGTTTTGAGGTTGACTTAGAAATAGTTTCCAACGGCTTTTGGTCTGTTACCAGTTCGAACTCCAATCCGGCTGAATAAAAATATAACTTTTCGACTGCCCACCCCAGAGCCAGACTTTCTTTTTCGGTCTGCGAGTACCGTTTCTCTAAATCCGACAGGCTGCGACATTCAAATGAGATCTTTGGTTCTCCAGCTGTGTCGAACTGCAACAGCACTGGCGTGTCCTATTATTTGGGTCGAAGTAAGATAAACCCGGTATTGTCGCCAAATGGAGCTTTAGGGCTTCGAAAGCTTTCGATTCCGTCTCGCCCCAAATGAATTTGCTCTTCTTTTTCAGCAAACGTCTTAAAGGCTTTGTGCGATTGGTCAGGTCGGGAGTAAATGTACCATCATAAGTAATAAGTCCTACAAATCTCCGGGTCTCCTCCTTGTTTTTGGGTGAGTGTATCGGACTTTTGTTGTGACTTTTGTGGATCCATCTCGATGCCTTTGGCCTATTGGCCACATGCTATCCTGTGTTTTTCAGACACATTTCTTCTCAATCAAAAGGACGTTGTTCTTCTTTAGAGCAACATTGACCTTCTGAACCACATCGTCATGATCCTTCTCCCTTGTCCCAAAAATAATAATGTGATCGATGTAGTTCATCACATTCTTGCATGGTGCTAAGAGCTCCTCGAGTCTTCTATGAAAAATTTCAGGAGCAGAGTTGACGCCAAACATAAGTCTCTTGTACCTTAATAACCCTAGTGGGGTGATGAACGTGAATATGCTCCGGCTGGACTCATCTAGCTCCAACTGATGATAGACACCTTTTAGGTCTAATCGACTGAAGTATATTGCACCTCTCAATTTCGCCAGGATCGTCTCAAATACTGGTAGTGGGTAATTTTCTCTTAGGATAGCCTTATTGGCAAGCCTCATGTCTGCATGTCTGGGGGAATGTTATCAATGCCAACAGCTTCTTCCAATTTCGCAATTACTTTATCTTCAAGTGCAATTGGTATCCGTTCTATTGGTTGTTGAATTGGCGTAATGTCTGCATTGATTGATAACTTCACTGTCGTAGAAATGCGGTGTATCAACTAACTCATTATTTTTAGCCTTCATTATTTTTATACACTGTGGGGATATATTAAGTTTGTTAAAAGTATGTAACGGGCAGAAGGAAGCATGGTCGACCCCATAAAGTATATATATTCTTGATCAGCATCAGTAGCCGAGTCGATATAGCCATGTCCGTCGGTCTGTCGGTCCGTCCGTATGAACGAAAGGATCTCAGAGATGGTAAGAGCTAGAAGCTTAAACTTGGTGTCCCAGCACTGGTAATTTTTGCAGGCAGATCAAGTTAATCTTTTTTTTTGGATGCCACGCCCTCTTTGCCCACAAATTAAGTAAAAGTAAAAGTATAAAACAAGCAGTTTTGTAGCTCAAAACCCTCATAACAAGAGCAATATAACAGCTAAAGACTTCACATTTAGCACACATGATAAATATTTTGTGGTCAATGTGTCCAGAAAATTGTATCACGATGCCACGCGCCCTTCGCCCACAAAAATTAAAAAACGAATTACTAGAGAATTTCATCTGGAGTGAATTTGAGCGGGTTCCTGTAAACCCACAGGGTATATTACGGTCGGGGTCCCGACTGTTCGGCTTGTTATTTACTGTGTCGGTGAGTTTATTTGTCTTTGCGTTTTGCCTATTATTTGCATCAATTAACTTTGACTCGAACCACGGTATTTTTTCAAAATCAGAGGCATCTGGCGTGCCTATTACCTAGATTGCTGATCCTAGGAAGTCTAGACTTCTTGCCATTCTGTGGTGGACTTTTACTACGGACAATAAACTTCTAATATATTCTATATCTACATCTAACAGTTTTCGCATGTGCGACTGAGGGAATAATTCTGCTAATTTTGCGGTTTCATCTACTATGTTAGTCAAATCTATTAAATTGTTCGAATGCCTTAAATAATCACGATGTTATGGACCACTCTCTCTTTAATAAGAACAGACGTTCCGAGTTCTGCTTGAATTGTCTCGTTGGCAAAGTGGTGTTAACTTATTTCCTAACCTTTTATTGTTTTTTACGAAAACTTTTTCGTCTATCTCAAATATTCTTTTTTGTCTACTCGGGCTAGATCTTTCGATGTTATCTTGTTGGGCTTTTGCAATTTTATTTTTAATGGTCTGCCTAAGTTCGTTAGACGCTGCGTGTGTTATATCAATCGGTGTTTGGTCTGTGGCCGAGTGTATGGATCGATTGTATGCTATTTTTGCCCTCAATATTAACTCGATTGTGTCGTCAGACACTATATCCGCAACTGTGCTATGGAAAAGTTCTTCCTGTTCATTTGTGCAATTGTGAAGTGGTGGTATGTTTACAATGTCAATATTATATCCGTTTTTTAAGAGCGTCCTGATAGTTTCTGAATTGAAAGAAGCTTTATTATCGCAATATATTGTCTTGGTTTGTGGGAACAAATTCAGAAGTTGAATAATGGGAATTTTTACATCCGTTATTGTGTGAGACGCAAGTGGTTGCACGACGGCGAATTTTGAGAACTTGCCAATGCAGGTAAGGAATAATTTGTTGTCTGTTGAAAAAATATGAATGTGTAGAATATATCCAGCATATGATGGAATTGGTGTCACTCCAAATATTTTTTTCTTCGGATTCCTGTCGTATTTTGACATAGTACATATTTTACAATTTAATACCACTTCATTGGCTAACTTTGCCATTTTTGGAAAATAATAATCGCGAAGGATTTGTTTAGTATTTTCCTGAGCGGCCCTATGCGCACGGTTGTGTTCGTAGGTAATAATTTCGATCTGTTCATTTTTGTCAGTAATATCTACCACAACATTTTTGCAATGCCAGAATTTAGTTGGTAAATGTAGCACTAAATTATGTTGTATACTGGCTAATGTCGGTAAATCGCAGTATATCGCGTTTGTATTAATGAGTGGCTTGATCGTCTCGAATAGAATGTTTTTATCTGTGAAGTTTATTAGATTGCGTTTTTTGCACAATAGTATAATGTCCCGTTATAATGGTAATCTTGCTTCTTCGAGAACAATCTGATTTTTTAAACAGAGTTTCTCAATCGTTTCAACCGCGTCGCTTAGTCGCTCTCGCACCGGTGCACACATCTCGCTCTCAGTTCGCTCGGCACGGTTCCCACATCCCTCCTTTTCTCGCCAGCTTGAGCTTCAAACCAGGTTCTGACGATGTGCTGTTCTTTGCGGGAATCTTGGCCACAAGGTGTTGACGTGACCTCTCTGAATCCGTTGTTGACGTTGCATTCAGGACGTCTATCCTTGAGCTGTCAGCTGGAATTTTCCTTAGGTTGCTAGCATCCCTTATCAGTGTCTTACCACCACCTGTAACTTTTACAATGTTACATTCACGCTCTACAACCTCTGTGCCGAAGTTTGGTGTTAATTTATTTGGGAATACCACATTCTTCAGTAGTACCTGATCGCCTACCTGAATATTCACTTCTTTCGCTCTTCCCTTTTTGTCTGCATTTACTTTTTCCTCATTTTTCCGTATGCAATCATTGTCTTTTTCCATCGAATCACTTCAATCAAAACTTCACCCAATATGTTTTGCACATTTGGAATTTTATTCCGAATCATTAGGCTGAACATAAATTCGGAGAGGGAGGTGCAAGTTGTGCTGTATGGGGTGACATTGTGCATCAAGATGAAATCCTGGATTTCTTGTTTAGTTGGCCTTATTCAGGTAGACAATATTCAGTCTCTGTACCAGCGATCGATGCATATTTTCGACCTCGACGTTTGCTTGAAGCCAATATGGTGAAGTCCTTATTAATTTGATGCCATTCGTGCCACAGTACTGTTTAAACATCGAGCTGATATATTGCCTCTCGTTATCCATTCGTAGATATATTGGGTAACCCAATCGACAAAATATCTCATTCATGGCCTCGATAATGAATTCCGAGGATATGGACTGTACAAACTTTAATTCCATATACCTGGTAAAAATAATCGATGATCACGAGGACGTATTTGCCTTTTGGAAGTGGACCTAGTAGATCACTAGCCATGGAGTTCCATGGGATTGTTGGAAAAGGAGTTCTTTGCATCGGAGGTGGGCGTGGAGGTTAAGACACAAGCATGCAATCTTTGCATGACTTCACAAAGTCTTTCGCCGTCACCACACCTTGTCTTTCAATCGACGCTTCATTACCGACTCACAGGGGTGTCCTTCATGAGCTAATTCTAAAACTCGTTTGCGCAGTCCTTTTGGGATGATTAACGGTGTGCCACTCAACAGAATTTTCCTAAGCGTCGAAAGCTCAAACCGAAAGGGGTAAAAACTGTTTGATGTATTGGTATCCCACGAATTTGTATCCACATAGGTCATTGCGTACACGATTTCCTCATCAACACTGTTCTCCTGTGCGATTTCTGAGATACTCAAATATGTAGGTACAGTATATTTGATAACCCGAAATATATTATATCTAGTTATCCGCCAGTTAGCATTTGTTGATGGAAGCTCGCATAGTCGAGATAGGGCATCCGAAATATTTCCTTACTAACTAGACAAACTTGAATTTGAAGGCATGCTGGCGTAAAAGCCATCGCTGAATTCGAGCCGGAGGTTTTGAGGTTGACTTAGAAATAGTTTCCAACGGCTTTTGGTCTGTTACCAGTTCGAACTCCAATCCGGCTGAATAAAAATATAACTTTTCGACTGCCCACCCCAGAGCCAGACTTTCTTTTTCGGTCTGCGAGTACCGTTTCTCTAAATCCGACAGGCTGCGACATTCAAATGAGATCTTTGGTTCTCCAGCTGTGTCGAACTGCAACAGCACTGGCGTGTCCTATTATTTGGGTCGAAGTAAGATAAACCCGATATTGTCGCCAAATGGAGCTTTAGGGCTTCGAAAGCTTTCGATTCCGTCTCGCCCCAAATGAATTTGCTCTTCTTTTTCAGCAAACGTCTTAAAGGCTTTGTGCGATTGGCCAGGTCGGGAATAAATGTACCATCATAAGTAATAAGTCCTACAAATCTCCGGGTCTCCTCCTTGTTTTTGGGTGAGTGGATCGGACTTTTGTTGTGACTTTTGTGGATCCATCTCGATGCCTTTGGCCTATTGGCCACATGCTATCCTGTGTTTTTCAGACACATTTCTTCTCAATCAAAAGGACGTTGTTCTTCTTTAGAGCAACATTGACCTTCTGAACCACATCGTCATGATCCTTCTCACTTGTCCCAAATTACTTTATCTTCAAGTGCAATTGGTATCCGTTCTATTGGTTGTTGAATTGGCATAATGTCTGCATTGATTGATAACTTCACTGTCGTAGAAATGCGGTGTATCAACTAAATCATTCTTTTTAGCCTTCATTATTTTTATACCCTGTGGGGATATATTAAGTTTGTTAAAAGTATGTAACGGGCAGAAGGAAGCATGGTCGACCCCATAAAGTATATATATTCTTGATCAGCATCAGTAGCCGAGTCGATATAGCCATGTCCGTCGGTCTGTCGGTCCGTCCGTATGAACGAAAGGACCTCAGAGATGGTAAGAGCTAGAAGCTTAAACTTGGTGTCCCAGCACTGGTAATTTTTGCAGGCAGATCAAGTTAATCTTTTTTTTTGGATGCCACGCCCTCTTTGCCCACAAATTAAGTAAAAGTAAAAGTATAAAACTAGCAGTTTTGTAGCTCAAAACCCTCATAACAAGAGCAATATAACAGCTAAAGACTTCACATTTAGCACACATGATAAATATTTTGTGGTCAATGTGTCCAGAAAATGTTATCACGATGCCACGCCCCTCTCGCCCACAAAACGGAAAAGCTTATAACAAGAGCAATATTACAGTTAGAGACTTCAGATTTGGCACACATGATGTGTATCTTGGGGTCGATGTGACCAGAAAATTGTATCGCGATGCCACCCCCCCTTCGCCCACAAATTAAGTAAAAGCTCATAAAGCAAGCAGTTTTGTAGATCAAAAACCTCATAACAAAAGCAGTTTTGTAGCTAGAGATTTGAGATTTGGCACACAGGATGAATATTTTGTGGTTGATGTGTCAAGAAAATTGTATCGCGATGCCACGCCCCCTTCACCCACAAATTAAGTTAAACCTCATAAAGCAAGCAGTTTTGTAACTAAAAAACCTCATAACAAAAGCAGTTTTGTAGCTGGAGACTTGAGATTTGGCACACATGATGAATATTTTGTGGTTGATGTGTCCAGAAAATTGTATCACGATGCCACGCGCCCTTCGCCCACAAAAATTTAAAAACGAATTACTAGAGAATTTCATCTGGAGTGAATTTGAGCGGGTTCCTGTAAACCCACAGGGTATATTACGGTCGGGGTCCCGACTGTTCGGCTTGTTATTTACTGTGTCGGTGAGTTTATTTGTCTTTGCGTTTTGCCTATTATTTGCATCAATTAACTTTGACTCAAACCACGGTATTTTTTCAAAATCAGAGGCATCTGGCGTGCCTATTACCTAGATTGCTGATCCTAGGAAGTCTAGACTTCTTGCCATTCTGTGGCGGACTTTTACTACGGACAATAAACTTCTAATATATTCTATATCTACATCTAACAGTTTTCGCATGTGCGACTGAGGGAATAATTCTGCTAATTTTGCGGTTTCATCTACTATGTTAGTCAAATCTATTAAATTGTTCGAATGCCTTAAATAATCACGATGTTATGGACCACTCTCTCTTTAATAAGAACAGACGTTCCGAGTTCTGCTTGAATTGTCTCGTTGGCAAAGTGGTGTTGACTTATTTCCTAACCTTTTATTGTTTTTTACGAAAACTTTTTCGTCTATCTCAAATATTCTTTTTTGTCTACTCGGGCTAGATCTTTCGATGTTATCTTGTTGGGCTTTTGCAATTTTATTTTTTATGGTCTGCCTAAGTTCGTTAGACGCTGCGTGTGTTATATCAATCGGTGTTTGGTCTGTGACCGAGTGTATGGATCGATTGTATGCTATTTTTGCCCTCAATATTAACTCGATTGTGTCGTCAGACACTATATCCGCAACTGTGCTATGGAAAAGTTCTTCATGTTCATTTGTGCAATTGTGAAGTGGTGGTGTGTTTACAATGTCAATATTATATCCGTTTTTTAAGAGCGTCCTGATAGTTTCTGAATTGAAAGAAGCTTTATTATCGCAATATATTGTCTTGGTTTGTGGGAACAAATTCAGAAGTTGAATAATGGGAATTTTTACATCCGTTATTGTGTGAGACGCAAGTGGTTGCACGACGGCGAATTTTGAGAACTTGCCAATGCAGGTAAGGAATAATTTATATCGCGTTTGTATTAATGAGTGGCTTGATCGTCTCGAATAGAATGTTTTTATCTGTGAAGTTTATTAGATTGCGTTTTTTGCACAATAGTATAATGTCCCGTTATAATGGTAATCTTGCTTCTTCGAGAACAATCTGATTTTTGAAACAGAGTTTCTCAATCGTTTCAACCGCGTCGCTTAGTCGCTCTCGCACCGGTGCACACATCTCGCTCTCAGTTCGCTCGGCACGGTTTCCATATCCCTCCTTTTCTCGCCAGCTTGAGCTTCAAGCCAGGTTCTGACGATGTGCTGTTCTTTGCGGGAATCTTGGCCACAAGGTGTTGACGTGACCTCTCTGAATCCGTGGTTGTTGACGTTGAATTCGGGATGTCTATCCTTGAGCTGTCAGCTGGAATTTTCCTTAGGTTGCTAGCATCCCTTATCAGTGTCTTACCACCTGTAACTTTTACAATGTTACATTCACGCTCTACAACCTCTGTGCCGAAGTTTGGTGTTAATTTATTTGGGAATACCACATTCTTCAGTAGTACCTGATCGCCTACCTGAATATTCACTTCTTTCGCTCTTCTCTTTTTGTCTGCATTTACTTTATCCTCATTTTTCCGTATGCAAACATTGTCTTTTTCCATCGAATCACTTCAATCAAAACTTCACCCAATATGTTTTGCACATTTGGAATTTTATTCCGAATCATTAGGCTGAACATAAATTTGGAGAGGGAGGTGCAAGTTGTGCTGTATGGGGTGACATTGTGCATCAAGATGAAATCCTGGATTTCTTGTTTAGTTGGCCTTATTCAGGTAGACAATATTCAGTCTCTGTACAAGCGATCGATGCATATTTTCGACCTCGACGTTTTCTTGAAGCCAATATGGTGAAGTCCTTATTAATTTGATGCCATTCGTGCCACAGTACTGTTTAAACATCGAGCTGATATATTGCCTCTCGTTATCCATTCGTAGATATATTGGGTAACCCAATCGACAAAATATCTCATTCATGGCCTCGATAATGAATTCCAAGGATATGGACTGTACAAACTTTAATTCCATATACCTGGTAAAAATAATCGATGATCACGAGGACGTATTTGCCTTTTGGAAGTGGACCTAGTAGATCACTAGCCATGGAGTTCCATGGGATTGTTGGAAAAGGAGTTCTTTGCATCGGAGGTGGGCGTGGAGGTTAAGACACAAGCATGCAATCTTTGCATGACTTCACAAAGTCTTTCGCCTCTCGATCGATGCGTGGCCACCACACCTTGTCTTTCAATCGACACTTCATTGCCGACTCACAGGGGTGTCCTTCATGAGCTAATTCTAAAACTCGTTTGCGCAGTCCTTTTGGGATGATTAACGGTGTGCCACTCAACAGAATTTTCCTAAGCGTCGAAAGCTCAAACCGAAAGGGGTAAAAACTGTTCGATGTATTGGTATCCCACGAATTTGTATCCACATAGGTCATTGCGTACACGATTTCCTTATCAACACTGTTCTCCTGTGCGATTTCTGAGATACTCAAATATGTAGGTACAGTATATTTGATAACCCGAAATATATTATATCTAGTTATCCGCCAGTTAGCATTTGTTGATGGAAGCTCGCATAGTCGAGATAGGGCATCCGAAATATTTCCTTACTAACTAGACAAACTTGAATTTGAAGGCATGCTGGCGTAAAAGTCATCGCTGAATTCGAGCCGGAGGTTTTGAGGTTGACTTAGAAATAGTTTCCAACGGCTTTTGGTCTGTTACCAGTTCGAACTCCAATCCGGCTGAATAAAAATATAACTTTTCGACTGCCCACCCCAGAGCCAGACTTTCTTTTTCGGTCTGCGAGTACCGTTTCTCTAAATCCGACAGGCTGCGACATTCAAATGAGATCTTTGGTTCTCCAGCTGTGTCGAACTGCAACAGCACTGGCGTGTCCTATTATTTGGGTCGAAGTAAGATAAACCCGGTATTGTCGCCAAATGGAGCTTTAGGGCTTCGAAAGCTTTCGATTCCGTCTCGCCCCAAATGAATTTGCTCTTCTTTTTCAGCAAACGTCTTAAAGGCTTTGTGCGATTGGTCAGGTCGGGAGTAAATGTACCATCATAAGTAATAAGTCCTACAAATCTCCGGGTCTCCTCCTTGTTTTTGGGTGAGTGTATCGGACTTTTGTTGTGACTTTTGTGGATCCATCTCGATGCCTTTGGCCTATTGGCCACATGCTATCCTGTGTTTTTCAGACACATTTCTTCTCAATCAAAAGGACGTTGTTCTTCTTTAGAGCAACATTGACCTTCTGAACCACATCGTCATGATCCTTCTCCCTTGTCCCAAAAATAATAATGTGATCGATGTAGTTCATCACATTCTTGCATGGTGCTAAGAGCTCCTCGAGTCTTCTATGAAAAATTTCAGGAGCAGAGTTGACGCCAAACATAAGTCTCTTGTACCTTAATAACCCTAGTGGGGTGATGAACGTGAATATGCTCCGGCTGGACTCATCTAGCTCCAACTGATGATAGACACCTTTTAGGTCTAATCGACTGAAGTATATTGCACCTCTCAATTTCGCCAGGATCGTCTCAAATACTGGTAGTGGGTAATTTTCTCTTAGGATAGCCTTATTGGCAAGCCTCATGTCTGCATGTCTGGGGGAATGTTATCAATGCCAACAGCTTCTTCCAATTTCGCAATTACTTTATCTTCAAGTGCAATTGGTATCCGTTCTATTGGTTGTTGAATTGGCGTAATGTCTGCATTGATTGATAACTTCACTGTCGTAGAAATGCGGTGTATCAACTAACTCATTATTTTTAGCCTTCATTATTTTTATACACTGTGGGGATATATTAAGTTTGTTAAAAGTATGTAACGGGCAGAAGGAAGCATGGTCGACCCCATAAAGTATATATATTCTTGATCAGCATCAGTAGCCGAGTCGATATAGCCATGTCCGTCGGTCTGTCGGTCCGTCCGTATGAACGAAAGGATCTCAGAGATGGTAAGAGCTAGAAGCTTAAACTTGGTGTCCCAGCACTGGTAATTTTTGCAGGCAGATCAAGTTAATCTTTTTTTTTGGATGCCACGCCCTCTTTGCCCACAAATTAAGTAAAAGTAAAAGTATAAAACAAGCAGTTTTGTAGCTCAAAACCCTCATAACAAGAGCAATATAACAGCTAAAGACTTCACATTTAGCACACATGATAAATATTTTGTGGTCAATGTGTCCAGAAAATTGTATCACGATGCCACGCGCCCTTCGCCCACAAAAATTAAAAAACGAATTACTAGAGAATTTCATCTGGAGTGAATTTGAGCGGGTTCCTGTAAACCCACAGGGTATATTACGGTCGGGGTCCCGACTGTTCGGCTTGTTATTTACTGTGTCGGTGAGTTTATTTGTCTTTGCGTTTTGCCTATTATTTGCATCAATTAACTTTGACTCGAACCACGGTATTTTTTCAAAATCAGAGGCATCTGGCGTGCCTATTACCTAGATTGCTGATCCTAGGAAGTCTAGACTTCTTGCCATTCTGTGGTGGACTTTTACTACGGACAATAAACTTCTAATATATTCTATATCTACATCTAACAGTTTTCGCATGTGCGACTGAGGGAATAATTCTGCTAATTTTGCGGTTTCATCTACTATGTTAGTCAAATCTATTAAATTGTTCGAATGCCTTAAATAATCACGATGTTATGGACCACTCTCTCTTTAATAAGAACAGACGTTCCGAGTTCTGCTTGAATTGTCTCGTTGGCAAAGTGGTGTTAACTTATTTCCTAACCTTTTATTGTTTTTTACGAAAACTTTTTCGTCTATCTCAAATATTCTTTTTTGTCTACTCGGGCTAGATCTTTCGATGTTATCTTGTTGGGCTTTTGCAATTTTATTTTTAATGGTCTGCCTAAGTTCGTTAGACGCTGCGTGTGTTATATCAATCGGTGTTTGGTCTGTGACCGAGTGTATGGATCGATTGTATGCTATTTTTGCCCTCAATATTAACTCGATTGTGTCGTCAGACACTATATCCGCAACTGTGCTATGGAAAAGTTCTTCCTGTTCATTTGTGCAATTGTGAAGTGGTGGTATGTTTACAATGTCAATATTATATCCGTTTTTTAAGAGCGTCCTGATAGTTTCTGAATTGAAAGAAGCTTTATTATCGCAATATATTGTCTTGGTTTGTGGGAACAAATTCAGAAGTTGAATAATGGGAATTTTTACATCCGTTATTGTGTGAGACGCAAGTGGTTGCACGACGGCGAATTTTGAGAACTTGCCAATGCAGGTAAGGAATAATTTGTTGTCTGTTGAAAAAATATGAATGTGTAGAATATATCCAGCATATGATGGAATTGGTGTCACTCCAAATATTTTTTTCTTCGGATTCCTGTCGTATTTTGACATAGTACATATTTTACAATTTAATACCACTTCATTGGCTAACTTTGCCATTTTTGGAAAATAATAATCGCGAAGGATTTGTTTAGTATTTTCCTGAGCGGCCCTATGCGCACGGTTGTGTTCGTAGGTAATAATTTCGATCTGTTCATTTTTGTCAGTAATATCTACCACAACATTTTTGCAATGCCAGAATTTAGTTGGTAAATGTAGCACTAAATTATGTTGTATACTGGCTAATGCCGGTAAATCGCAGTATATCGCGTTTGTATTAATGAGTGGCTTGATCGTCTCGAATAGAATGTTTTTATCTGTGAAGTTTATTAGATTGCGTTTTTTGCACAATAGTATATAATGTCCCGTTATAATGGTAATCTTGCTTCTTCGATAACAATCTGATTTTTGAAACAGGGTTTCTCAATCGTTTCAACCGCGTCGCTTAGTCGCTCTCGCACCGGTGCACACATCTCGCTCTCAGTTCGCTCGGCACGGTTCCCACATCCCTCCTTTTCTCGCCAGCTTGAGCTTCAAACCAGGTTCTGACGATGTGCTGTTCTTTGCGGGAATCTTGGCCACAAGGTGTTGACGTGACCTCTCTGAATCCGTGGTTGTTGACGTTGCATTCAGCACGTCTATCCTTGAGCTGTCAGCTGGAATTTTCCTTAGGTTGCTAGCATCCCTTATCAGTGTGTTACCACCACTTGTAACTTTTACAATGTTACATTCACGGTCTACAACCTCTGTGCCGAAGTTTGGTGTTAATTTATTTGGGAATACCACATTCTTCAGTAGTACCTGATCGCCTACCTGAATATTCACTTCTTTCGCTCTTCCCTTTTTGTCTGCATTTACTTTTTCCTCATTTTTCCGTATGCAATCATTGTCTTTTTCCATCGAATCACTTCAATCAAAACTTCACCCAATATGTTTTGCACATTTGGAATTTTATTCCGAATCATTAGGCTGAACATAAATTCGGAGAGGGAGGTGCAAGTTGTGCTGTATGGGGTGACATTGTGCATCAAGATGAAATCCTGGATTTCTTGTTTAGTTGGCCTTATTCAGGTAGATAATATTCAGTCTCTGTACAAGCGATCGATGCATATTTTCGACCTCGACGTTTGCTTGAAGCCAATATGGTGAAGTCCTTATTAATTTGATGCCATTCGTGCCACAGTACTGTTTAAACATCGAGCTGATATATGGCCTCTCGTTATCCATTCGTAGATATATTGGGTAACCCAATCGACAAAATATCTCATTCATGGCCTCGATAATGAATTCCGAGGATATGGACTGTACAAACTTTAATTCCATATACCTGGTAAAAATAATCGATGATCACGAGGACGTATTTGCCTTTTGGAAGTGGACCTAGTAGATCACTAGCCATGGAGTTCCATGGGATTGTTGGAAAAGGAGTTCTTTGCATCGGAGGTGGGCGTGGAGGTTAAGACACAAGCATGCAATCTTTGCATGACTTCACAAAGTCTTTCGCCTCTCGATCGATGCGTGGCCACCACACCTTGTCTTTCAATCGACGCTTCATTACCGACTCACAGGGGTGTCCTTCATGAGCTAATTCTAAAACTCGTTTGCGCAGTCCTTTTGGGATGATTAACGGTGTGCCACTCAACAGAATTTTCCTAAGCGTCGAAAGCTCAAACCGAAAGGGGTAAAAACTGTTCGATGTATTGGTATCCCACGAATTTGTATCCACATAGGTCATTGCGTACACGATTTCCTCATCAACTTTGTTCTCCTGTGCGATTTCTGAGATACTCAAATATGTAGGTACAGTATATTTGATAACCCGAAATATATTATATCTAGTTATCCGCCAGTTAGCATTTGTTGATGGAAGCTCGCATAGTCGAGATAGGGCATCCGAAATATTTCCTTACTAACTAGACAAACTTGAATTTGAAGGCATGCTGGCGTAAAAGCCATCGCTGAATTCGA
>OY282582.1:12140284-12296317 GCA_958299025.2 Drosophila histrio
AAGGCTTTGTGCGATTGGTCAGGTCGGGAGTAAATGTACCATCATAAGTAATAAGTCCTACAAATCTCCGGGTCTCCTCCTTGTTTTTGGGTGAGTGTATCGGACTTTTGTTGTGACTTTTGTGGATCCATCTCGATGCCTTTGGCCTATTGGCCACATGCTATCCTGTGTTTTTCAGACACATTTCTTCTCAATCAAAAGGACGTTGTTCTTCTTTAGAGCAACATTGACCTTCTGAACCACATCGTCATGATCCTTCTCACTTGTCCCAAAAATAATAATGTGATCGATGTAGTTCATCACATTCTTGCATGGTGCTAAGAGCTCCTCGAGTCTTCTATGAAAAATTTCAGGAGCAGAGTTGACGCCAAACATAAGTCTCTTGTACCTGAATAACCCTAGTGGGGTGATGAACGTGAATATGCTCCGGCTGGACTCATCTAGCTCCAACTGATGATAGACACCTTTTAGGTCTAATCGACTGAAGTATATTGCACCTTTCAATTTCGCCAGGATCGTCTCAAATACTGGTAGTGGGTAATTTTCTCTTAGGATGGCCTTATTGGCAAGCCTCATGTCTGCATGTCTGGGGGAATGTTATCAATGCCAACAGCTTCTTCCAATTTCGCAATTACTTTATCTTCAAGTGCAATTGGTATCCGTTCTATTGGTTGTTGAATTGGCGTAATGTCTGCATTGATTGATAACTTCACTGTCGTAGAAATGCGGTGTATCAACTAACTCATTCTTTTTAGCCTTCATTATTTTTATACCCTGTGGGGATATATTAAGTTTGTTAAAAGTATGTAACGGGCAGAAGGAAGCATGGTCGACCCCATAAAGTATATATATTCTTGATCAGCATCAGTAGCCGAGTCGATATAGCCATGTCCGTCGGTCTGTCGGTCCGTCCGTATGAACGAAAGGATCTCAGAGATGGTAAGAGCTAGAAGCTTAAACTTGGTGTCCCAGCACTGGTAATTTTTGCAGGCAGATCAAGTTAATCTTTTTTTTTGGATGCCACGCCCTCTTTGCCCACAAATTAAGTAAAAGTAAAAGTATAAAACAAGCAGTTTTGTAGCTCAAAACCCTCATAACAAGAGCAATATAACAGCTAAAGACTTCACATTTAGCACACATGATAAATATTTTGTGGTCAATGTGTCCAGAAAATTGTATCACGATGCCACGCGCCCTTCGCCCACAAAAATTAAAAAACGAATTACTAGAGAATTTCATCTGGAGTGAATTTGAGCGGGTTCCTGTAAACCCACAGGGTATATTACGGTCGGGGTCCCGACTGTTCGGCTTGTTATTTACTGTGTGGGTGAGTTTATTTGTCTTTGCGTTTTGCCTATTATTTGCATCAATTAACTTTGACTCGAACCACGGTATTTTTTCAAAATCAGAGGCATCTGGCGTGCCTATTACCTAGATTGCTGATCCTAGGAAGTCTAGACTTCTTGCCATTCTGTGGTGGACTTTTACTACGGACAATAAACTTCTAATATATTCTATATCTACATCTAACAGTTTTCGCATGTGCGACTGAGGGAATAATTCTGCTAATTTTGCGGTTTCATCTACTATGTTAGTCAAATCTATTAAATTGTTCGAATGCCTTAAATAATCACGATGTTATGGACCACTCTCTCTTTAATAAGAACAGACGTTCCGAGTTCTGCTTGAATTGTCTCGTTGGCAAAGTGGTGTTAACTTATTTCCTAACCTTTTATTGTTTTTTACGAAAACTTTTTCGTCTATCTCAAATATTCTTTTTTGTCTACTCGGGCTAGATCTTTCGATGTTATCTTGTTGGGCTTTTGCAATTTTATTTTTAATGGTCTGCCTAAGTTCGTTAGACGCTGCGTGTGTTATATCAATCGGTGTTTGGTCTGTGACCGAGTGTATGGATCGATTGTATGCTATTTTTGCCCTCAATATTAACTCGATTGTGTCGTCAGACACTATATCCGCAACTGTGCTATGGAAAAGTTCTTCCTGTTCATTTGTGCAATTGTGAAGTGGTGGTATGTTTACAATGTCAATATTATATCCGTTTTTTAAGAGCGTCCTGATAGTTTCTGAATTGAAAGAAGCTTTATTATCGCAATATATTGTCTTGGTTTGTGGGAACAAATTCAGAAGTTGAATAATGGGAATTTTTACATCCGTTATTGTGTGAGACGCAAGTGGTTGCACGACGGCGAATTTTGAGAACTTGCCAATGCAGGTAAGGAATAATTTGTTGTCTGTTGAAAAAATATGAATGTGTAGAATATATCCAGCATATGATGGAATTGGTGTCACTCCAAGTATTTTTTTCTTCGGATTCCTGTCGTATTTTGACATAGTACATATTTTACAATTTAATACCACTTCATTGGCTAACTTTGCCATTTTTGGAAAATAATAATCGCGAAGGATTTGTTTAGTATTTTCCTGAGCGGCCCTATGCGCACGGTTGTGTTCGTAGGTAATAATTTCGATCTGTTCATTTTTGTCAGTAATATCTACCACAACATTTTTGCAATGCCAGAATTTAGTTGGTAAATGTAGCACTAAATTATGTTGTATACTGGCTAATGCCGGTAAATCGCAGTATATCGCGTTTGTATTAATGAGTGGCTTGATCGTCTCGAATAGAATGTTTTTATCTGTGAAGTTTATTAGATTGCGTATTTTGCACAATAGTATTTAATGTCCCATTATAATGGTAATCTTGCTTCTTCGAGAACAATCTGATTTTTGAAACAGGGTTTCTCAATCGTTTCAACCGCGTCGCTTAGTCGCTCTCGCACCGGTGCACACATCTCGCTCTCAGTTCGCTCGGCACGGTTCCCACATCCCTCCTTTTCTCGCCAGCTTGAGCTTCAAACCAGGTTCTGACGATGTGCTGTTCTTTGCGGGAATCTTGGCCACAAGGTGTTGACGTGACCTCTCTGAATCCGTGGTTGTTGACGTTGCATTCAGCACGTCTATCCTTGAGCTGTCAGCTGGAATTTTCCTTAGGTTGCTAGCATCCCTTATCAGTGTGTTACCACCACTTGTAACTTTTACAATGTTACATTCACGCTCTACAACCTCTGTGCCGAAGTTTGGTGTTAATTTATTTGGGAATACCACATTCTTCAGTAGTACCTGATCGCCTACCTGAATATTCACTTCTTTCGCTCTTCCCTTTTTGTCTGCATTTACTTTTTCCTCATTTTTCCGTATGCAATCATTGTCTTTTTCCATCGAATCACTTCAATCAAAACTTCACCCAATATGTTTTGCACATTTGGAATTTTATTCCGAATCATTAGGCTGAACATAAATTCGGAGAGGGAGGTGCAAGTTGTGCTGTATGGGGTGACATTGTGCATCAAGATGAAATCCTGGATTTCTTGTTTAGTTGGCCTTATTCAGGTAGACAATATTCAGTCTCTGTACAAGCGATCGATGCATATTTTCGACCTCGACGTTTGCTTGAAGCCAATATGGTGAAGTCCTTATTAATTTGATGCCATTCGTGCCACAGTACTGTTTAAACATCGAGCTGATATATTGCCTCTCGTTATCCATTCGTAGATACATTGGGTAACCCAATCGACAAAATATCTCATTCATGGCCTCGATAATGAATTCCGAGGATATGGACTGTACAAACTTTAATTCCATATACCTGGTAAAAATAATCGATGATCACGAGGACGTATTTGCCTTTTGGAAGTGGACCTAGTAGATCACTAGCCATGGAGTTCCATGGGATTGTTGGAAAAGGAGTTCTTTGCATCGGAGGTGGGCGTGGAGGTTAAGACACAAGCATGCAATCTTTGCATGACTTCACAAAGTCTTTCGCCTCTCGATCGATGCGTGGCCACCACACCTTGTCTTTCAATCGACGCTTCATTACCAACTCACAGGGGTGTCCTTCATGAGCTAATTCTAAAACTCGTTTGCGCAGTCCTTTTGGGATGATTAACGGTGTGCCACTCAACAGAATTTTCCTAAGCGTCGAAAGCTCAAACCGAAAGGGGTAAAAACTGTTCGATGTATTGGTATCCCACGAATTTGTATCCACATAGGTCATTGCGTACACGATTTCCTCATCAACTTTGTTCTCCTGTGCGATTTCTGAGATACTCAAATATGTAGGTACAGTATATTTGATAACCCGAAATATATTATATCTAGTTATCCGCCAGTTAGCATTTGTTGATGGAAGCTCGCATAGTCGAGATAGGCCATCCGAAATATTTCCTTACTAACTAGACAAACTTGAATTTGAAGGCATGCTGGCGTAAAAGCCATCGCTGAATTCGAGCCGGAGGTTTTGAGGTTGACTTAGAAATAGTTTCCAACGGCTTTTGGTCTGTTACCAGTTCGAACTCCAATCCGGCTGAATAAAAATATAACTTTTCGACTGCCCACCCCAGAGCCAGACTTTCTTTTTCGGTCTGCGAGTACCGTTTCTCTAAATCCGACAGGCTGCGACATTCAAATGAGACAATCTTTGGTTCTCCAGCAGTGTCCAACTGCAACAGCACTGGCGTGTCCTATTATTTGGGTCGAAGTAAGATAAACCCGGTATTGTCGCCAAATGGAGCTTTAGGGCTTCGAAAGCTTTCGATTCCGTCTCGCCCCAAATGAATTTGCTCTTCTTTTTCAGCAAACGTCTTAAAGGCTTTGTGCGATTGGCCAGGTCGGGAATAAATGTACCATCGTAAGTAATAAGTCCTACAAATCTCCGGGTCTCCTCCTTGTTTTTGGGTGAGTGGATCGGACTTTTGTTGTGACTTTTGTGGATCCATCTCGATGCCTTTGGCCTATTGGCCACATGCTATCCTGTGTTTTTCAGACACATTTCTTCTCAATCAAAAGGACGTTGTTCTTCTTTAGAGCAACATTGACCTTCTGAACCACATCGTCATGATCCTTCTCACTTGTCCCAAAAATAATAATGTGATCGATGTAGTTCATCACATTCTTGCATGGTGCTAAGAGTTCCTTGAGTCTTCTATGAAAAATTTCTGGAGCAGAGTTGACGCCAAACATAAGTCTCTTGTACCTGAATAACCCTAGTGTGGTGAAGAACGTGACTATGCTCCGGCTGGACTCATCTAGCTCCAATTGATGATAGGCACCTTTTAGTTCTAATCGAGTGAAGTATATATTTCACCCCTCATTTTCGCCATGATCGTCTCAAATACTGGTGGTGGGTAATTTTCTCTTTGGATAAACTTATTGGCAAGCCTCATGTCTGCATATCCTGATGTCGCCATTTTCTTTAAATACTATGACCGTTTGCGATATCCAGGGGGGAATGATTTCAATGCCAACAGCTTCTTCCAATTTCGCAATTACTTTATCTTCAAGTGCAATTGGTATCCGTCTTATTGGTTGTTGAATTGGCGTAATGTCTGCATTGATTGATAACTTCACTGTCTTACAAATGCGGTGTATCAACAAACTCATTCTTTTTAGCCTTCATTATTATTATTTACTGTGTCGGTGAGTTTATTTGTCTTTGCGTTTTGCCTATTATTTGCATCATTTAACTTTGACTCGGACCACGGTTTTTTTTTTTCAAAATCAGAGGCATCTGGCGTCCCTTTTACCTAGAGTGCCTTGCCATTCTGTGGTGGACTTTTACTACGGACAATAAACTTCTAATATATTCTATATCTATATTTAACAGTTATCGCATGTGCGACTGAGGGAATAATTCTGCTAATTTTGCGGTTTCATCTGCTATGTTAGTGAAATCTGTTAAATTGCTCGAATGCCTTAAATAGTCACATTGTTCCCATACCAATACCTGTCCGTCTATTACAGAAATGTAGATTGAGTGGGAGTAGTCGATAATCCGACCAAGTATTAACCCTAATATTGAAAGGATTGCAAGTCCAATTCTGTAAAAAATACAGAAAAAATAGGATATGAGAATCATTATGAGCTTTAAGAGTTAATCTTAGCCTGTGCAATTTTTTCGCGTGTAAACAACTGCTACTTGAGTTTGTCTCTATGGAACACTCTCCCCTTAATGAGAACAGACGGTCCGAGCTCTGCTTGAATTGTCTCTTCTGTGCAAAGTTGTGTTAACTTATTTTCTAACCTTTTATAATTTTTTCACGAAAATTGTTTCGCCTATTTCAAATATTCTGTTTTGTCTACTCGGGTTAGATCTTTCGATGTTACCTATTGGGCTTTTGCAATTTTATTTTTAATGATCTGCTTAAGTTCGCTAGACGCTGCGTGTATTATCTCAATCGGTGTTTGGTCTGTGACCGAGTGTATGGATCGATGGTACGCTATTGTTGCCCTCAATATTAACTCGATTGTGTCGCAATACATTTTTTTAGACCCTTTACCTTAAAAAATTTTAAGGATCTATTAAGTTTGTAAAAAAAAAATGTGCATAACAGGTCGGAGGAAATCTGGCAGACCCTATAAAATATATATATTTTTGATCAGCATGAACAGCCGGCTCAATATAGCCATGTCCGTCTGTCCTGCTGTCCATCTGTCTGACTACAAGAGCTAGAATCACCAAATTTGGTGACAATACACCTGCGGCCCCCGAAAAGGTCAAGTATGTTTTAGAATTTTGCCACGTCCCCTTCCGCTCGCAAAAGTCGTTGCATACATAATGTTTATTAAAATAACATTTGTATGTTAACATTAACATGTGTATATAAATGATTCATGAGTAACATACACATCCACATACATATGCATATTAAACTACAAACTTCGTATCTTTTACATACCATGTATGAGTGTGTGTACTTAACAGATTTTGGATTTAAGCGTGACGCTCTCTCGCAGTAATTTTCCCTGGGTACCGATTATTAATCGGAAGCAAATTTGAACAAATAGATATCTAAGTTTGTTGCTATTATTTCCTTTTTGAAAAATAAGTAAAGGGACTCTCATAGTCGACTTCGCCTGTAGCCTTTCCTTAGTCTAAATGCTCAAGCTTTATCCACAAGTGTGTTATGGAAGCGTTCCACCTGTCCATTTGAGCAACAGTGAAGTAGTGGTGTGTTTACAATGTCAATGTCATATCCATTGTTTAAGAGCGACCTGATAGTTTCTGAATTGAAAGAAGCTTCATTATCGCAATATATTGTCTTGGTTTGTGGGAACAAGTTCCGAAGTTGAATAATAGGCATTTTTACATCCATTATTGTGCGCGACGCAAGTGGTTGTACGACAGCGAATTTTGAGAACTTGTCAATGCAAGTAGGGAGTAATTTTTTGTCTGTTGAAAAAATATGAATATGGAGAATTTCTCCAGCATATGATGGAATTTGTGACACCCTAGGTATTTGTTTCTTGGGATGCCTGTTGTTCATAAATGAACATATTTCTCAAGCATCCCGCGATCGGCGCAGACAAACACGAAAACAACCCCTTGAAAAGTTCGCCAAAGCGTTACGTGACCACACGGACCGCCGTTCCGGCGCTCTGAAACCAAGGGACAACTACAACATAAACGAACATGCATGCCTAATAGATAAGAAGAAATAGACACATAAGTATATATGATAATGAGAAGAAAGGAGCAAGGATTACTTAAAACGATCACATACTCGACCACATTTATACATAAGAGCTATAGTGAACTCTGTCTAGCACTAAGGCTACATGACATAATTAGTAAATAAGATACTTTAATGCTATAGTGAACCCTGTCTAGCACTATAGCTAACTCTGTCCAAATAGTACATAAGAGATTCTATAAAACCCCATACAAATTAATAAACGACGTTCAGTTCTTAAAAACCAACACGAGAGTGTATTATTTAGGGATTGGCGAGCGTGCATACACACTATCCTAACGCTGCGACTAACATCGCGACTTAGTTTAGTGAAGATCTGCATGCATATGGTCCTTCGAGCAATCTTGCTCAGTGACTGCCACTTGTAGTAGATACCTTAGTCGGTATCACGCAACCAAGTCCATTGATCGCACCTACCGTGCATTGTGGCGCAGCTAGGGAATATAAAAATAATAAAAATTAGCAAGCAGCAAAACAACGACTGCAGCGTGGGATCGGACGAAAGGCAGTGGAGCAACAACATCAACAAAGCGACGACGGAAGTACAGTACGTAGAAGGCAAGATCTACGCTAATGTACCTGTAACCGGAGCAGCCAAACAAAACGTCGACGGGAAGTACAGCACGTAGAAGACAAGATCTACGCTGAGGTACCAGCAACCGGAGCAACCGAACACCGAAAAAGACTGCAAGTAGCAGCATTAAAAGACTGCAAGTTGCAGCACGAAAAGACTGCAAAAGCAGCACAAAAAGACTGCAAGTTGCAGCACGAAAAGACTGCAAAAGCAGCACGAAAAGCCTGCAAGTAGCAGCACCGAAAAGCCTGCAGTTGCAGCACCGAAAAGCCTGCAAGTAGCAGCACCGAAAAAAGCCTGCAGTTGCAGCACCGAAAAAGCCTGCAAGTAGCAGCACCGAAAAGCCTGCAGTTGCAGCACCGAAAAGCCTGCAAGTAGCAGCACCGAAAAAGCCTGCAAGTAGCAGCACCGAAAAGCCTGCAGTTGCAGCACCGAAAAGCCTGCAAGTAGCAGCACCGAAAAGCCTGCAAGTGGCAGCAAAAAAGTAACAAGAGTTGCTAAGGAAAACAGTGCAGCGAGGGCTGTACGAGAAAATAACGCGCGACATCGCATACGAAGTGGATCCACGAAACTACTGCGGCGCAGGAAAGAAATCTTATTCAACATGGTATACACACGAGATCAATTTAATGCTATCGGGATAAGTCAATCTGCGATATACGCGCAATTGAAAAGTTGGGATGAGGAAATAATGCAGGACGAGCATGCAGCCTTGGATTGGGCAGTTAAAGTCCAGGAACAATGGGAATTGTTCAAGAGCCAGCATCAAATATTGATACAAAATGAATCCCTCTGTGGAGGCGAGTATTTCGCAAAGGGAGCATTCGAAAAGACGCTAGCCTTAAAAAATAAAATTATGATGGAGATTAACAAGAAGACGATAAAGAAAACATTGAACGAGACAATGCGACAACAAATGGAAGAAAATGAGATTCGATCAGACGAATTTAGCCGAGCGACAAGAGCACTACAAGTGACGATTAACCGTGCTGGACAAAACTACAAACAACATCAAAACGATTTAAATGAAATCAGAGAAGACTTCGATAGACTCACGGAGATCTTTAAAGAAATGAAAGAGCATGGCCAAGCAACGCCATCAATTAGGAACCGCTACGAAGAGCTAAACGAAGCAAAAAGGGAAAAAATAAGATGGCTAACAGAAAATAAGCCATCAGAGCAAAGTATTAAACTAAAACCAATAGAAATACCACCATTTTTTGGAGACATTACATCATGGTCCAATTTCGCAGACATGTTTAAAGAAATGATAGACACAAACATCAATCTGGATTCCAAAGAAAAACTAATACGATTAAAAGAATTAGTAAAAGGAGAAGCAGCTCAACTGATAAGGCACCTATACATCAGCAGCGAAAACTATGAAGAAGCCTTAAATATATTGAAAAGTAGATACGAAAATAAAAGACTGTTATTTACGAACCACTGCAACCGCATTTTGGACTTACCAAGCATGAACAGTGATTCAGATAAAAGCATACAAAACATGCTGGATACAACACATAAAAGTTTACATGCAATACGAGGAATGGGAATCCCAGTTAAGAATGCTGAGCCATTTATAGCCAGCATTCTTATTAGAAAATTTGATAGACAAGGTCTGCAGCAGTATGAACATACCTCTAGCAAGACGAAGGAGATGCAAACCCTAGAAGATGTTATACAATTCCTGGAAAGGCACCTACAAACAATAAAGGCTGTAAAACCAAGTACATACAAGGAGAACCCAAAAGTCATGAGCACAGCATTAGACAATGCATGCGGAAAATGCAACGAAAAGCATCATGAATTACTACATCAAGAAAAGGAAATTAAAACAACAATGACCACCAGAACAGCACAAAATACATTACTAGCAACAGCTCAAGTTGAAGTTCAGTCGATCACAGGAGAATGGATCATCTGTCGCGCACTATTGGATCAAGGATCACAGATTACAGTAATTTCTGAGGAAGCAGCGAAAACATTAGGATTACCAAGACAAAAAAAGCGAACAGAAATCTATGGGCTTGGAGGCTTGGAGTATCGAAAGCCGTCGTAAAATTAAAAATTCGACCAAGATTCCCAAGTGACGACAAATTTGAAACCAGCGCAGTGATACTAACGAAAGTAGTAAGTCCTCAACCTCAACAATCATTTGACTACAATAAAGCGGTTTGGGCGAATGAAATTCTGGCGGATCCCACGTTCAACAAGCGGAGTCGAATTGACATTCTTATTGGAGGCGACTTTTTACCGGCAATTCTAACGAAAGGGTTGAAACAAGAGGAGACGATAATAGGACAATGTACAAAACTTGGATGGATCTTATCTGGAAGAGTGAAAATGCCCGAAGTCAATCAAATACAAACAAAAACGACTACTAACTACGAAAAGAACATGGAACTCTCCAATGACATAACACAAGTTGAGAAAAATGACAGATTTACAGTTAAAATACCACTTACTGAAGATAAGAAGTTGAGAAAATCACGAAACGATAGTTTTATAAACTCAGAGAAAAAATTGCTAAAAGACAGTAATCTTAAAAATCAGAAAACTCAATGTAGAAACGAATATGAAGATAACAATCACATAGAAGAAAAAAGACTCATAGCTAGAACAGAAAAGTATCAACACATAGATTCTGATAATGGTACAAACCTTGTAGGAGCAGAAAGGAAATTGAACTCCGAACTCAAGCAAACAATTATACAGAATAGTATAAACCCAAATCTGGATAAGGAAAAAGTAGAATGGCAGTTTATTCCGCCGGCAAGTCCCCACTATGGGGAAATCTGGGAAGCTGGAACAATTGGAGACAGCAAAGAAATAAGTAAGCTGCTTGCACAAATTGATGGCATATTGTATTCACGCCTATGGTATCCTGTGGCTCAAACACACATTCTTATTGGACAACCGACTTTAGCAGTAGCCGAAAACGAAGTGGATAGTAAAGTTTCATTAACAGATCGTTGGAAATTAATATCAAAAATGAAATTACACTCTTGGAATAAATGGAAAGATAAATATTAAGTAACACCACTAGATAGAAATGCAAATAAATAATACTGAAGAAATTGAGAATATAAAGAAATTAATAGGAAAACAAAAGAATGAAAACTTGAAGCTAAGATACATCGATTTTCACAATGTAACCGGGCACACTTCATTGACATTGATAATTGTAGGAATAGTAGCCATAAGTAAAATGTATGTAATAAGAAAATGTAAAACAGATAAACAAAAGATTATATAGAGTTCGGATCACAACCAGCAACTACATAATTTATGGCCCCCCGCAAAATGTTCATAAATGAACATATTTCTGAAGCATCCCTCGATCGGCGCAGACAAACACGAAAACAACCCCTTGAAAAGGTCGCCAAGGCGTTACGTGACCACACGGACCGCCGTTCCGGCGCTCTGAAACCAAGGGACAACTACAACATAAACGAACATGCATGCCTAATAGATAAGAAGAAATAGACACATAAGTATATATGATAATGAGAAGAAAGGAGCAAGGATTACTTAAAACGATCACGTACTCGACCACATTTATACATAAGAGCTATAGTGAACTCTGTCTAGCACTAAGGCTACATGACATAATTAGTAAATAAGATACTTTAATGCTATAGTGAACCCTGTCTAGCACTATAGCTAACTCTGTCCAAATAGTACATAAGAGATTCTATAAAACCCCATACAAATTAATAAACGAGGTTCAGTTCTTAAAAACCAACACGAGAGTGTATTATTTAGGGATTGGCGAGCGTGCATACACACTATCCTAACGCTGCGACTAACATCGCGACTTAGTTTAGTGAAGATCTGCAAGCATATGGTCCTTCGAGCAATCTTGCTCAGCGACTGCCACTTGTAGTAGATACCTTAGTCGGTATCACGCAACCAAGTCCATTGATCGCACCTACCGTGCATTGTGGCGCAGCTAGGGAAAATAAAAATAATAAAAGCAAAATAATAACGCAAGCAGCAAAACAACGACTGCAGCGTGGGATCGGACGAAAGGCAGTAGAGCAACAACATCAACAAAGCGACGACGGAAGTACAGTACGTAGAAGGCAAGATCTACGCTAATGTACCTGTAACCGGAGCAGCCAAAACAAAACGTCGACGAAAAGTACAGCACGTAGAAGACAAGATCTACGCTGAGGTACCAGCAACCGGAGCAACCGAACACCGAAAAAGACTGCAAGTAGCAGCATAAAAAGACTGCAAGTTGCAGCACGAAAAGACTGCAAAAGCAGCACAAAAAGACTGCAAGTTGCAGCACGAAAAGACTGCAAAAGCAGCACGAAAAGACTGCAAAAGCAGCACAAAAAGACTGCAAGTTGCAGCACGAAAAGACTGCAAAAGCAGCACGAAAAGACTGCAAGTAGCAGCACCGAAAAGCCTGCAGTTGCAGCACCGAAAAGCCTGCAAGTAGCAGCACCGAAAAGCCTGCAAGTAGCAGCACCGAAAAGCCTGCAGTTGCAGCACCGAAAAGCCTGCAGTAGCAGCACCGAAAAGCCTGCAAGTAGCAGCACCGAAAAGCCTGCAGTTGCAGCACCGAAAAGCCTGCAGTAGCAGCACCGAAAAGCCTGCAAGTAGCAGCACCGAAAAGCCTGCAGTTGCAGCACCGAAAAGCCTGCAAGTAGCAGCACCGAAAAGCCTGCAAGTAGCAGCACCGAAAAGCCTGCAAGTAGCAGCACCGAAAAGCCTGCAAGTAGCAGCACCGAAAAGCCTGCAAGTAGCAGCACCGAAAAGCCTGCAGTTGCAGCACCGAAAAGCCTGCAAGTAGCAGCACCGAAAAGCCTGCAAGTAGCAGCACCGAAAAGCCTGCAGTTGCAGCACCGAAAAGCCTGCAGTAGCAGCACCGAAAAGCCTGCAAGTAGCAGCACCGAAAAGCCTGCAGTTGCAGCACCGAAAAGCCTGCAAGTAGCAGCAAAAAAGTAACATGAGTTTCTAAGGAATACAGTGCAGCGAGGGCTGTACGAGAAAATCTCGCGCGAAATCGCATACGAAGTGAATCCACGAGACTACTGCGGCGCAGGATAGAAATAAAGACAACAAAAAGAGCCAGGAAAAGGGTACAATTAATTGAAATAACTGAAGAAGAAAAATTAATAAATAAAGAAAATTCGTTAAAGAAAAAAAAATTAGTTAAAAACAAATATCTTATTCAACATGGTATACACACGAGATCAATTTAATGCTATCGGGATAAGTCAATCTGCGATATACGCGCAATTGAAAAGTTGGGATGAGGAAATAATGCAGGACGAGCATGCAGACTTAGATTGGGCAGTTAAAGTCCAGGATCAATGGGAATTGTTCAAGAGCCAGCATCAAATATTAATACAAAATGAATCCCTTTGTGGAGGCGAGTATTTCGCAAAGGGAGCATTCGAAAAGACGCAAGCCTTAAAAAATAAAATTATGATGGAGATCAACAAGAAGACGATAAAGAAAACATTGAACGAGACAATGCGACATCAAATGGAAGAAAATGAGATTCGATCAGACGAATTTAGCCGAGCGACAAGAGCACTACAAATGACGATTAACCGTGCTGGACAAAACTACAAACAACATCAAAACGATTTAAATGAAATCAGAGAAGACTTCGATAGACTCACGGAGATCTTTAAAGAAATTAAAGAGCATGGCCAAGCAACGCCATCAATTAGGAACCGCTACGAAGAGCTAAACGAAGCAAAAAGGGAAAAAATAAGATGGCTAACAGAAAATAAGCCATCAGAGCAAAGTATTAAACTAAAACCAATAGAAATACCACCATTTTTTGGAGACATTACATCATGGTCCAATTTCGCAGACATGTTTAAAGAAATGATAGACACAAACATCAATCTGGATTCCAAAGCGAAACTAATACGATTAAAAGAATTAGTAAAAGGAGAAGCAGCTCAACTAATAAGGCACCTATACATCAGCAGCGAAAACTATGAAGAAGCCTTAACAATATTGAAAAGTAGATACGAAAATAAAAGACTGTTATTTACGAACCACTGGAACCGCATTTTGGACTTACCAAGCATGAACAGTGATTCAGATAAAAGTATTCAAAACATGCTGGATACAACGCATAAAAGTTTACATGCAATACGTGGAATGGGAATCCCAGTTAAGGATGCTGAGCCATTTATTGCCAGCATTCTTATTAGAAAATTTGATAGACAAGGTCTGCAGCAGTATGAACATGCCTCTAGCAAGACGAAGGAGATGCAAACCCTAGAAGATGTTATACAATTCCTGGAAAGGCACCTGCAAACAATAAAGGCTGTAAAACCAAGGACATACAAGGAAAACCCAAGAGTCATGAGCACAGCATTCGACAATGCATGCGAATATTGTAAATTCGCAGGCCACGATATACTGGACTGTAGAAGATTTGCCAAATTAGATCCAGCAGAAAGATGGGAATTTGTCCGAGCAGAACATCTATGTTTTCAATGCTTAAGCCATAAATTCTCAAGTTACAAACAGTGTCAAGAGACATGTGGAAAATGCAACGAAAAGCATCATGAATTACTACATCAAGAAACGGAAATTAAAACAACAATGACCACCAGAACAGCACAAAATACATTACTAGCAACAGCTCAAGTTGAAGTTCAGTCGATCACAGGAGAATGGATCATCTGTCGCGCACTATTGGATCAAGGATCACAGATTACAGTAATTTCTGAGGAAGCAGCGAAAACATTAGGATTACTAAGACAAAAAAAGCGAACAGAAATCTATGGGCTTGGAGAAAATCTAGTTGGAGTATCAAAAGCCGTCGTAAAATTAAAAATTCGACCAAGATTCCCAAGTGACGACAAATTTGAAACCAGCGCAGTGATACTAACGAAAGTAGTAAATCCTCAACCTCAACAATCATTTGACTACAATAAAGCGTTTTGGGCGAATGAAATTCTGGCGGATCCCACGTTCAATAAGCGGAGTCGAATTGACATTCTTATTGGAGGCGACTTTTTACCGGAAATTCTAACGAAAGGGTTGAAACAAGAGGAGACGATAATAGGACAATGTACAAAACTTGGATGGATCTTATCTGGAAGAGTGGAAATGCCCGAAGTCAATCAAATACAAACTAAAACGACTACTAACTACGAAAAGAACATGGAACTCTCCAATGACATAACACAAGTTGAGAAAAATGACAGATTTACAGTTAAAATACCACTTACTGAAGATAAGAAGTTGAGAAAATCACGAAACGATAGTTTTATAAACTCAGAGAAAAAATTGCTAAAAGACAGTAATCTTAAAAATCAGAAAACTCAATGTAGAAACGAATATGAAGATAACAATCACATAGAAGAAAAAAGACTCATAGCTAGAACAGAAAAGTATCAACACATAGATTCTGATAATGGTACAAACCTTGTAGGAGCAGAAAGGAAATTGAACTCCGAACTCAAGCAAACAATTATACAGAATAGCATAAACCCAAATCTGGATAAGGAAAAAGTAGACAGGCAGTTTATTCCGCGGGAAGGCCCCACTATGGGAAATCTGGGAAGCTGGAACAATTGGAGACAGCACACTAATATACAAAGAAATAAGTAAGCTGCTCGCACAAATTGAAGGCATATTGTATTCACGCCCATGGTATCCTGTGGCTCCAGCACACATTCTAATTGGACAACCGATTTTATCAGTAGCCGAGAACGAGGTGGATAGTAAAGTTTCATTAACAGATCGTTGGAAATTAATATCAAAAATAAAATCACACTCTTGGAAAAAATGGAAAGATAAATATTAAGTAACACCGCTAGATAAAAATGCAAAAAATACTCCTTTAAGTCAAATATGACCAATACCCAACATGTTAATAAATAAGACTGAAGAAATTAATAGAAAAAAAAAAAAAAAAAAAAAAAAAAAAAATTAAAACTTTGAGCTAAGAAACATCGAATTTCACCATGTAACCGTGCACACTTCATTGACATTGATAATTGTAGGAATAGTAGCGATAAGTATAATGTATGTAATAAGAAAATGTAAAACAGATAAACAAAAGATCAATATAGAGTTCGGATCACAACCAGCAACTACATAATTTATGGCCCCCCGCAAAATGTTCATAAATGAACATATTTCTCAAGCATCCCTCGATCGGCGCAGACAAACACGAAAACAACCCCTTGAAAAGGTCGCCAAGGCGTTACGTGACCACACGGACCGCCGTTCCGGCGCTCTGAAACCAAGGGACAACTACAACATAAACGAACATGCATGCCTAATAGATAAGAAGAAATAGACACATAAGTATATATGATAATGAGAAGAAAGGAGCAAGGATTACTTAAAACGATCACATACTCGACCACATTTATACATAAGAGCTATAGTGAACTCTGTCTAGCACTAAGGCTACATGACATAATTAGTAAATAAGATACTTTAATGCTATAGTGAACCCTGTCTAGCACTATAGCTAACTCTGTCCAAATAGTACATAAGAGATTCTATAAAACCCCATACAAATTAATAAACGACGTTCAGTTCTTAAAAACCAACACGAGAGTGTATTATTTAGGGATTGGCGAGCGTGCATACACACTATCCTAACGCTGCGACTAACATCGCGACTTAGTTTAGTGAAGATCTGCATGCACCTGTCGTATTTTGCCTTGGTACATATTTTACTATTTATTACCACTTCATTGACTAACTTTGCCATTTTTCGAAAATAATAATCGCGAAGGATATGTTTAGTATTTTAGCACTAAATTATGTTGTATACTGGCTAATGACGGTAAAACGCAGTATATCGTGTTTACCGCGTCAGTATTAATGAGTGGCTTGATCGTTTCGAATAGAGTGTTTTATCTGTGAAGTTTAATAAACTTCGGCGTATTTTTTTGATAAAAAGTATAAAGTCCCGTTTCAATGGTAACCTTTCAGTTTCGAGAACAATCTGTATTTTGAAACAGTTTAAAGGTTTCTCAGTCGTGTCAAGCGTGTAGGTTAATGATAATTCGCAGTGAATCGTTACAGGGTCTGACTAAACCCCGTTTTCTAAAGTGTTTACATTCTGTCGGGACAGGGAATCTGCCACGAAGCTTTCTTTGACTGGTTTATAGAACACTTTTGCATTGTGTTCATCAATGTATGATTTCCATCTTTTGATTTTCGCATTCGTGTTTCTGTCTGAGACAGTGATGGTCAGGGGTTGGTGGTCAGTGAAGATATTAATTTTTTTTGACCCGTAGATGACCCAGACAATGGCTAATAACTCACTTTCATTCGTGACGTAGTGCGATTCGCTCTGTTTTACCGTCCGTGAAATCATGGTAATGGGTCTGCCCCTTAGGAGAGGACTGCAGTCGAAAGCTGTTTAAAATATGGGTACATAAGTATGACATCTTCTGATGCCAGAATGTTCCTCATTTCATTAAACTCAATCTCGATCTTTTTGGAGATATGTTTGCGCACCGAGCTATTTTCTCCTTTGAGGATATTGATCAAAGGCCTCGCTATTGCCGCGAAGTCCTAAAAAAGAAACGATCGTAAGCTGAACAGGTTTTTCGGTTCGACATACCAGTTTTTGCCCCGTTTTTGGTTACTACAAAGCCCAAGAATTCGACGCTCTCTTTAAAAACTTCGTTTTTTCATGTGAGACTCTCATTTTGGCATTGCACAAGACGCATTTTAACACTGTCGATATGTCTCACATAATCCGCTTCGTTTTTAGAAAAGATTATTACGTCGTCGACGTAAACGTAACATAAATAAATCTGATGATACCCCGACTTCAGATCTAGGGCTGTAAAAAAATGTTCCTTCCTTAGTTTCGCTAGAGTCATAGGAAAACTTGGCATTGGGTATCGATCGGCTATAGTTCGCTCGTTTAGCTTTCTAAAGTCGATTACCAATCCGCTTATTTGTATTGCCATTGGTGGTTGTATCAAAACCTTTTGGGTCAACAACCTAAGCTCGGCTGTTGTATGGAAGTTTTGATGGTCTAATAATACCATCTTTAAGTAATTGTTTGATTTCGTTGGTTCATTGTCTACACTGCGAATTGTAACAGTGGCCGAAGTGGTAAAGATTAATACCTCGTTAGAGGTCGAAAATGCCTTTATTATTTTTAGTATCATGCTTCTGAACTCCTTTTAAGCGGATGTGGGCACTACTATGTCATTAACATCTGTGAATTTTACACTGTCACAGTAATGGTATTGCAATTGTTCAGATTTGTTTTTGTAGTAAATAGTGCTGTCTCGTAAATTTAACGCTACTTCTGCTTGTGTCAACAAGTCGAATCCTATAATGGCATCAAATGATCTTAGTGTGTCCAGCACAAAAAATGGTGAAACTTGTCCGGAAATGTTCATCAGACATTTATTTGTCATTTTGATTAAGCAATGTCTTGAGCTCACAGTGAAAATGTTATGTTCTTTAGCCCCTTTACGGGCTTAACGTAACTCTTTGCCGCCCCTGTGTCAATTAATATTTTTAAGGTTCTCCCACTCAGCTGTCGTTCGATGACTGGCAGCCGGGAGCGCTCCCTAAAAAAGGCAATAAGTCGTTGTCACATAATGATTCGCAGTCGTCTTCAATATCGAGTACAGCGGCCTCGGCTGCATTTTCATATTCTGATTCCTGTGAATCGGGGGCGTTCTGAACAACATTATTCAGTCTGTGGTATTTTATGGGCCCGTTCGCCACAAGTTTAAGTTTTCTCAAAACCAGTGCGTTGCTTAAACTTAGAGGCGGAGTAAATTTCCATTGGCTCTGGGGCTTGTCACAGATTTTCTCTTTATTTTTTTCTTGATTCCCATTGTTGCCTTGTTGTTTCTTGACGAAATCGGGGTTTTTTTCACTGCCACGTTCGTCCATATTATGTTTTCCCTGTTGTGCATAGGATGCTAGCTGCTGCTTCTCTGGCTAATGCTAAGGAAGATGCTAGATCCTTCGGTTGTGCCGGGACTTCTTTAGGCCAGAAATGAAGGCGTGAAGTGCGTCAGCCCTGAACTCATCGTTAAGCCTGTTCCGCTTAGTAACTAAGGTTAATTTTCTTTCAACTTCATCGTAATATTCTATTAGGCTTAACTCGCCTTGTCTAACCATTTCGAGGCCTTGCCACAAAAGGCGTAGCGAAGTTTTGTCTACATACGAGCAATCTAGTCTAGTTATTATTGCATCAAAATTAAGAACCGTATTGTGGGATACTAACACTGCTCTAGCTGAGCCTCTGATTTTATTCCTAATTATCGTTACTGCTTGTTAATGTGCGCAGTTGCCATTAAACGGTTTGAATAATTCGTACGCGTCAACGGCAGACTGTCTTCATGCGGCGTACTCGTCTGATCCCCCACATAATTCAGAGATTGACTTGATCATTTCGATTAGGTTCACTGAAAATCTTTTATAAACCTCAACTTGTGGTGTTTCAATGCATAAGTTATTAACCTTCGCTCTCATTTCATTGAGTTGTGTGTGAAATCTCTCTTCTTGCTGCGCTTAAGCTTGGCTGACAGCATTTTGCACTAACTCTTGCACTTGATTTGCGTTCATCTCGACTCTTATTTCGTTTTGTGCTTGGCTTTTGTTAGCTTCTAAGTTTTGCCCTTGACTATTGTTATCTTCTGCGTCCCAATCTATTCAACTATCGTACTCAACTGTTATATTTTTAAGCGCTTTAAGCCAGCTCATATGCGCTATTATATTACACCAGGTATTTGGTGTTATAACAAATGTATATAATTTTAATTAAACTGCATACTGTAACATACATTTTTAAATAAATATTGTATTTAAGTTTGTTTCAATTCTTTCATTGTGATTTTTTCTAAAATAACTTGATACATTCACTGTAACACTTGCTGTTGTATGCTGTTTCGTTTTTGGTTTTGATATGTTTGATTTAAAATTATTTTTAATAAATTTTCATAGTGTGGGACATTAAATATTTATAATTCTGTCTAAGGGTGTGAATCCTATTATGTTTCTGCGTGGTTCCGCGTTGTCGGCAATGGTTCGGCGCTGTTTATCCAAACGGGCGTGGCTTAGCAGAGCAATTTGCTAATCCAGGTTGGGTTTCAATGTTAACTTCTTACGGGGATTATGTTGGGGGCTTGACTTCGCCCCTTTTAATTAATGGCATTGTTACTCAGCAATTTTTATTTATTTATTTATTGTCAGACATAAAGGCAGTCGACACAACAATGTAAATATAAACTAAAATAAAATTAATATTAATATTTTATATGAAAATATTTTTAAAAGTACATTAAAAGAAATATAAATTAATTTAATTATTTTAATTAATGTAATATTCGTGCTATTCTGGGAGGTACGTTTAAAGATATTCCACTTAATAGCTTAGCTGAGTCAATTTGACCCTAAAGTAATTTATGGATAAAAATAACTCCAAGCTTAATTCTGCGGTTAGTAAGAGAGGGAAGATTGAGTAATAGTAATCTACTAGAGTACGATGGCATATGAATATCAGAGTTCCAACCCAATCCTCGAAGAGCATAGATTAAAAATTGTTTTTGCACAGATTTTAATCTAGCACGGTGTGATTTATATTGCGGCGAGCACACGCAAGAACCATACTCAAGAATAGGACGGACAAGACATGTATATAAAAGTCTAGTTATGTAAGGATCATCAAATTCCTAAGATCATAGCTTAATGAACTCGAAAACTCTCATAGCTTTATTGGCGGTTATTGCAATATGTTTATTAAATTTCGGCCCATGATCTTGGATTATCCCCAGATCATTAACTGACCTGTTCGAATCGTTCAAGAGTAATGCCATTAAGCGAATACTGTGATGTTTGACGCGAAAAACTTTAGAATGACATAGATTTCCACTTTGAACTATAAAGATTTAATAAGTTAGCCTCACACCATAGAGCAAAAGTATCTAAATCAGCTTGCAAAAGTCTCGGAAACCGGTAAACAGAGCTTGACGTCATCAGCGTACATGAGTGCAGAGCAATGGGATAAGAAAGACGGAAGATCATTACTAATAAAAGCGTAAAAAGTAATGGGCATTGCGGTTCTACAGAGGTAACATTAATAGCTTTTGAAATGTAGTTATTAAACATAACACTTTGATTTCTATTACTTAAGTAATTAGAAATCCAAAGTAAAAGATTATTCGGGAAACCCAGATGATCAAGTTTAAGAAATAATAGTTAATGATCTACAGAATCAAAGGAATCAGTGTAAATGACGTCAGCTTGCATCTTTTTCTTAAACCCTTCAATCACAAACGAAGTGAACTGCTTTAGGTTAGTGGTAGTTGATGTATAAAAATGGGGTTTAACTATCTCGAGGTCTATTTATATGTCTTTATGACAGAAGTATTAAAATTTATCAAAACACAAAAATACCTGCCAAGAAGGCAAGGAACTAGGTTTTGTATACACCTGTTCCAGGAGATGCCAATCCCCCTCATCATTACCATTTGAGCTAACTTACCCAACGATGCAAGATTGTTCTCTTTGCTGCACTGCTAGAACTAGTTGAAAATTCTAAGGGCGCAACGTAGAAAAAACGCTTGAAAGTTGAGCTCGCCTTTTTGTGTTTTGTTGTAATTGTTGTCGTTCCCGTAACTGAGTTTGCGGACCATCGGTCTGCTAAGTTTTCAGTTACAGTTTGGCAAATCTTGCCAATGGTAGTAGCAAGATTGTGTTGCTTACTACGCATATTGGACGTGTCTCTCCTGCTTTATTTCATGATGGAGAGACACGTCCAATATGCGTAGTAAGCAACACAATCTTGCTACTACCAGCTGTATACCAAACCCAGCTCCGTGCCTTCTTGGCAGGTATTATTGTGTTTTGATCAATTTTGATACTTCTGTCATATAGACATATAAACAGACCTCGAGTCAGTTAAACCCCACATTTTACCAAGTAAAAAGGTCGCTAGTATAAAAGAAATGTTGGAGATTATCATCTCGAAAAACTTAGGAATGGCAGACAACTTGGAAATACCCCTATAATTCTGAACATCAAACTGAGTGCCTTTTTTATGAAGAGGGATAATGTATGACTCATTCCATAATTCAGGGAAAGATGAGGAATTGACGGACAATGATAAAATGTTAAGTAGTGGTTTACTCAAAGATTCAGCACAATATTTGAGTACGGAACCAGGTACACCGTCAGTACCTGGCAAGTCTACTGGTTCAACTAGTTTAAGATCGGATAACAGCGAGCTTTCGGTGAATACGGGGCTACACATACAATAAAAATTAATTAACCTGTAAGGATAGGGCTGACAGGCACTAAAAGTACTCATAGAGTATGTAGTTTGGAAAAACTCGGCAAACAAATCAGCAATGGACTGATTAGTACTAGCTTGAACATTGTTGAAGATAACGGATGACGGTATGGCTACAAATTTGCGTTTAGAAATGACAAATCTATAGAACTGCTTAGGATTCTAGATAATTCCAACTTACAACGCTGCAAATAGTTATTATGTCAAGAAGCGTTTAGCACCAAAAAATTATACCGAGAAATTTCGTATCGGGAGAAATCAGCAGGACATCCCGATTACTTAATTTTTTGTAATGCTTTGATTTTGCTTTTTTTTAATGTGTTAACTCCCTTGAGAACCAAGGCTGTTTAGCAGAGCTAGTAGAAGATATTAGCGGAACACAGACACCAAATAAAGAATTTAATGTTTCAAAAGAAACTTAATGGCATAATCCAAATCAGAGCAAGCGTATAAGGGAGACCCATCTGTGCTCGCAATTAGATTATTTAACTTTGTGAAATCAGTTTTAGTAAAACATCGAGTACGCACAGGTGATTGTGAAACATACTCAATTCTAAATGGTAAATTAATAATGAGGTTAAGAGTGGGATGATAAGAGTCTCCTGGTTTTACCAATGAATGAAGGACATATTAAAATCACCTAAAACCACGAGTCGATTTGTGTCGGCAGCTACCGCGGCTAAAAACATTAACCGCGCTAAGGTGGTGATTATAGATATAGATTAGATGTAGAATAGATTTGTTAGTTTACTATTAAAGCCACGTACATTTTGATAGGCTATAGATAAAGAGAAATTGAGTTTCTTTGAGCCTCTTTAGATGTTGAGGCAGATGCATAAGCTAAAGAGGAACCATTACCAAAAATCGGGATCCGATCTTTCTTTCGATTAGAACTCCCCTTGTATTCGGAAACACTTAAATATATGTTCGGGCCAGAAACGTTTTTGACAAATCGTGTCAAAAATTTTTTCAGGACAAGAAATTTTAAAAGAAGAACTTTTCCACAGAAATGTCAGATTCTGGTATTTTGTTCTGCTGACTAACAATGGGAAATGGAGGCAGACCCTGGTTAGTGGGCGGGATCATAAGAGAATTCCGCATTTGTCGTGTATTAGACCCAGATTTTTTCCGCTTTGGAGGATCATTCAACAACGATGTATTATTGAATAATTTCTCCGTATCCGAAAAAATTACATTGGTTCTATGAAAGAGCTTAGAGATATCTTTAAAGCTATCTCTAGTACGCTCCATAAATTTTCTAACTTGCAACTCAATGTCCCGACAAGTGTCACAACGCCATCTTAACCATTGTTTTTGTCAATGCAGTCTTTAACCTTCACTGACAACCCAGCGCACTTTAGATGAAAGTTTGGACACAGATTATATCAGCGGACATATTGTAGAGTAAATTAAGTCGATGCAGACTGACAATGAGAATAATAATTGCAAAATAGCAAAAACAGAAAGGAATGAACACCGACAACAGAAGCAAAAGCAATGCTTGGACGCAGTTACCGCTACAGTGCAAAGTTCAAAAGCACAACGAAGCCGAAAAAAACACAAACAATGCTTAGCCACTGAGCGCGAGCAACCACTACTGTCAGGGAGAGACGCAGTGCAGACACAAACAATGTAATTGAACACAACAATTAAAACGACATAGAAATTAGCGCATTAATTGCAGATAAATACATTAAACACAAACACGTTATCAACAAAATATTAAACGGTTCACAAAACACGAACTATAGCTTAATTTTGGGTTAAACACGGATTAAAATCACAAAACACACAGGATCGGAAAAAACACGTATACTTAGGACAAGAAGAAAGAGTTCACTTCCTTATAATGTTATTAATAAAATATGTTGGTTTCGGAATAAAGTTCAAATACAAACTGAATTGAAACATTAAATCAAATCAAAGTTAAGCCTTAAGCTGAACGTAAGAACTACAAAGTTGCAGTCGGCAAGCCGACGCAGCATAAGCGATAACACTTGCGACATAGGCAAGTATCATGTTACCGCTGCTAACCATTGTGACCAGAAACTCGTTCGTTAGCGGAAAGCTTACGGGGAAAAAAAGTGCTGTGCAAGATTCTTATAAACAAATTATTACGGTGTAATTCTTATGTGTTAACTTATATTTGTTTCTTTTGTGCGTTTTTTAATATTGCATTGACAGTTTCTGTTAATTTATTAAATTGTTCTTGATTCTTTGTATATAAACTAATTTGCTAATTCTCAGCGGATACCATTTACTGTTGATTAAATTTTAATTAATTATAATTATATTAAAAAAATTAAATTTTTAAATTAATTAAAGTTTTTAGTTTAAAGTTAATTAACAGTCGAGTCGATATAGCAATGTCCGTCTCTCCGTCTGTTTGTATGCAAACTAGATCGGATCACTATATCATATAGCTGCCATAGGAACTATCGGTCAAAAATCATATTTTTGTGTGATAAACTTTTATATTTTTCAACACATTTCAACCAAATTCACATATTATGCATTTGGTCCTGTCTTGAATATCCTGACCAAATTTGGCTTAAATCGGATCACTATATTACATAGCTGTCATAGGAAACTATCGGTCGAAAATCATACATTATATGGCAAACTTTATTATTTTTCAACAGATTTCAACCAAACTCACAGATTATATATCTGGTCATGTCTTATACAGACTGACCAAATTTGTTATGAATCGGATCACTTTATATATAGCTGCCATAGGAAAGGTCGGTTGAAAAAAGCATCAGGGTTCTGCAAGGGTATGAAATTTTTGGCGTGTCAAAAATAAAAAAGAGTAATGATTCACTGCACCCTACTGGTCTTTTTACTCTGTGGAGATATATTAAGTATATAAATTAAGTTAGATTGTAAGCCCTTTTAGATTTTCGTTGTAAAGTTTTATTTATTATTAAAATATATTTAACTGTTGTATGAACTTTGTCAATTGTATTTTATGGAAATGTGTATATAAAAGGCCGCAGAGAGTGAGTTAATTATATGCGCGAACTTATTCTGTGTCTCAACGAAAGCCGAATAAAAAACTAATCTAAAAAAGACAAATCAAAACAAGCCGAACAGCCGGGACGTCGACCGTAATATACCCTGTGGCTCTACAGGGCTCCACGAAAATTCACTCCTGATGTACGTTTTTTTATGAAAGGGTTAAACAGCGACCACCTTTAACACGGCGAATTTAGAAACTCACACCAACATGTACTCGCGCTTGCAATCTTATTAGTAGCTCTTGAGAGAGCAGAACAAGAAAAACCATCAACGAGTGCAGTGCGTGCTGGTCGCGACAATTTATACTTTTATGATCACATCGTTTTTGATAGCCAAATTATTGTTATATTTTATAAGAATAAAATCTGAAGTTTATTTGTATGAATTAAGTAAGCATAATATAAAGTGAATTTAATTGTTATGATTAAAAGTATCACACCAGAGCATAATTGTAGTGACCCATGAGGAAAAACCTATGAATTCAAATGTAATTTCATTTAAATTCGTAAAACAACATACCAGCTGCACTGTACCTAACGATCGTGCGGCAGTACCCCGTTACTTGTATCAGCTATCCATTCAAGCATATTGCAGAAAACGAAGACGACAGTAGCGGCACCTCCTCCATTCCACTTTGTCCAGCAGTCTTGAGTGCAAATTGTCACAACGTCGATACAGAAAACGTAAATTAAGTGAGAAGGTGAGTGTTTATTGTGTGCATAAGTATGTGTAGCGAAAAAATTGAGGGCAGTTATTTCTCGAGTTATTACTCAAAACATTAGTAATAACAGTTAAAAATATAGATATTCAAGCAAATGGTTGTGCACCTGTACCTGCGCTGCGCGAAAAAGAGATTGAAGAATTATTTGCCCTTCAGTCAGATTTGATTACACAATTAAATCAACTATATCGCAATTTTAAAAAGGACACTGCAGAATGTAGAACAAATGGATATTTTCAAGTACGCTTAAAAAAGGCATTTACCTGCGAATTTAATGAAAAGGATCACACCTTAATAATGCGTAAGTGTCCTAGCACTCAGCTGTATGTTACCAACGAAGTAGCAATCCAGTTTGATGAAGACTCCATAAATATCGCATCCGTCATATCCGAGGCATATGAAAAGGGTTTTTCATCGGAAAATGACACATACCAGCATACACTGGATAATTTGTGGATTGGTTGGCCCTCATTATATGATACCTTTGTTTAGCTTATTCACGACAGCACGGCTCTGTCCGACAGAAGTTTCATTTTCTGAAGCAAGCCTTACCTTCACATTTCGACAAAGACGTTCAGCAAATAGCACTTACTGGGTGTAACTATGCGCCAGCTTGGAGAGTCATTGTCAAACGCTACAACAACCCAAGATTACAGTTTATATATTACATGAATGCTCTGTATGAGTTGCCACAATTTACCAAGGAATGCTCCTCAGATATTAAGCATATGTTAAATAATCGGCATCATGAATTGCAATCTTTGGATTATTTACCACCTTGTGAGCAAGCTTTCACACACACCAGTACAAGCATGGAAACACTTTCTCGGCAGCTCTGTAGACATCCCTCCGTTTACACAGTTGGAAACCTTCCTCAACAATCCCCTCATCAGCATGAATGTAATTAAAAATCGACGCTCAACTATACATATTCGGACACCTGATCTGCAACACGCCACTCAACAGAACCCACACAAAGTGTCAGACTACTCGTCTTTTAAGTGAAACAGTTTTCACACCACGATAGGCACATCAGCTGTGCCGTCGTCGTCTCCGTCCGCTGTTCGCAATGTGGCGACGAACATATTCCCCGTCGTTGTCCTGACTTCTAAGCAAAGGATTGCTTTGCGCGCAACGCCATCGTGGATCGTGCGAAGTCATGCCTCAATTGTCTGAGCATTTCGCACACAAACTTTCGCAATGTATCAGTAGCAGAAATTGCTTGCAGCGTGGTCAAAGGCAGCACACATTATAACATTTTCCAAAACATCCAACCGCTAATAATGAGAATTCGTCTCAAGCACTTAACTATTATTTCGAACCATAACTTTCCTTCTAGTGATCCCGTACATTCTCTTCAATTAAACTCCGCCATTGAACCTCGTACTATGTTCTTTGCTACCGCACTGGTCAAACTCCACAACTTTGAAACTGGTCAGTCAACAGTTCGTAATCTTTTGAATTCGGGTTCGGAAGGCACTTTCGTCACGGAGCGTGCAGTACAAGCCTTTGGTCTCAAGCGATATCCAATTTCAGCAGAAATGGCTGGAGTTGGGGAAACTTCGACGAACAGACGCAAATATACAACAGAGCTTACCCTAAGTTCATGTACCAACGATCAATTCTGTGCCAGCGTCGACACTATGCTTGTCCTTAAATCTCTTACATCTCACTTACTTAAGAAAACAATCAATTTACAGAATTTTCATCATTTAAATGGATTAGATCTCGCTGATCCAAAGTTCTTGGATATAGGCGTGGATATAATTCCATAGGTCATGCTTCCGGAGCTTCGAAAGGGAAGCCAAGTCAGTACAGCAATGGTGCGAGGAACACTTTCAACGTACACACACGCCAATCAAACGGAAAGTACATGGTACCGTACCACTTAAACATTGGTTCGATCCCTTACAAGTATCAGGCAAGTCGCGTCAAATCGCATTAAATCGCTGCTCGAACGAAAGTTCCAACGTCAGCCAGAGTTCCAAAAACAGTATTTTTATGTCATCGACGATTATTTTGAACTATGCCAAGTGACCAAAGCGACAACTACCGAGATTCAATCTTGTACTTTCACTCAAAGGAACGAAATCAACTGTTCCTCAAGTAAGTTACCACATCAAACAGTATTCAAGGAGGAAAGCGTTACTACTCTGCTGCGAGTAGTATATAATGATTCGAGTCGGTCATCAAATGGAAAATCGCTGAATGATATCTTGTGCACAGGCCAAGCACTACAAAATGATATGGCTGGTGTTTTTCTGAACTGGTTTCTTCATCGCATTGTGTTTGCAGCAGATGTGCAGAAGATGTACAGATGCATAGATATTCACCCAACCAAGTCATTGAACATTGCTTAAACACAGTTACGTTTGGAACGGCATCTGCCCCATACACAGCCATTCGTGTCATGCTACAATTAGAACAAGATCAACGCTCCTGGTATTCACTAGCCGAAAACGTACTACAAGCCGAGATGTATGTCGATGATGTGCAAAGCGGGCATTCCACCATCGCTACAGCTCTGCAAATTAGGGATCAACTAGTTGGTGCTTTACGCTCGGCAGGCATGGAACTCAGGAAATGGTCGGCAAATAATTCATCATAAATAACTGGCATACCTAAAACTCATTTATCCAAAACCAGCATACAAGAATTCAACAACCAACAGTCGATAAAAATTTTAAGGCTGTGTTGGCACCCTAACACGGATTATTACGGTTTTAAAATAAAATTGGAAATCTGTCCCGTACAGCATGCCAAGGAAGTTGGAAAATCATTCCTTATGGTGGTCAGATCCACAGTGGCTTCAAAAGCAAGTAGGATACTGGACAAATTGGAAATTTTCAATATAGGACATCGATATCACCAGTACTGAAGAAGAACCCCACCCATTGCCACTACAAAATACCCAGTTCTCGGAAATTCAGGAGACCTCAAGGTAGTCACTTGGGATTAATTTTTTGGATTTAATTTTTTACCCTTTTCAATAACGACCTTCCCTCCATCCAATCTCATTCTTATGTATGCAGATGATGTTAAGCTTATTTTCTCATAAACTTCCTATTTCATTATCGTCAACAAGATGATTTGAACGCTATACAATTATGGTGTTCGGCTAATCAATTTAAGCTTAAAGCCTAGTATGGAGTTGCTCAGAATCCATTCTGCTAGCTGTCAACTCCATATAAAAAAAGGGTGATAGAATCGGTACAAAAATATTTTGACAACCTGTTCTGCTAGGTGGTATGGAGAGTAAAAAAATTATGAAGTTTCCAGACTATTGGCTGGCGTTGTCCAACACTGTTTCTCAAGCAGCTGATGATAATCAAGTAGGCTAGAACAACATTGAATATTCAGTGTTTTGCTAGCAGAATATGCTCAAAGCTGAAATTGCCGCCACCAAAAACAAAAACTTTTTAGATTTCAATTTTTGTTATTTACCGTTTATTATTCCCCATGACAGTCCGCACCAACTTAATTTTACACTAACAATTTGTCTGCTGATATAATCTGTTATTGCAATAAGTGCCAAGTAACCGATAATAGACAGGTGTTTATTGCTTGCTTTTTCTGTGTCCGAACATTTCATTTAAAGTGCGCTGGGTTGTCAGTGAAGGTTAAAGACTGCATTGACAAAAACAATGGTGAGGTGCAAGTGGGAACATTTATAGAGTGCACTAGATATAGTTTTTAAGATATCTCCAAGCTCTTTCATAGAGCCAATGATATTTTTTCTGATATGGAGAACTTATTCAATAATGCATGATTGTTGAATGATCCTCCTTATGCGGAAAAAGACTGGCTTTAATGACCGACAGAATTCCCTTAGTATCACGCCTATTGACCAGGGTCTACCGCCATCTCCCATTGTTGGTCAGATGTTGGTCACTCTCGCTACTTCTGCGAATGCTGCAATGAGAGTTTGCTCACAAGAAATTCCGATAGGATCCGTGTCGTCCGCTACTAATACTGGGAGTGTGATTGCCACGCCTGTTATTAGAGTAGCAAACTCTTTGTTTGCCGTGCCGCCTCGTGCGCATAAACCTCTCCAGGTTATCCCACCACCAAAGCCTAAGAAGCAAGTTTTTGTTTCTAGGCTTGCCAATGATCAGGCTGTATATGATGTTAAGGTTTATATCCAAAACATAATACTAGAGTCTGACATTTCGGTGAAAAAGTTTTATTTTAATTATGCAAGGGAAAATTCATCTTTTAAAATTTCTTGTTCGAAAAAATTTTTGACCCGATTTGTAAAAACGATATCGGCTCGAACATATATTCGTTGCCAATAACTAGAGGAATTCTAATCGAAAGAGAGATCGGATCCCGATCTCTGGTGATGGTTTCTTCGACTCCTCCCGATATTGAACTGTGTTAAAGTTTCTGTATACAAATACTCTATTTACATATGTTCTTATATTCCACCTCAGTCCGAATTGATAATATATGATCACCACCTTAGCGCGATTAATGGTTTTAGCCGCGTTAGCTGCCGACACAAATCGACTCGTGGTTTTAGGTGATTTTAATATGTCCTTTGTCCGTTGGTTCACTGTCCATGACATACAATCGCTTATTCCTGATAGTTCCCATGAATTTATTGGTTCTTGGATCTTTCTTTGGATCAAATAAATCATATTTGCAACTCTCTCAACAGGACTCTTGACCTGATATGTGTATTGGACTCTTCCAATAGCATTGTTTCTAGGATTGATTCATTGGTAAAGCCAGAAGACCCATATCATCCCACTCTTAACCTAATTATCAATCTACCATTGAGAGTTGATTATGTATCTCAGCCACCTGACGTACGCGAAGTTTTAGTAAAACTGATTTCACAAAGTTAAATAATATACTTGCGACCACTGTTGTCTCTTTTATATTCGTGCTCTGATTTGAATTATGCTATTAAGTTTCTTTATGAAACATTTAATTCTTTATTGGATGTCTTTGTGTTGCGCTAATATATTGTAATAGCTGCGCTAGACCGCCTTGGTTCTCAAGGGAGTTTACACCGTATTCCCGTATTCACGGAAAGCTCGCGTTTTTCCGATCTTAAATTGGTTAAACCAGTACACTCGCCAGGTCCTGATGGTGTACATAATTCCATACTAAAGTATTGTGCTGAATCTTTAAGTAAACCACTACTTAAGATTTTTCCATTATCCGTCAATCCCTCATCTTTCCCTGAATTATGGAAAGAGTCATACATTATCCCTTTTCTTAAAAAATGGCACTAAGTCTGGTGTTCAGAATTATAGGGGTATTTCCAAGTTGTCTGCAATTCCTAAGTTTTGGAGAAGATAATAACTTTTCATCTCCAACATTTATGTTGCTTTATTATTTCACCTACGCAGCACGGGCTTGTGAAACATAGATCCACTACCACTAACCTACTGGAGTTCACTTAGTTTCTGATTGAAAGGTTTAAGAAAAAGATGCAATCTGACGGTTTTTACACTGATTTTGGTGAAGCCTTTGACTCTGTAAATCATTCACTATTATTTCATAAACATGATCTTCTCGGTTTCCCGAATAAACTTTAACTTTGGATCTCTAATTACTTAAATAATAGAAAACAAAGTGTTATGTTTAAAAACTATATTTCAAAGCTATTAATGTTACCCCTAGAGCACCGCAAGGTATTCACCTTGGTCCATTACTTTTTCTGTGGTTTATTAATGATATTCCGTCGGTTTTATCCTATTGCTATGTCCTCATGTTTAGCGACTCTCAGTCTTCTAGCCTTTTGCAAGCTGACATAGATACTTTTGATCTATGGTGTGCTAACTTATTAAATCTTAATAGTTCAAAGTGTAAATCCATGTCATTCTATAGGTCTTGGCGTCAAACATCGCTTAATGGCATTACTCTTGAATGTTTGAATGATACGGACTATTCAGTAATTGACCTGGGGATAATCCTCGGTCATGAGCCAAAATTTGATAAACATATTGCAATAAGTAGTAGGCTTGGAGTTATTTGTATCCATAAATTACTTTTGGGTCAAATTGACTCAGCTAAACTATTAAATTGAATATCTTGAAACGTACTTCACAGAATAACTCGCAACTATACGCCAAGTTTTTCTTTTTATATACCCCAGAATTAAATTAATAAAATTAAATTATATTCTTAAGCTTAAGCTTAAATTGTTAAATATTCATTTTATCTTTAATTTATATATACATTGTTGTGTCGACTATGTCTGACAATAAATAAATAAATAAACTTAGCCAGCTTTCGGCCAGGGTTCGTAAGTTTTGTATGCTAAATGTCTTGATTGGATATTTGGAGATTAGTTTTATTTTAAATTTTGTGTTTATGGTCGTTTCAACAGCATCGAAGTCATTATTAAGTACAATACGTTGGTGTTGTATTGAGTTGTGTATGAGTAGGTTTACTCCGCCATGGAAGTTAGTTGAGGAGTTTTGATGGATTATTGTGAAGTTTCGTGGAATAGGTATATTGCTTAAGGAGAGTAAGTGTGAAAGCTGAAAGCTTAATACTTTGGGACTATTTTTTTTTTATAATCAGCTGTAACTTACCGGTACACTGGGCACCACCATGTGGTACTCAATTAAAATAATAATAATTCATCGGACTTAGCTATGTCTTTTAAGAACTTTTTTTTTTATTTATTGTTGAATTGTTATTAGTTGCTCTGTTTTTTTTTTGGCTTTCATTGGTTTGATAAGAGTATTAAATGAATTTTTATGACTACTTCTTAATTTACGCTCATATACCGGTTGAATGGTGTGTTACTGATTTTCTTCGATTGGGATGGTGTCCATTGTGTCTTCTATGGCGGTGTTTGCGGTTGGATCAGGATTATTGGGGGAGTTGTGTAGTTTTGTGGTAGTGAGGTGTTTTTTGTTGTTTCCTGTGATTAGCTGGCTTTGTTGTCACTGTTTCGGACTGCTGTTATTACTACGGCCAGTAGTTTGTGTCTGTTGATTGGACGGGAGAGGGTTTTGTTTGTTGTTTGTAAGTGCTTGAGTTGTGGTGTTGGTTGTAGCGAGTGTAGTAGATGGTAAGTGCGGTTTTATGATCAATTTTTTTCGTAATTTTATTTGCAGTTACCTCTTTATGTTCTAAGAAGGCAGAGCATTTTCTGTCATGTGGGCTATGGTAATTTTTGATGAAGCTTAATTTTTTTCATGTTTCGTTTTCCTTTGCGTGTGATGTTTCGCAGCAATTGTTGCATGTTGAGGATTCTTGTTTACATATTGATTTTAAGAGTCCCAACCGAAGACATTTTTGCATCTTATAGAGAGACGGATGTACGGGCGAACATGTACTACACTGTATACTTTTAGTTAGTTTTCGGCAAACGTGTGGCTAGCGAAATTTATGATGAGAGGTGCGGTTTCAGTTGCGATATTGTTTTGGAATTTTGTTATTTTGTGTACGTCTGTTACTTTTTGTGATTTGAGTTTGTTTTGAATTTATATTTCGCTTATTTGTCCATTTATCCATTCCATGATATCCCGATATATGATGTACACCAAACGATGTATATATGCTGAACACGCTTCTAAGCCCTAGCACGAAAATCCAAACTTGAATTTTATGTCAGCACATAAATAGCACCTAAATTTAAAAATAATAGATCATGAAACATTCCATATTTTATGAGATATAGCCGCTGCCCGATACACCCAGCAACGATACTTATGCGCTGTAAAATGATTTTAATAATGCATTTTTTGTATCTAATATAAGCCGATCAGTCGAGCGCGCGCGATAGTAGGAAACCCTGTGCAGGTCTTATAATGGGATTTAAATATATCGCTTGAAGTCGATTTTGCTTTCATCGAGAATAATTAGCTTGCGATAGTCTTGATTATGTTTATCGCCACAGCGGCCGAAAGGAAAATATATGAACAAACGTAGCATAAATTTGTTTCTTGAATAACTTCTAAGTTCAATATCCGATCGAACTAAAATGTGTAGCACACATTGAGATTAGGATACTTGCGATAGTCTTGATTATGTTTATCGCCACAGCGGCCGAAAGGAAGATCAAAAATATATGAACAAACGTAGCATAAATTTGTTTCTTGAATAACTTCTAAGTTCAATATCCGATCGAACTAAAATGTGAAGCACACATTGAGATTAGGATACTAACCATGTGTGCCAAATCTTAAGTCTCTAGATATAAAACTGCTCTTGTTATCAGCTTTTTCGAGTTATAGGCGAAGGGGGCGTGGCATCGCGATGAAATTTTCTATACACATTAAACCCAAGCTTCTTATCATGTGTGCCAAATCTCAAGTCTCTAGCTTTATCATTGCTTATGTTATGGTAATTTTTCTAATTTAAAAAAAAACGGAACTTGATATCGAAAATTGAAAATAAACTTGATCTGCGTATAGTATTCAGGAACCTCATTCCAAATTAAGTTCTAATAGTTGCTGAAATCCACGCGTTCAAACAGACGGACGAACGGACAGACGGACGAACGGACAGACGGACGAACAGACAGACGGACGAACGGACAGTCGGACGAACGGACAGACGGACGAACGGACGAACGGACAGACGGACGAACGGACAGACGGACGAACAGACAGAAGGACGAACGGACAGACGGACGAACGGACAGACAGACGGACAGGTGTCAATCGACTCGGCTATTGATACTGATCAAAAATATTTGTACCTTATAGGGTCGGAGATGCCTCCTTCTGCCTGTTACATACATTCACACAAATTCATTATACCCTTTTTTGCCCATGTTTAATGGGCACAAGGTACAAAAATAGTTTGGCATTCTGCACATTGCGCATTTGTGTACTTAAAAAACCTTTTCTGCACAGTGCCGAATGCCAAATTATTTTTTTTATATTAGAATAGTTTATATATAAAAATAAATAATGTCACAAAATTTGATATCAGTAATTTTGGGGCTTGAATATGCTTTCGTCACTAGACTTTTACCTCGTGTAGAGGTTTTTTTTTTTGGGGGATATCAGAATTTTTTGGAATTTCAATTCTTAGTCAGTTGGCTAATTTTGAATCTTCTTAAACTCGGAGCTCCAAATCATTAAACTACCATTGACAGTTTGCAAAAATGAATTATGCCCGATAAAAGGTTATATAGTATGTACAAACATTTGTAGAATTTCAATGTCTGTAATATATTGAATTTCAATTGATGTAATACATATATTAAAAATTGATGTGCTGAAGGCCTCTGCTGCCATAGCCCAAATTCCACCGCTAGCTCTTCATTTTAATTAATTGTTAGCTCTTTATAAAAAAAAAATTAAAAATTCATAAAAAAGCATAACATTTTTATCTAATTTTAGGTAGAGCGCATTAGGCTTAATATTTAAATACCTGCTATTAAAATAGTTACAAAAATAGTTTCCCATTAAATTTAAAAATTAAGTAAATTAGAAATAAAATGCTACAAATATTATTAAAAAAAAATTCGAATTCGCACAGCCTAAGATTGTGGGAGTCGAACCACCGACCTCTTGTATTGGAGTACAACACTTCACTTACTAAGCCAACGAGCTGCTGTTCTGACACTAAGAAAAATCTGTGTACATATAATTTAAAACATTATATCTTGCCAAAACGAATTATCCCAGATATGACCTACAATTTGTAAAAATGCATTGGTGCCATTCTTAAGTAATTGCATAAATTTGCAGGAATACGACATTTTCCATCAAATATCAAATATCTTTACAAATATTGATTCCAATTAAATTTAAAAATAAACAAGTTCAAATTAAAATGGTGAAAAATTAAAAAAATCGCAAATACAGATTTAACTCGACGGCTCTTTCCATGGCCTTCCTCGCCGATATTGAGCATATACTATTTTCTGAAAATTTTATAAATCCAACCAAGTTGTATTTTACTAAAATTGAGCTAATCTCTAGCCAAAGTATTCGAGATTTTAAAACCAGCTCGAACAGGGGTCTGCGTCATCTAAAACCAGCTAGAGTTGGTTTTTGGTGGGTTTTCGGTTGGTTTGGATTTCTGTGCCACCCCTGAATATGCCCGATTGCCTATACACAATTGACAATTTAACATTTCTATCATAGTGTGCCAGACTATCGGCAGCAAGCTATTTGTGCGATATATTTAATTGTATGTATACATAAACAAAATAAATTATCTTTTAATCAAAACACTTTTTATGAAGATATGCACAGGATATCCTACTTTTTTTCGCACGCAACTTACCGGCTTGTTTTATGTGGACTTTTTCATTTCGCTGTCGTTTCCCACCAATACAGTATGCTTTAACCAAAAATTCCAGTAGTATTCTATTTTATAATTTAACACAGTTTGGGCATAAGTTATTAACTGTATTTTCGGAGTCTTAGGAATGAAACGAGCCCTTAAATAATAAAGTTGAGACACTTCATCCATATTCGTCTATTGAGCCCTTATGTTAAAAACGTTCCCACTATTGCTTGACAGCCGAGTACTTGTAGGTTTTCGAATCACTATACTTTACATACTGTATAGAAAAACCCATCACACTTTTAAATTAGACGCAGTTGTTAGTTAACACCAGTTACCAGTATCTATATTCCAGGCGGTTTGTTTGTTTGTTTTTCCTCCTATTGCGCTCCTGTTATGCATTTGTTTTATACAATAAAAGATAATATATCATCGAGCTGAATGCCACTGCTCACATTAGCCCTAATCTATCCTATAATTTTAATATTACAAGTTAGCTCTATATAAATAAATATACTTTTTTTTGTTGCACTGCGTACGCTAGGACGTAAAAACATCTCAAAAAATACACCGAAGGCATAATTACAAGTCACATCTTACGCAAAGTGCAACGTTTCGACCATGCAAAAAGCGACAGCGAATCTGGTTGGTGAACCACATATGCCAACTACGTCAGAACTGCCCACCACATCATCCAATGTTCGGAACGTTTCCCCCGCCAGTCCGTCGCATAGCGCGAGCAGCAAAAATATCGACTGTCCGCATGATCAAACTAAAACCACATCAAAACTTCACACAACGTCGTATTCCTTCAAAGGTAGTGCTCTATCCAGCGGCAACTTTGCAGACCTCAATGTTACGGACAATGATGGTGCAACACCGTCGTCAACCCCAACTGAACCGAGCGACAAAAACGGCACCAACTCTGCCACCAGTAAAGAAAAGGATCAAAATAATGAATCGCTATACGAGTGCAATATCTGTTTGGACACAGCCAAGGATGCTGTAGTTAGCATGTGTGGCCATCTGTTTTGTTGGCCCTGCTTACATCAGTGGTTGTTGACGCGACCGAATCGTAAGCTCTGTCCCGTGTGCAAGGCAGCCGTTGACAAGGACAAAGTAATACCGCTTTACGGTCGCAATAGTACGTGCCAGGAGGATCCCCGGTAAGCTAACAACTAATGCAGCTATGCAATTAAATGAGTCAACTGAATTTTGTATTTCAGCAATAAGGTGCCGCCACGTCCTGCCGGGCAGCGTACAGAGCCTGAGCCAGCACCGGGCTTTCTCGGCTTCGGATTTGGTGATGGCTTTCACATTTCATTCGGCATTGGTGCTTTTCCATTTGGGTTTTTTACGTCGACGCTTAACTTGGGTGAACCACGTCCGGCAGGTAAGTCCAACTAAATCGCAAACATCGAAGTGATCGCAAAATTATTACTCTTATTTCTTGTGACTTTTAGCTGCTAATCGTGGCACCATACAGTACGAGGATGAGCAGGCACTGTCCAGACTATTTCTATATCTCGCTTTTATCTGCATCGGGTGGTTGCTATTTGCCTAGCGACTTCTTTGTGTTACATCAATTTAATGAATACAACACAATAACGCCAACAAGAGAAGCAATAAGAATAACAACAAAGTGAATGCAAATAAAGGCCTCAACTCAATTACTACTTAGAATACTAAAAGCCGCAAAAGCAAATAATAAGGAGCATCATCCAACTTTTCAAATTTCAGTAGTTACTCCCTTGTTATTTTATGCTTTGCTGTCTTTAAATTTTATTTTATGTTTTATCTTTTGGATACTTAAAAAAAATTTAAATTTTTAAGTTTTGAGTGTTGAAGTTGCAACACGTAGAAGAATCTTTTTCCACCTAAAACCGTTTAGATATATAATTTCCAACACTTCTTCAATCAATTATTTGATGTATCCATTGCTTCCAATATCCTTTGTTCATGTACTTCAATCGTAACAGAATATTAACATATAAACTAACAAGGATTGTATAAATTAATTAAAACATAAAAACAGAAAAACATTTAAAAGACAACCCAACATTTCACGAAAGTTGGTACATGCATACATGCCTTTAATACAAGGGTTGATATTTATGTACATATCTGGCCCAGTAAGTAATAGATTTTGTTCGTGCACGTACATTCTTTTGTAGAGTCCCAGACAGGTAATTGTTTCTTTATTTCGAGCTCATGGGCATATATCAAATTTTCGTGACCTGTGCAGATGTTTGAGCATTTCTTTCCTCCATTTGAAACAAGTACACGAGTCCACGAGACTGTGGTGTTGGACAAGAAATAGTGTATTTTGTTTGCATACTAATCTAGGTATAGGGTATTTATTTATAAAGTGTAAGAAATTATTATTTAATTAAATCCCTATTTGTAATATTTGTAGAGCGCATATATATTCATTGGTTTACTTCATCTGAATTTAGTATTGTGGGGTTGAGCATTTTAATCTTTGCAAGTGTTATTGTTAACATTAAGGGCCGACTTCTGAATGTCACAATAAACCTTATACTTCGGATAAACTAACATATAAGGACAATATGTGACACATGAGCACTATAGGGTACTTGATCTGACATATAAGCACTATGTGGCACATAACTTAGAACAGCTGATGGCAACCGTTGGCAAACCGTTTGACAACCTTCGCTGCGTATAAATAATTACAAATGAACATGGCTCTAAATTTAAACCGCGCGATTTATCTTCATTCTTTGGAAGATTTCGGTGAGTTCGACTTATGGCACAAGAATTTCTCATAGCAGACCAAACTTTTTTGAGGATTTGGATGATATGCATTTCATTAAAAGATTTCGGCTTTCGAAATCTACATGCATTATTTTGAGCAACAAGCTCTACTTCTTCGGCCTCCGTAACATTTTTACGTTTGCGTTTACTAATTCTGATACAAATTTGAAATTTACTGATAAATCACTTTAATGTTGCCACCCGTCACCAATAATCAGCTGTTTTTTATTCAAATTTGCCAATTTTGAAGTCTCTAGTTCTTATAGTTGCTGAGATCCACGCGTTCATACAGACGGACGGTCAGACAGACGGACGGACAGGTGTCGATCGACTCGGCTATTGATACTGATTCAGAATATATATACTTTATATGGTCGGAGATGTTTCCTTATGCCCGTTACATACATTCACACATTTGTGCCCATTTTAAAGGGCACAGGGTATAAAAATTAGTATTCCATTTCTTGTCAATAGTTTTTTGTACAAATGGTCAGTATCTAAATTATGTTTCTGCGGGGTGCCACGTTGTCGGCAATGGTCCCGCGCTGTTTATCCAAACGGGCGTGGTTTAGAAGAGCAAGCTGCTAATCCAGGTTGGGTCTCAATGTTTAGTTCTTACGAAGAATATGTTGAAGGCTTGACTTCGCCCCTTTGAATTACTGGCCTTGTGGCTCAGGCAAGTATCAGGTTACCGGCACTGAACTCATGCGTCAGCGGAATGTTTACGGGGTATAATAAGAGCTGTGCAAGATTCTGATAAACAAATTATTACGGTGCAATTCTAATGTGCTAACTGCCCCCCCCCCCCCCCAAGTATCTGACCATCGGTTATTTTGTAACTGTTGAAGACCTTTTGTACTTCCTTTAATGCTTGTCTTCTCTTCGAAATGTGCCAGAATATGACTCCTATGGAGTTGTGGCATGCTTAATACTGGGTCGTGACTGATGATGTTATCCTCCTGCTATGCCTGGTGCTCTATTTAATATCTCGAACTGGTAATTGTGAGTATCAAGTTTCAATTAACTTTGACTCGGACCACTTTTTCTTTCAAAATCAGAGGCATGCGTGCCTGTTATTACCTAGAGTGCTGAGCCTAAGAGGTCTAGACTTCTTGCCATTCTGTGATGGACTTTTACTACGGACAATAAACTTCAAGTATATTCTATATCTATAATTTTGCGGTTTCATCTGCTATGTTAGTGAAATCTGTTAAATTGCTCGAATGTTATAAATAGTCACGATGCTCACATACCAATACCTGTCCGTCTATTACAGAAATGTAGTTGGAGTGGAAGTAGTCGATAATCCGACCAAGTATTACCCCTAATATTGATAGGATTGCAAGTCCAATTCTGTAAAAAATATAGAAAAAATAGGATATGAGAATCATTATGCGCTTTAAGTGTTAATCTTAGTCTATGCAATTTTTTCGCGTGTAAACATCTGCTATTTCAGGTTGTCTTTATGGAACACTATCCCCTTAATGAGAAAAGACGGTCCGACTTCTGCTTGAATTGTCTCTTCTGTGCAAAGTAGTGTTAACTTATTTCCTAAGTAATTGCATAAATTTGCAGGAATACGAAATTTTCCATCAATTATCAATTAATATCTTTACAAATATTGATTCCTATTAAATTTGAAAATAAACAAATGCAAATTAAAAGGGTGAAAAATTAAAAAAATAGCACAAACAAAATATCGTGAGACTCGAACCTTCGACCTCTCGCACGTAAGTCATACACATCAACCACTTAGCCAACGAGCCTACCGTCAGGCGCGGACTGCCGTCCGCAGTGATATTTTATGTATTGTACATGTGCTGTTATTTTGTTCCAATCACGTACAGATTTAACTCGACAGCTCTTTTCTCGCCGATATTGAGCATGTACTATTTTCTGAAAATTTTATAAATCCAAGATTTATATTACTGAAATTGAGCTAATCTCTAGCCAAAGTATTCGAGATTTTAAAACCAGCTTGAACAGGGGTCTGTGTCACCTAAAATCAGCTAGGGTTGGTTTTTGGTGGGTTTTTGGTTGGTTTGGATTTCTGTGGCACCCCTGAATATGCCCGATTGCCTATACACAATTGACAATTTAACATTTCTATCATGGTGTGCCAGACTATCGTCAGCAATCTATTTGTGCGATATATTTATTTGTATGTATACATAAACAAAATAAATTATCTTTTAATCAAAACACTTTTTATGAAGATATGCACAGGATATCCTACATCTTTCGCACTCAACTTACCGGCTTGTTTTATGTGGACTTTTTCATTTCGCGGCCGTTTCCCACCAAGATAGAATGCTATTACCAAAACTTCCAGTAGTATTCTACTTTATAATTTAACACAGTTTAGGCATAAGTTATTAACAGTATTTTCGGAGTCTTAGGAATGAAACGAGCCCTTAAATAATAAAGTTAAGACACTTCGTCTATATTCGCCTATTGAGCCCTTATGTTAAAAACGTTCCCACTATTGCTTGACAGCCGAGTATTTGTAGGTTTTCGAATCACTACACTTTACATACATGTATAGAGAAACCCATCACACTTATAAATTAGATGCAGTGGTTGGTTCACACCAGTTACCAGTATCTATATTCCAGGCGGTTTGTTTGTTTGTTTTTCCTCCTATTGCGCTCCTGTTATGCATTTGTTTTATACAATAAAAGATAATATATCATCGAGCTGAATGCCACTGCTCACATTAGCCCTAATCTATCCTATAATTTTAATATTACAAGTTAGCTCTATATAAATAAATATACATTTTTATGTTGCACTGCGTACGCTAGGACGTAAAAACATCTCAAAAAATACACCGAAGTCATAATTTCGAGTCACATCTTACGCAAAGTGCAATGTTTCGACCATGCAAAAAGCGACAGCGACTCTGGTTGGTGAACAACATATGCCAACTACGTCAGAACTTCCCACCACATCATCCAATGCTCGGAACGTTTCCCCCGCCAGTGCGACGCATAGCACGAGCAGCAAAAATATCGACTGTCCGCATGATCAAACTGAAACCACATCATAACTTCGCACAACGTCGTATTCCTTCACAGGTAGTGCTCTATCCAGCGGCAACATTGCGGACCTCAATGATACGGGCAATGCTGGTGCAACACCGTCGTCAACCCCAACTGAACCGAGCGACAAAAACGGCACCAACTCTGCCACCAGTAAAGAAAAGGATCAAAATAATGAATCGCTATACGAGTGAAATATCTGTTTGGACACAGCCAAGGATGCTGTAGTTAGCATGTGTGGCCATCTGTTTTGTTGGCCCTGCTTGCATCAGTGATTTTTGACGCGACCGAATCGTAAGCTCTGTTCCGTTTGCAAGGCAGCCGTTGACAAGGACAAAGTAATACCGCTTTACGGTCGCAATAGTACGTGCCAGGAGGATCCCCGGTATGCTAACAACTAATGCAGCTATGCAATTAAATGAGTCAACTGAATTTTGTATTTCAGCAATAAGGTGCCGCCACGTCCTGCCGGGCAGCGTACAGAGCCTGAGCCAGCACCGGGCTTCCTCGGCTTCGGCTTTGGTGATGGCTTCCACATTTCATTCGGCATTGGTGCTTTTCCATTTGGGTTTTTTACGTCGCCGCTTAACTTGGGTGAACCACGTCCGCAAGGTAAGTCCAACTAAATCGCAAATCTTTTGGATACTTAACCAGTCGAAAAGGCTACAGTCGAAGCCGACTGTAAGAGACCCTTTACTTATTCTTCAAAAATGATATAATAGTAACAAACTTAGATACTTATACTTATATATAAACCTAAATGTATTTGTCGCCGCTCGAATTAGCTTCCGATTAATAAAATAAAATCGGTACCCAGTGAGCACCACGGGGAGGCCACTACAGATGTCGACTTTTGACACAACAAATTTGGCACACGATCGAACGAAACGCAAAAAAGAATTTCCAAACGCTGAAAGCAAACGCACATACATATGTAGAGAAAAGCGTTAAGCGTTGGAGAGAACGAAAAAGCGCAACGTGATATTCAAAATCTGTTAAGTGCACACATACATACATATGTAAGCACGCGCCAAATAGTTGAGCATGCATATGTATGTTACACATGCATAATTAACATTCAAAGGCCAACATATTGAATAACATTTAAAAAAGAACGTAACCATTGAGGATCGAACCCTGAATCTCCGCACAAAAAGCAAGAACTCTAAGACCTAGGCCATCGCAGCACCTTAGGTTCGTTGTGTCTAACTCAATTTATGAATGAGTCGGTTCATTTTTCTCCTTATTCTCTTTACTTCTGCTTTATATTGTATTTCTTTAGCTCTATGTATTTTTACACCAAATTGTGTCATGTTAATATACATGCATGTATGTATGCATGAGTTTTGATTATAATACATTGGCATTTACAGTAGAATTTGTTTGAGAAATATTGTTTTACTTAATTATTGTATTTATTTATATCTTTTTTATATCTTTTTATTTTACGATAATAAAGATGAGAAAAAATTAATAATAATTATAATAATAAAGATGAGAAATTAATAATAATAATAATATAAGTACAGAGCAAAGAAAAAGGTTCCAAAAATTATTAAATAAATTGCAAAGGTTAAAAAAAATTAAGATCAAATTGACATAAAATAAAAAATACAATTATGCATAGCTGGGTATCGAACCGGGGACCCGATTGCATAAATCAAGCACTCTAGCCAATGGACCACTTGTCACATTTTCATTCACTTAACAAATTGTAGTTTTGTTTACTGTAAGGAAATGCTGTCTATTATTTTGGTTTGGTGCTCCACCCTAAATCTGTATAAGGAGAAATTTATTTGTTTAATATCTTTGGCATTTATTATCCGATCTTACTGAAATTTTCAGCACACATTTGGGAAATAGCAATCTCTGTGTATATTAAATCACAAGTATCTATCTTCTAAACTGTGCTTGTTATTAGTATTTAAAAATTTTGATTTCGATTATTGGGGGCGGGAGGGGCGTGGCAAAATTCTAAAACAAACTTGACCTTTGTGCAGCCCTTAGGAGTATTCTCACCAAATTTGGTGACCCTAGCTTAGTGATGTAAATTTGGGTCGTAAGTTCGATGTCTATGTTCATCGATGTTTACAAAATGAGAAATCGATGTTGTGTTAAACATCGGGCAGATACATCGATGCATCGATGATGTCCGATGTTTTCAAACCATTTAGTTTTTTTTTTAATTTTATTCAATATATAGTTTTATTAAGTTTTTTTTCTCAAAATTTTGCTTTTATATCGGTTAACTATTGTTTAAATTTAATAAAATAATACAAATATTGTTTTCCTATCATTAACTTTATTGACAATGCGTAAAAAATGAAAATAACAATATATGCATTCTTAGCAGTCTTATTCATTTCTGTATTGACTAGCAATGTTTAAGAAGAAAATTTAAATTATAACAATGCTTCCTGGACTGATATTGTGTATATTAAGCTTTCAAAGCAGTCTCAAAACCTTTTTTCAAAAAAAGTATTTTTTGTCGATACTTTGTAAAAATAAAATGCGACTTAGTCGATCAGGTCTTAGCCTGTTTCTTTTTTGGCTTAAAATATTTGATGCCGCTGAAAAAACCCGTTCAGAGGTAACTGAAGATCCCACTACTGGTAAAAATTGCAGCGCTATTTTATGTAAGTTCGGATATGTGTTTTTCATACCATCATGTGCGGCACTTAAACCAAATGCGTATATTGTTAAATTAAACGGCCGATGTTTTTGTCAAACATCGATGCATCGATAAACATCGGTATGAGCCAAAACATCGAAAAACATCGCAAAACATCGCGCAAAAACAATCGATGCTCGATGCATCGATGATTTTTCACATCACTACCCTAGCTCTTATAGTCTCTGAGATCTAGGCGCTCATACGCCAGCACAGACGGACAGACGGACATGGCTATATCGACTCGGCTGGTGATGCTGATCAAGAATATATATACTTTATGGGGTCTGCCGGACTTCCTTCGACCTGTTACGCACATTTTTTTTTTGACAAACTTAATAGACCCGTTTTACTTTTTATAGCCTGTGCCCATTAAAAATGGTCAAAAAGGCTATAATGAATTTGTGCGAATGTATGTAACAGGCAGATGGAAGCATCTCCGACCCTATAAAGTATATATATTCTTGATCAGTATCAATAGCCGAGTCGAATTACACCTGTCCGTCTGTCTGTCCGTCTGTCTGTCCGTCCGTCCGTCCGTCCGTCCGTCTGTATGAACGCGTGGATCTCAGCAACTATAAGAGCTAGAGACTTCAAATTTGGAATGTAGGTTCCTGAATACCATACGCAGATCAAGTTTATTTTTAATTTTGGATATCAAGTCCCGTTGGTTTAAAAATTAGAAAAATCACCATAACATAAGCAATGTTAAAGCTAGAGACTTAAGATTTGGCACACATGATAAAAAGCTTGGATTTAATGTGTCCTAAAAATTTCATCCAGATGCCCCGCTCCCTTCGCCGATAACTCGGAAAAGCTGATAACACGAGCAGTTTTAAAGCTAGAGACTTGAGATTTGGCACACATAATAAGTATCCCACTCTCAATGTGTGCTACAAATTTCAGTACGATCGGATATTGACTCAGAAGTTATTCAAGATGTGTCGCAGCGCAGTAGAAGCGCAGTCACTGCGCCGCGCCGACGATACAATGAACGAAAAGACGCGTTTGTTCACATATGTTTGATTTGCCTTTCGTCTGCTGTGGCGCTAAACATAAACAATCAACAGTCGCAGTCCAGTGTTGCCAGACTATCGCAAGCAACCTACTCTCGATGCAAGCAAAATCGACTTCAAGCGATATATTTAAATCCCATTATAATGAAAATACTTTTCTTTGAAGACCTGCACAGGCTATCCTACTGTCGCGCCCGCTCTACTGATCGGCTTGTTTAAAGTAAAGGGTCTAAAAAAAATTTAAATTTTTATAGCCTGTGCCCAATAAAAAATGGCAAAAAAGGCTATATTGAATTTGTGTGAATGTATGTAACAGGCAGAAGGAAGCATCTCCGACCCTATAAAGTATATATATTCTTGATCAGTATCAATAGCCGAGTCGATTTACACCTGTCCGTATGTCTGTCCGTCTGTCCGTCCGTCCGTCAGTCCGTCCGTCTGTCCGTATGTCCGTCAGTCCGTCAGTCCGTCCGTCCGTCCGTCTGTCCGTCCGTCCGTCTGTCCGTCCGTCTGTCCGTCCGTCCGTCCGTCTGTCCGTCTGTATGAACGCGTGGATCTCAGCAACTATAAGAGCTAGAGACTTCAAATTTGGAATGTAGGCTGCTGAATACCATACGCAGATCAAGTTTATTTTCAATTTTCGATATCATGTCCCGTTGGTTTAAAAATTAGAAAAATCACCATAACATAAGCAATGTTAAAGCTAGAGACTTGAGATTTGGCACACATGATAAAAAGCTTGGGCTTAATGTGTCCTGAAAATTTCATCACGATGCCACGCCCCCTTCGCCCATAACTCGAAAAAGCAGTTTTATAGCTAGAGACTTAAGACTTAGCACACATGGTAAGTATCCTACTCTCAATGTGTGCTACAAATTTCAGAACGATCGGATATTGAACTCAGAAATTATTCAAGAAACAAATTTATGCAGCGCAGCAGATGCGTCGCAGCGCAGTAGCAGCGCAGTCGCTGCGCCGCCCGACGATATAATGAACGAAAAGACGCGATTGTTCATGTATGTTTGATTTGCCTTTCGTCTGCTGTGGCGCTAAACATAAACAATCAACAGCCGCAGTCCAGTGTGGCCAGACTATCGCAAGCTACCTACTCTCGATGCAACCAAAATCGACTTCAAGCGATATATTTAAATCCCATTATAATAAAAAAAACTTTTCTTTGAAGACCTGCACAGGCTATCCTACTGTCGCGCCCGCTCGACTGATCGGCTTGTTAAGTTTTGAGTGTTGAAGTTGCAACACGTAGAAGAATCTTTTTCCACCTAAAACCGTTTAGATATATAATTTCCAACACTTCTTCAATCAATTATTTGATGTATCCATTGCTTCCAATATCCTTTGTTCATGTACTTCAATCGTAACAGAATATTAACATATAAACTAACATGGATTGTATAAATTAATTAAAACATAAAAACAGAAAAACATTTAAAAGACAACCCAACATTTCACGAAAGTTGGTACATGCATACATGCCTTTAATACAAGGGTTGATATTTATGTACATATCTGGCCCAGTAAGTAATAGATTTTGTTCGTGCACGTACATTCTTTTGTAGAGTCCCAGACAGGTAATTGTTTCATTATTTCGAGCTCATGGGCATATATCAAATTTTCGTGACCTGTGCAGATGTTTGAGCATTTCTTTCCTCCATTTGAAACAAGTACACGAGTCCACGAGACTGTGGTGTTGGACAGGAAATAGTGTAATTTGTTAGCATACTAATCTAGGTATAGGGTATTTATTTATAAAGTGTAAGAAATTATTATGTAATTAAATCCCTTTTTGTAATATTTGTAGAGCGCATATACTATATTAATTGTTTTACTTCATCTGAATTTAGTATTGTGGGGTCGATCATTTTAATCTTTGCAAGTGTTATTGTTAACATTAAGGACCGACTTTTCAATGTCTCAATAAACCTTTTACTTCGGATAAACTAACATATAAGTACAATATGTGACACATGAGCGCTATAGGGTACTTGATCTGACATATAAGCACTATGTGGCACATAACTTAAAACAGCTGATGGCAACCGTTGGCAAACCGTTTGACAACCGTTGCTGCGTATAAATAATTACACATGAACATGTCTCTAAATTTAAACCGCGCGATTTATCTTCATTCTTTGGAAGATTCCGGTGAGCTCGACTTATGGCACAAGAGTTTCTCATAGCAGACCAAACTTTTTTGAGGATTTGGATAATATGGATTTCATTAAAAGATTTCGGCTTTCGAAATCTACATGCATTATTTTAAGCAACAAGCTCTACTTCTTCGGCCTCCGTAAAATTTTTACGTTTGCGTTTACTCATTCTGATACAAATTTGAAATTTACTGATAAATCACTTTAATGTTGCCACCCGTCACCAATAATCAGCTGTTTTTTATACAAATTTGCCATTCACAATTCAAAGTGATACATTAGTTTATGTGTAGATTGAACAATTTAAATTTCAATGGATAATTTTATTTGAAACAAAGCTATGTATCACTTTATATATAATTCCAACAAGCCGATCAGTCGAGCGCGCGCGACAGTAGGAAACCCTGTGCAGGTCTTCAAAGAAATGTATTTTCATTGTAATGGGATTTAAATATATCGCTTGAAGTCGATTTTGCATGCATCGAGAGTAGGTAGCTTACGATAGGCTGGCAGCACTGGACTGCAGCTGTTGATTGTTTATGTTTAACGCTACAGCGCCACGCGTCTTTTCGATCGTCATATCGTCGCCGCGGCGTAGCGAATGCGCTGCGACGCATCTGCTGCGCTGCACAAATTTGTTTCTTGAATAACTTCTTAGTTAAATATCCGATCGTACTGAAATTTGTAGCACACATTGAGAGTAGGATACTTACCATGAGTGAAAAACGAATTATCCCAGATATGACCATCAAATATCAAATAATATCTTTACAAATATTGATTCCAATTAAATTTCAAAATAAACAAGTTCAAATTAAAATGGTGAAAAATTAAAAAAATCGCACAACAGAATATCGTGAGACTCGACCTCTCGCACGTAAGTCTTACACATCAACCACTAAGCCAACGAGCCTACCGTCAGGCGCGGACTGCCGTTCGCAGTGATATTTTATGTATTGTATATGTGCTGCTATTTTGTTCCAATCACGTACAGATTTAACTCGACGGCTCTTCCCATGGCCTTCCTCGCCGATATTAAGCATGTATTATTTTCTGAAAATTTTATAAATCCAACCAATATGAACAATTTCACAGTTTTTATTTTAAAACTGTGACCATTAAAATTGAGCAAAAAGGAATTTGTTCAAATGTATCTTTCAAGCATAAGAAGGCATCTCCGACTGTAAAAATAATATATATTGTTGATCAGTATTATTACATTTTAAATACTACGAATCATTTTAAATTGATTCCAAAACTAGGTTCAACAGTGAATTGCATATTGTACTAGAGAATTTCGAGAGAATTTGGAAAGTTTCAAGTAATTAATTAAATAATGTTCAATATTCAATTGTGATTATAAAGATATTTTGGAAGTATAATAACCTTTCCAAAACAGTAACACTTATGGTGCATAGCAAGTTGTATATTACTGAAATTGAGCTAATCTCTATCCAAAGTATTCGAGATTTTAAAACCAGCTTGAACAGGGGTCTGTGTCACCTAAAATCAGCTAGATTTGGTTTTTGGTGGGTTTTTGGTTGGCTTGGATTTCTGTGGCACCCCTGAATATGCCCGATTGCTTATACACAATTGACAATTTAAAATTTCTATCATAGTGTGCCAGACTATCGTCAACAAGCTATTTGTGCGATATATTTAATTGTATGTATACATAAACAAAATAAATTATCTTTTAATCAAAACACTTTTTATGAAGATATGCACAGGATATCCTACATCTTTCGCACTCAACTTACCGGCTTGTTTTATGTGAACTTTTTCATTTCGCGGCCGTTTCCCACCAAGATAGTATGCCTTAACCAAAAATTCCAGTAGTATTCTACTTTATAATTTAACAGTTTAGGCATAAGTTATTAACAGTATTTTCGGAGTCTTAGGAATAAGGCGAGCCCTTAAATAATAAAGTTAAGACACTTCATCCAAATTCGTCTATTGATCCCTTATGTTAAAAACGTTCCCACTATTGCTTGACAGCCGAGTATTTGTAGGTTTTCGAATCACTACACTTTACATACATGACCCATCACAATTATAAATTAGACGCAGTTGTTGGTTCACACCAGTTACCAGTATCTATATTCCAGGCGGTTTGTTTGTTTGTTTTTCCTCCTATTGCGCTCCTGTTATGCATTTGTTTTATACAATAAAAAATAATATATCATCGAGCTGAATGCCACTGCTCACATTAGCCCTAAGCTATCCTATAATTTTAATATTACAAGTTAGCTCTATATAAATAAATATACATTTTTTTGTTGCACTGCGTACGCTAGGACGTTATAACATCTCAACAAAATACACCGAAGGCCTAATTTCGAGTCACACCTTACGCAAAGTGCAACGTAAGACCATGCAAAAAGCGACAGCGACTCTGATTGGTGAACCACATATGCCACCTACGTCAGAACTGCCCACCACATCATCTAGTGCTCGGAACGTTTCCCCCGCGAGTCCGTCGCAAAGCGCGAGCAGCAAAAATATCGACTGTCCGCATGATCAAACTGAAACCACATCAAAACTTCACACAACGTCGTATTCCTTCACGGGCAGTGCTGTATCCAGCGGCAACATTGCGGACCTCAATGATACGGGCTCTGCTGGTGCAACACCGTAGTCAACCCCAAAATAATCGAGCGATGACAACGGCACCAACTCTGTCACCAGTAAAGAAAAGGATCAAAATAATGAATCGCTATACGAGTGCAATATCTGTTTGGACACAGCCAAGGATGCTGTAGTAAACATGTGTGGCCATCTGTTTTGTTGGCCCTGCTTGCATCAGTGGTTGTTGACGCGACCGAATCGTAAGCTCTGTCCTGTGTGCAAGGCAGTCGTTGACTAGGACAAAGTAATACCGCTTTACGTTTGCAATAGTACGTGCCAGGAGGATCCCCGGTATGCTAACAACTAATGCAGCTATGTAATTAAATGAGTCAACTGAATTTTGTATTTCAGCAATAAGGTGCCGCCACGTCCTGCCGGGCAGCGTACAGAGCCTGAGCCAGCACCGGGCTTCCTCGGCTTCGGCTTTGGTGATGGCTTCCACATTTCATTCGGCATTGGTGCTTTTCCATTTGGGTTTTTTACGTCGACGCTTAACTTAAGTGAACCACGTGCGCAAGGTAAGTCCAACTAAATCGCAAACATCAAAGTGATCGCAAAATTATTACTCTTATTTCTTGTGACTTTTAGCTTCTAATCGTGGCACCACACAGTACGAGGATGAGCAGGCACTGTCCAGACTATTTCTATATCTCGCTTTTATCTGCGTCGGGTGGTTGATATTTGCTTAGCGAGTTCTTCGTGTTATGTACATCAATTCAATGAATACAACACAATAACGCCAACAAGAGAAGCAATACGAATAACAACAAAGTGAATGAAAATGTTGAAAATATGAATATAAAAGCAACGCACTATGTATCAGTTTTACTTCTTCTTTATTTCAATTGTCTACGAGCAATGCTTATATATAAGTCAATATGTATGTATGTGTATGCTGCGACTAATCGGCGCTTGCACTTTGTCATAATTCCTGACTGCCTGTGCGCAGCAAACATTCGATTGCCTGTTCTATAACAATGCAGAGTGTTCTGATTACATCAGATCTCTGGGACGTGGTTAGTGGCGAGTCGGTTAAACCCGAAAGTGCGCCTCTTTTACTTATTTGGCAAAAGAAGGACAGTAAGGCTCGTGCTTCGATAATACTCAATGTGAAATCGTCGCAACATGGAACAAGTTAAAAGAGGTTCACATGCCGGTTGGTCCTATACAGCAAGTGCAACTCTATCAGCGACTTTTACGGCTCAAATTGCAGCAAGGTGATAAGGTACACGAACATGTTAATGCTTTCGTGGAAATCACCAGCAAATTGTGTGAGGTAGAGATTGTTCTATCTGATCCGATAAAAGTAATAATGTTGTTGGAAAGCTTGCATAAAGAATTTGAACTTTTCGTTGTCGCTATGCAAACACGGGATAGGTTGCCGACGTTCGAAATTGTGAAATCGAAACTTCTCGAAGATGGCGAGAGACACAAGGCAGTCGCCGAAAACATAGAAAGCGAAAAAAGTGTGTATGCGACTCTCGCGGAGGACGAGAAATCGAAAATGAACAAGAAAAGTAACGTGCACAAGAATAACAGACAACAAAAAGGCGCAACAAGATCGATTCAGTGCTGGTCGTGTGGGCAACGCGGTCACAAAGCGACAAATTGCAAGGAAGGCAATAAAGAAGAGAAACAGAATAAAGGAATCGAAAAGTCGTATTCTGCTTTCTGTTCGGGCGCACAAGAAACGAACGAACTCTCGCGAAGAATGTGGTGCCTAGACAGCGGCGCCACAGCTCATATGTGTTGTGAGCGATCGAATTTTACCGAATACAAAGAACATAAAGAGCGAATACTCTTAGCGGATAATAAGTATATAGAAGCCGAAGGCCGTAACTCGGTACGAGTGGCCTGGTGTAACTTTAAAAAAACATTGGTCGACGTATTATATGCAAAAGAGTTGCAATGTATTTTTATGTATGTGTCAAAAGCAATTGAAAACGGACTAAGCGTAAACTTCACGAAGAAGAACGCAAATGTAATTGAAAGTGATGGAACAGTCATATTAATGGCAAAACGACATTACATTAGAATATGTGTTTTAATGCGAAAGTGAGTCCGTCGGCATTCTGGCATAATAGATTTGGTCACGTGAATTTCGGTAGTCTTGACAAAATGGTCAAAGAAAATATGGTGAACGGCATGAATGTAAACATTATGAAAGGCATTGTGTGCGAGACATGTGCCAAGTGTAAGATTTGCGTAAAGAAATTCCCAAAGGCTAGTGAAAATCGCGCAAATGACGTTCTGGTTTTAGTGCACACAGACATTTGCGGACCAATGAACAAAGAATCGATTGGTGGCGCACGTTACTTTGTTACATTCATTGACGATAAATCCGTGTTCGTGTATTTTTTGAAATCACGGGATGAAGTTTTTGAAAAATTTCAAGAGTTTAAATTGTATTCAGAAAATCAAACCGGCAAAAAGATAAAAGCCTTAAGAAGCGACAATGGGCGAGAATATGTGAGTGGCGCGTTTGAAAAGTTTTTGGTCAGCAATGGTATTAAGAGGCAGCTGACAGTGCCTCATACCCCGTAACAGAATGGAGTATCAGAGCGTGCGAACAGAACATTGGTAGAGATGGCGCGAAGTATGCTAGTGCATGCTGGCCTTGACGAGAGGTTTTGGGCAGAAGCCGTCAATACTGCCTGCTATTTAAGGAATCGTGCAGAAACATCGACGCTGCATGGTGTAACACCTTTTGAAGTATGGACAGGAAGGAAGCCATTTGTGAGACATCTTCGTGTTTTCGGCGCTAAAACATTTGTTCTGGATAAGACTCACAAGAAGAAATTTGCCCCGAAAGGTTCGGAGCATATACTGGTCGGATATTCGGAGTCGGCTAAGGCGTTCCAACTGTACAATGCTGACAAGTGTAAGATAATAACAGCTCGCTACGTCGTAATCATCGATGATGAATTGATAGGAGCCAAGAGCGAGGACTCGGGCGAGGCATCTGATTGCAAACTAATTGAACTTATGGATGAGTCTCAGGTTGTTGGTGAGTGCTTAAACGCAGAATCCGAAATGCGTAGCGACGAACTGCCAGCTACTGGACAACTAGAGGATGTGATGCCGAAGGATGAAGCTTACCAAGAGGAAACTTCAGTGGACCAGCATTAGGTTGAAGAAGGAGCTCAAAGGGGTCGTGGTCGACCAAAGAAGCTAATTACTGGTCTGCGTGGACGCCCGCGCAAGCAGTTTCAGATGCTGAATATCCTGACAACTGATGATGTTGCTGTTCCGTGCAGTAACAATCAAGCTTTCAACTCGAACCACGGAGACAGATGGAAGGAATCTCTTCAGAAGGAGATGAATAGCTTGCTGACAAACAAAACATGGTCGTTGGTCGATTTACCAGAAGGCGAGAAGCCCATTGGGTGCAAATGTGCTGTGAAACGGGATAAGTTTGGCAATGTCGAAACATTCAAATCTCGACTAGTTGCTAAAGGGTGCGGGCAGCGCCCTGGTATTAATTATTTCGAAACTTTTTCTCCCGTTGCCAGGTACTCTACAATCAGGCTGGTTATTGCCCTGGCGGTTGAACATAAGATGTTCATGCACCAAATGGACGTATCATCCGCATATCTTAATAGCGATCTACACGACGAGGTGTATATGAGGCAACCCGAACTTCATTGATAAGCAGTTTCCAAAGCGCGTACTGAGGCTCCACAAATCATTGTATGGCTTAAAACAGAGTGGAAGTGAATGAAATGTGAAGCTTAACTCGGTGCTATTAAAGATTGGTTTTCCTCCCTGCCCTAGTGAGACATGTTTGTACGTACGCAAAGTTGGAGACATAATGGGCTCTGTGAAATAAGGCCCCAATGCAATAAGGCCCCAAAAAATAAATGAAGTAAGGTCCCAAAAAAGTATACAGGAAACAACAACAACGATTTTTATAAAATTTGGGGTGTTATTTCCTTAATTGGGGCCTTATTTCCTTAAAAAAATTTCCTTAAAAAAAAAGAAATGAAATAAGGCCCCAATATTAAATTTTGGGGCCTTATTTCATTTTCTTTAGGAAATAAGACCCCAATTTTTAATATGAACTTTTTGGGGTCTTATTTCATTTTTATTAGGAAATAAGACCCCAATTTTTACTATGTATATTTTGGGGTATACGACAGTATATGCAGTCGTCAGTGTGGCTCAGTGTTGTGTTGAGAAAAAGGAACGAGAGTCGATGTGGTGGATTCCAGGGCCTGACATCCTCTTCCCTTTTACTTCGAGAAGTCGTCGGATCAACTCGTACGCTGAGACTCGCTCCGCAATTTTGACGTGCAAAGCGACACAATGTCTGAAAATACCCCGTCATTACCGAATTTAGACCACTCTTCAACATCAGAAGTGGGATCCAACTCCCGTCCTGCAATTATCGAGGACCATTTTCGTATTCTGTTGGAGCAAAAAAACCAGAACTTTCTACGATTAGCCGAAGCGTTGCAAGCGTCATCTAAATATCCTCTACAAAATGACGGCATCGTATTGCCGAAATTCAATTCTGACGTGGCTGGAGCCGATGCTATGCAGTGGTGTGCGACTGTCGACATAATTTTGAGCAAAACCACGCTGCAGGGTAGTGCACTAACTTTAGCGCTAGCGAAATCTCTGGAAGGAAGTGCTTCACAGTGGCTGCCTCAGGTCTGCTATCCAGGAATTACATGGCACCAGTTCAGACAACTGTTTGAGCAGCGGTATGAAAATACTGAGACACCACCGGCGACAATTCTAAACTTGTTGAATAGTCGACCAAACGACGGTGAGAGTCTTGCCGTATACGGAAGTCGAAGAACGACGTCACTCATTACAAAATGGCGTGATATGGACAAGGATGAGATTGCTGCTTCGGTAATACTTGGGCATCTGGCAAACCATGACCGTCGTTTACATCAAGTTGCTTACACAGCAAATATTCACTCCAGACGTGATTTGCCGTCTGAGTTGCAAGTGTTTACGTTGGACACAAAGCGATCCAGCTTCTCGAACGAGGAGTCGAATGCTAAGCGCTTTAAATCGTCTGCAGTTAAGTGTTATACCTGTGGGCAGCTTGGGCACAAAAAAATGGATTGCAGAGTGAGGAACCTTTCATCAACAGGAGAGAAACGTGGAGATGAACAAGGGTCGGCCAAAACTTTCTTCACTTGCTATCGTTGTCATCAACAGGGTCATATAGCGTCGCATTGCCCGAGAGCTGGTGATACATCTGGATCGCGTACAGTAAAGAGGGCGGAACTGTGTATAGTAGATGAACCAAAAGCAAATATGCTGGTGCGAATTTTCCAATTATGTTCCATTCAGTTAGTTAAAGAAAGTTTTGCAAGTAAATTAAGTTGTAAAAGAACATGTAATGTTATAACACTAATTCAAATGTTCATAGTACAATCCAAATTGATTGTGATGTAATGATTAATGGAAAGAGTTTAAATGTAATATTTCATGTAATACCAGACGAATGTCTGCGAAACAATATTGTGTTAGGTCGTGAATTTTAGCCCAAGGATACTCAGCTTTAGTATCTTGTGAGGGAGTAGAGATAGTAAAAGCTAAAACAGTGAATGTATGTACTACATTGTCAAACAATTCATTTGATAAGATAGAAACTGATGTATATGGCGGAGACAAAGACAAATTAATAACATTGTTAAATCTTACACTGAAATGAGTATTCGGCTGGTCGACGAAAATAAAACTGTACAGAGAAGACTTTATAGATTAAGCCCAAGTGAAAGAGAGCTAGTTCGAGGTAAAATACAAGTGTTGTTAGAGTGCAAGGTTATCAGACCCAGTAGTTCAACGTTTGCCAGTCCTGCGCTGCTGGTCAAGAAAAATAATGGATCTGCGAGGCTCTGTTGAGACTATAGGGAGTTAAATTCAAATACAGTCGCAGATAAATTTCCTTTACCATTAATAGCTGACCAGATAGCCAGATTACGGGGAGCGAAATTCTTTACCTCTTTAGACATGGCAAGCGGTTGCTATCAGGTTCCCATGCATCCAAAGTCGAATATACAGCTTTTGTTACCCCGGACGGGCAACACGAGTTTCTTTCAATGCCATTTGGACATAAAAATGCGCAGTTTTCAAACGAGCCGTATTGAAAGCGTTAGGAGCTCTTGCCTATTCATATGTTATTGCCTACATGGATAACATTATGATAGTGTGTTTAACAAAAGAACTGGCGCTTGAGCGGTTACACATCTTACAAAGGCTGGATTCTCATTTAATGTGAAAAGTGCTTCTTTCTCAGAACTTCTGTTCAGTGCTTGGGATTTGAGGTGCAGGCCGGTGAGATTCGCTTAAACACACGTAAAATTGAGTCCTTGAGTGCTCTGCCAACTCCTAGATCAGTTACAACGTTGCGAAAATTTATAGGATTGGCATCGTATTTCCGCCAATTTGTTTTTGGATTTTCGCAATTGATGAGACCACTATATTTCCTTACGTCGGAGAAAAGTGGTTTTGAGTGGAAAGAGTTACAGTTACAACGTTGCGACAATTTATAGGATTGGCATCGTATTTCCGCCAATTTGTTTTTGGATTTTCGCAATTGATGAGACCACTATATTTCCTTACGTCGGAGAAAAGTGGTTTTGAGTGGAAAGAGGAACATGAGAAGATTCGAAGAAAAATAATTCACACACTTACCAACAAACCAGTTTTGGTTATTTTCGATCCTCAGTATCCAATTGAGCTACACACGGATGCAAGTGCTCTTGGATATGGAGCAATACTTCTACACAGGATCGAAAGTAAGCCACATGTGGTAGAATATTATAGCAAGACGACATCTCCATGTGAAGCCAAATACACCTTATACGAACTAGAAACTCTTGCCGTGGTTAATGCAGTTAAGCATTTCATAATCATATCATAAAAAACAAGCCGATCAGTCGAGCGGGCGCGACAGTAAGATACCCTGTGCAGGTCTTCAAAGAAAAGTATATTTTGTAGCCTGTGCCCATTAAAAATGGGCAAAAAGGCTATAATGAATTTGTGTGAATGTATGTAACAGGCAGAAGGAAGCCTCTCCGACCCTATAAAGTATATATATTCTTGATCAGTATTAATATCCGAGTCGATTTACACCTGTCCGTCTGTCTGTCTGTCCGTCCGTCCGTCTGTCCGTCCGTCTGTATGAACGCGTGGATCTTAGCAACTATAAGAGCTAGAGACTTCAAATTTGGAATGTTTATTTTGAATTTTTGATATCATGTCCCGTTGGTTTTAAAATTAGAAAAATCACCATAACATAAGCAATGTTAAAGCTAGAGACTTGAGATTTGGCATACATGATAAAAAGCTTGGGCTTAATGTGTCCTAAAAATTTCATCGCGATGCCCTTCCCCTTCGCTCATAGCTCGAAAAAGCAGATAACAAGAGCAGTTTAATAGCTAGAGACTTGAGATTTGGCACACATGGCAAGTATCCTACTCTCAATGTGTGCTACAAATGTTAGTTCGATCGGATATTGAATTCAAAAGTTATTCAAGAATCAATTTTATGCAGCGCAGCAGATGCGTCGCAGCGCAGTAGCAGCGCAAACGCTCCGCCGCGGCGACTGTATAATGAACGAAAAGACGCGTTTGCTCATGTATGTTTGATTTGCCTTTCGTCTGCTGTGGCGCTAAACATAAACAATCAGCAGCCGCAGTCCAGTGTTGCCAGACTATCGCAAACAACCTACTCTCGATGCAAGCAAAATCGACTTCAAGCGATATATTTAAATCCCATTATAATGAAAATACTTTTCTTTGAAGACCTGCACAGGGTATCCTACTGTCGCGCCCGCTCGACTGATCGGCTTGTTTGCCCATTAAAAATGGCTATAAAAAACCTCATTACAAAAGCAGTTTTATAGCTGGAGGCTTGAGATTTGGCACACATAATGAGAATCTTGGGGTTGATGTGTCCAGAAAATTTGATCACGATGCCACGCCGCCTTCGCCCACAAATTTGCAACGAAATACTAGAGAATTTCATCTGGAGTGAGTTTGAGCGGGTTCCTTTAGACCCACAGAGTATATTACGGTCGGGGTCACGACTGTTCGGCTTGTTTTTTTGTGATCTTGTTTTTGCATTTTGTGCGTTGTCGCAAACGCTCTTGTGCTTTATACTTAACGTGTTGGTTTTTATACCCTGTGCCCATTAAAAATGGGCAAAACCGGTATATTGAATTTGTGTGAATGTATGTACCAGTCAGAATGAAGCTACTCCGACCCTATAAAGTATATATATTCTTGATCAGTATCAATAGCCGAGTCGGTTGACACCTGTCCGTCTGTCTGTCCATCTGTATGAACGCGTGGATCTCAGCAACTATAAGAGCTAGAGACTTCAAGTTTGGAATGTAGGTTCCCGAATACCATACGTAGATCATGTTTATTTTCAATTTTCGATATCTTACCCGCGCCCACGCAAATCGAAGAAAACGTCAAATTCCAAGATAATTCAGCCTTACATGACTGATTGTTGAATTATAACTCGCGCTGGGGGGACAGGGTGCGGAAGGTGCAAGGCAAAATTCCAACTTGGACAAGTTGGAGTAGATATTCCTGTTACCCGAAGCATTAAGTCGACTCATAGGTGTTAGCAGCTAGCAACGGCTGCTAGCACTCATTCCCGCGTACGGCCAACTCTGAGCGGCGTAAGATCCCGGTCTCACCCTAAACCTATACATCCCATCTTACCCATCCCAACCCACCCGTCATGCGACCCGTACCCACTGACTTAACGGTTCGCAGCTGAGGGGTAATTCCAGCTGTGTTAAGACGGAGCCTTCCCGGGGCCGGGCAACCTCGGGTCGTAATACGCCTTGTCATGGTAAGGGGCGCTGCCATGGTGGACCAACCCCTTCCCCAGTACCCTTTTCGGGCCCGCGGCGCTTGCCTTGTCGAGCAATGCGGGCGATTATGATATGTATAATGAACCCCCCAACACCTGCCTCGGATAAACCGAGACAAACGGATGCGGATGTCGACACGAGCGACATCAATGAAGAGGCACTACTCGGCTCCAGCCAGCAGACGTTAGTGCAGGAGAAAACCGGAGGTGTTGCTCAGACGAGTACACCCCAAACCGACAACAGCTAGAACAACGCTGCAAACCCCAAAGGGGAAGGTAGAATGCGCACAGAATACCAGCAGCTCAAAGCAAAGGCAAGTCGAGCCCGTTACATTTTAAGCAAGATTGCTAAAAATTAAGCAGACGGCAAGACTGACCTGCGAGATTCCGGTGACAAAAAGCGTTGTCAGGAGACAATAGCCAAGTTCGAGGCACAACGGGCCTGGACTGCAGCTACAGTGGACAAGCCAGCCAAGAATAAGCGCAACAGGTCCCAAGAGGAGGGGCACAATGCGCCAAAGAGAGCAAGGGATGCGCTCGGAGCTCCCAGACTCACCTCATTTGGTAAAGTCGAGGCTATGGCGCTGGTGGACGAGCTAAACGCAGACGGTAAGCTGCTAGCGGAGAAGTGGGGTGAGGTGGAGACCAAACTCTCTGATCTGTTGATGGACCACGTCCTAGCCAGGCCAGGGAGCTCCATCCCGACCTACGACTCCTCAGCCAACATCAGAGGGCACAGGGTGATCACGTGTGCGGACGAGGGGGCAAGTGTTCCTGACAGAATGCGTTGCTAAAATCGGCAAAGCTTGGGATGGGCTTAGCATCAAGCTCATCCCGGTCAGGGATATCCCTCGTCGCCCAAGGGCGCGCATTTGGTTGCCGGAGGGTCAGGTGGACCATTCCAAACAGATCCGAACGCTGCAGGTGATGAACCCAGACGTCAAGACCGACGACTGGGTGGTCCTAAAGGCGGAACAGGAGATGAAGGCTATCCAGCCATTCCTGTTATTAATTAATGAGGAATGTCTGGCTTACCTGGAGTCGAAGGACCACAGACTGTGGTATGGAGTGCGGAAGGCCAAGGTCAAGGTCTTCAAGAATGGACCACCGGATAATATCCTAGAGGAAGTGGAGGACACCAGCGGGTTACTGGGGTATCTTCTGCTCTCGGAAAAGCAGGATGCCGAGTGCAAAATCCAACAAAATACGACACAATAATGCCGAAGGTCGTCCAGATCAATATGAAGCGCATTATAGTCGCTTCAGATAATCCTCCGTGATGAGGACATTGACATCGGCCTAGTTCAAGAACCATGGACTCGTAACAAGATTGTCAGAGGACTAGCGAATCCTGGTTATGACTTATTTTACACAAACTCAACAGGTAGGCCGAGGGCGTGTATCATTATTAAAAAGCAACTTAAAGCACTCTTTCTCCCCAGTCTAAGCAATGAGGACCTGACAGTCGTCAGAGTCGGCTTACACAAAGAAAAAGCAATTCTGATCACCTCCGTCTACATGCCACACGAGGAGCCGGCACCAACAGTACTAGTGGAACAGCTCTTCACAAAGGCAAGACCAAATAAAACTATCACCCTGCTGGGCTGCGACGCAAATAGCAGACACATAGTGTGGGACAGCTCAGAGATAAACGATCGAGGTGAGTCTCTTTTCGATTACTTAATCTCTAATAACCTTAACATATGTAACCGGGGTAGTACACCGACCTTCATATTCCCAAGCAACGAGAAGTATCAAGGTTGGGAAGAAGTCCTGGATCTCACGCTACTCACGGTTAATAATGACTTTAACATAAGCAACTGGAGAGTATCTATGCGCCACTTTTCTCTGACCATAGATATATAATGTTTAAGCTGTCTTCAGACGGTCCCTTTTTGAGTGCCACTTTTTGACCGACGAAAAAAGTTGCCATTCACAATATTTGCATCGGTTGACAAACAAAAATACCATCGGTTTTTTACTCACAGATTACTCACAAATTTCGTCAATCTAGTAGGCATTTGACCGACGCAAAAAAAGGCAGGCAATAGAACGCGTTCTATTTTCATCGGTCAGCTTCGCTTTTTGACCGAAGCAATAAAATCTCGTGTGTTCACACGAGAGCGATGGCTTTTTTAACAAAAAGTGGCACTCAAAAAGGGACCGTCTGAAGACAGCTTTAACATTGAAGCAACTTCAAGTAAAGCATCTAAGTTACGTAATCCCCGTAAGACGGATTGGGACAACTTTGCAAAGGTTGTCCAATCCAAAGTGATAAATCGTGTAAGTAAAAGCTACTCTCCGTAAAGGAAATAGAGGATGAAGTGGGTAAATTCAACCAAGCACTAATGAGAGCATACACATCCTCAAGCCCTGTAACGTACGCCAGAAAGCGGTACCCCACTTGGTGGAATCAGGAGCTGAGCAAATTAAGGAAGAAAGCCAGGAAAGCTTTTAACCATAGTTACGCTAGTAAGGAGTGGCAACCATACAAAGATGCATTAAAGGTATACAAACAAGCGTTGTATAAAGCAAAGAAGGAATCTTGGGCTAAGTACTGTGAATCAATCGAAAACATCAAGAAAACGGCTAGAATTGCAAAAGTCCTGTCCAAAGAACACAGCAATCTCAGTCTTCTAAACTACGCAGACGGCAGTAGCACAATGACGAGCATTGAATCATTGAAGGTACTGGTAGATACGCATTTCCCAGGAAATACAGAAGAAGAAAGTGCTATACCCTCAGTAAGCATCAGCTGCAGAGAGCGTAGCAGCGAATTAATCACAAAGGACAAACTTATATGGGCTATAAGTACCTTTGAGCCATACTGTAATGTTAAATGTCCCGTTCAAAAGACCAAATGTTTTTGTGTTTTAGCTGCTTCGACACGTCTGTGTCGAAGTCCAGTTTATTTCATAATAATTCGTACATTGGTTCTTAAAACTATACATAGCTAAGGCTGCGCGTTGCTACGTCGGCGAAGCCGTCGGCAGAGCAGCATTTTATATAAAGTACATAATTGTGTTTATGTAAAGCAACGGGTACGTTGCTGCTGAGCAGAGAGTTATATGCACATGGTATCTTATGTATATGGTCAAAGTCTGCAGTTATGCTGACTAGGCTCTGGCTGTTGCCCGCTACGTTCAAGTGCGATCATATTTCGGTGCACTTGAAATGCGCTGGGTACTTCAGCTTTGTTTACGTAACGACAAAGTGTCGTTGCTTAGTTTACATTTATACAATTATATGTTGTGGTTGAATTATTGATGGGTACAGTATACCCTCGATATATGAGCATATTACAATACAAAAGTCCTGGTCTGGACGGTATCATAACTAAAACGCTGCAAACCATGGGTGACGAAACGATCCTTTGGCTGCTAGATATTTTTAGGGACTGTCTGACATGAAGCTACGTACCAATATCGTGGAGAGAGGCTAAGATAATCTTCATACCCAAACTGGGTCGAAGAGGGCACGTCCTGGCGAAGGACAACAGACCCATCAGCCTCGCATCCTTCACACTCAAAACGCTAGAAAGAATACTAGACATCCACATAAGAGAAAAAATTGAACACAGCCAATCAAAAGCACAGCATGCGTACACAAAGGGGAAATCTACCGAGACAGCACTGCACGAAGGGGTACGTAAGATAGAGAATTCCTTAGAGTATAAACAATTCACTATGGCGGCCTTCTTAGACATAGAAGGGGCCTTCAACAACGTCAATGCGAGCTCCATCCTGGACTCTCTCAATGAAATGAATGTTGAGGGATACATTAGTACATGGATTGCCACTATGCTAAGGTGCAGGAAGATAACAGCAACCCTGGGTGGCGATAACCTCGCAAGATATGTGAGTAGAGGCACACCTCAGGGGGGAGTACTGTCCCCGCTACTTTGGCTGGTAAACATGGAAAAAATTTTACATAAACTAAACGGAGGGGGGTACAGGCTACAGCATACGCAGACGATGTAGTGCTTCTTGTATCAGGACCCTTTATGGATACCATCAGTGAGTTAATGGAGAGGGCACTTACCAAGCTCAATGAATGGGCCAAATCATGCGGCTTGGGAGTAAATCCCACAAAAACTGAACTGATGCTCTTCACGAGGAAGACAAAGCTACCGACCACAAAGCTAGCCAAGCTGGGTGGACAAGAATTAAAGCTCTCTGATAGGGCGCGGTATCTTGGAGTAATACTAGACCCAAACCTATCATGGAAGCTGAACATAGAGGAGAGAGTAAGAAGAGCATGCATAGCTTTTTATTCCTGCAGGAAAACATTCAGTAAGACATGGGGGCTACACCCTAAAATGGTTCTTTGGATGTACACGGTAGTGGTCAGGCCCATCCTCACTTATGGGGCTATTGTGTGGTGGCCTGCCCTATCCAAAAAATACCATATTGACAAACTGACACGTATACAAAGGACTGCTTGCGCAGGAGCCACAGGTGCGTTGTGCTCCTGTCCATCGGCTGCCTTGAACACAATACTCAACTTAATACCGATAGAACTTCATACTGAAAGCACTGCCGCGGAAAGTGCTTTCAGGTTGAAGGAATCAAACTGCTGGACAACAAGACACACACGACACAGCCGGATACTGTGCAAACTTAGAGTAGATACGTCTGTCAGGACAGACTATGTAATTGCTAAAACGAACTTCGACAAAAAGTTCATAACCATAATTCCGAGCAGAAACGAGTGGGCTGACGGAAAAGTGAATGACACTTTTGATGTTACACTCTACACTGACGGCTCCAAGATGGACTGTGGTGTGGGGCCCAGAGTATACTCCCCCGAACTGGTAATGGATCAGTCCTTCCATCTACCGGAATCGACTAGCGTATTCCAGGCAGAGATCTTTGCAATAATGGAAGCAGCCAATCTTCTGCTAAGGCAAGGACTCTTAAACACAAACGTGGCGCTATTTTCCGACAGTCAAGCGGCTATTAAGGCCCTCAACTCGGTCAGACAAAACTCACAGCTTACCATTAGCTGTAAGAGGGTTATAAACGAGATAGCACAACACAACAAAGTTACCCTTGTATGGATCCCAGGACACAGGGACTTTCATGGGAACGAGAAGGCGGACGAACTGGCTAGGAAGGGATCCGAGCTTACGTCCACACCAGAGGATGTAAGACCACCATTTAACACCATCAAAAATACTATACACAAGCAATTTTCAACTCTAGCAAACGAGAGATGGAAATCACTCGGAAGCTGCAGAAGAGCCAAACAAACATGGCCAACGTATAACAAGAAACGCACAGAAGAACTACTGTGCAATTCTAGAATGGATATTACCAGACTAACTGCCACCGTTACGGGTCACTGGCACATAGGCAAGCATACCATGAGAATGGGTGTGCCACACAACTCATTCTGCAGAAGCTGCAAAAACTCGCAGGAGGCCGAATCAACGGAACACCTACTTTGCCACTGCCCAGCACTGAGTAGGGGCAGACTTAAATTTCTAGGGAAACATCAGCTAAACTCTCTAAGTGATATCGGCAATATCAAGATGGACATGCTACTAAGGTTTTTAAATCACAGCAAGTGGATTTAGAACACAGGTCTTTAATTACGTAAAGGGTACGAAGAACCAATCAGTGGAACAAAAAGGAGCCTAGCTGAGCAATTTGCTGCAAGTTTCATCGCGATCGACCCATAAATAAGGGAGATATTAAGGAATTCGTTTTAATTCCATTTTTTGGCAAAAGCGAGAGAGCATATGAAAATTCCATTTGCGCAAACGAGAAAGTATATGATAATTTGATCTAATCAGAACTATACATTGTAATGTAAATTAATATTAGCGATTGTTTACACGCATGCTTGTGAAGATAACAGAGCTTAACTGAATAACCATGCTAAGCAATTTGCTGCAAGTTTAATTGCGATCGACCCTCAAATAAAGGAGATATTAAGGAATTTCTTTTAATAACATTATTTAATAGTTGCTGGCAAGAGCGAGATAGTATATGACAATCTTCTTTGCCCTATCGCTCGCCTTGTCTTTCTTTCGGGAATGCACAATTAATATAAGCGACACACTTTTGTTAAGATAACGCAGCCTAAATTGTCAGTCGAACAACTCTAAGAAATTTGATACAAGTTTCATATCAATCGACTCATTAATAAAAGAGATATTAAGGAAATTCTTTTTTTGCCATTATTTCATAGTGGTTGGCAAGAGCGATAGCCTTGTCTTCCTCCCCGGAATGTAAAATTAATATTATCGACTGTTTACACTCATCTTCGTTGAGATAACACAGCTTAAATTGACAGTACGACAACGCTAAGCAATTTGATGCAAGTTTCATAACGATCAACCCACAAATAAGAGAGATATTAGGGAATTTCTTTTCTTGTCATTATTTCATTATAATTGGCCAGTTGTCCAACACTGTCCTACAACAGTCTGAGAGTTGTCCAGCACTGACAAACTGAATAATTACTATTATTATATTAATTTATATTTGCGATTGCTAGGACGTTGACAATTCTACGTTTCTATCATAGTATTAAAATAACTTAAAATTTTTGCATTACCAAAACCCATATACATATATAAACATTGCCTTATATTTCAAAATTAAATGGTTTGGCGCGCAATATAATAACAGCTGTGTGTAAGGGAGAGAAACATGGGGTGTTGCCAGGCTACATGCAGAGCAACTCCACTATAATTAAAATACTTTTCCAAAATACTTTTATTTTAAGACTTGCACAGGGTATCCTACTGTCGCGTCCGCTCGACGGATCGGCTTGTTTTTCTTTTATTTTTCCGTTTCTCTTTTTTGTGCAGTGCTGCTTATATCTTTGTGACACACAAATTTTGAGCATATTTATTTTTTAACAATGTTTGTCTGCTGCATTAAAGTCTACAAATGTCAGTGGGACGCTACAGCCGACTACATCTGTTGCTTGCAAAGCTTCACTTTACTAAGTCGCGATGTTAGCAGCAGCGTCAATCCCTAAATAAGAACACTCACGTGTTGGTTTTTAAGACATGAGCGGCGTTTATTGATTTGTGTGGGGTTTTATAGAATATCTTATGTATTATTCAGACAGAATTAGCCATAGTTCTAAGCAGGGTTCACTATAGCGTTAAAGTATCTTATTTACTAAATAGATTAAGTTAGCTATAGTGCTAGACAGAGTTCAATATAGCGTTAAGCAGTTTTATTTACTAATTATGTCAATTTAGCTACATATAGTGCTAGACAGACTTCACTATAGCGTTAAACGAATCTTTTGAGTGAGTACATGATAGTTTAAAGTAATCATTACTCCTTTTTTTTTCATTGTCATATAGACTTATGTGTTTGTTTCTACTTATTCATTAGCAATGCATGCTTGTCTATGTTGTAATTGTCCCTCGGTTTCTGAGCGCCAGGATTGCAGCCTATGTGGTAACCAGATGCTTTTGTGACCCTTTCATGTGTCCCACATCTGACCGCGCGGACCGATGGATGTTTAAGAAATATGTTCATTTATGAACATTTTGCGGGGTGCCATAATTATGTAGTTGTTGGTTGGGATCCGAACTCTATATTAATTTTTTGCTTATCTGTTTTACATTTTCTTATTACATACATTATACTTATGTCTAATATTCCTAAAATTATCAATGCCAATGAAGTATGCCCGTTTACATGGTGATATTCGATGTTACTTAGCTTAAAGTTATCTTGCTTTTATTTTTCCATTAACTTCTTTATATTATAAATTTCTTTTGTATTATTTATTAACTTATTGGCTATTGGTCTTATTTCACTTAGAGGAATATTGCTTGCCAATTTAATTAATGGTGCTGAATGCTGTTGAATTTTATCTTCTGTTGTAAACTCCTGGGACGCCGTTAGTAGATGTTTGTCTTGGTGGGCAGTGCATCCTTGTTGTAGTCGCAGAATGCCTTGTGCTGCAATGCTTACCACTCGGCTGTGCTGAATTCCGCAGGTCCATTCCAATACTGGTTCCCCGAAGATTTTGAATAGCCTTTTGTTTTGAGGTTTGAGTTCAATCCACATTGGTTCTTCTGCTACTTGTTGGAATTCACATGCTGGTTCCGTCCACTTCTTCATGTTGATATCTCGCAAGAGTTGTCTGTTGCACTCTTCCAGTTGTTGGATTGAAGACTACACGAGGTTAACTCAGTGCTCGATATCAATGTGTAGATATCTTGATTGAAGTTGTAGACCAGATATTCGCCCTTCACTTGCACCATGACCGTTCTTTTGTGTCTTAAGACTGGGATTGGAATTATGCGGTACATTGTTGCTGATTCCTGATTAAATAATGGAATCTCAGCATGTATTACCAGTCGATCGTCCAATATCATCGCTTGAGCATAAATTAGGTTGTAAATGTCTTTCATCTCTGTGCCCGTAGCGGCTCCTGGAAGTCATTGCTTGGCTGGCAGTTGTTCTTTGAAGGTATTGATTTCTGTTTTTAGTTGGGCTGGTTTAAGTAGCTGTGGGTTGATTCTCCCATGGTTTAGATCGATGAACAAATTCGTGATCGCTGCGAAGTCGTTGTCCATTGCTGTGAATTGCTTGTTAACATCCTCCGTAGTTTTCTTTAAGATGTTAATTGTTGAATCTATTATAGAAGTCTGTTTCATGTACATTTGGTGTAGGTCCTGTTGGTTTTCGAATATATTTCGTATTTTGGATTCAATTATCTTCCGGTCGTCTGCATCCATTGTTCCAAATAGAATGTGATGTATTGACCCCACAAACTCAAAAGGTGCGCGTTTCTTTCATTTTACCTTTGGAAGTAATTCATTGTTGCTTCTTAGCTGCGTGTATCTAAATGACATTGCTTGAGTCATCAATGCTCATGCTCCTTCGAATTGAACTAAATATTTGCAATTTATTGCTACTCCCTCAATGTAGTGACTAATTTTATTTAGTTTTATTATGTATGGCTCCAGGTTGCAGTAGACGAGACTGTGTCTAGTTTTCCTTGTGCATCCAGAAACATCATTGCATATTTAGCGGTGTTACTTTATCTTGATTCAGTTTTGTTGTATTCATGCTATCCACGTTGTTTATTGACGCGAATATCATCAGTCAGCTTAATATGGTTACTAATGTGGTTGAATTATTCCAATCGTTTACTTTGGTCTCTTCTCTGTCGGTTTTCGGTGGATAAATCTTGTGAGTCGGTCTTTTCATCACTCCATTTTGTGTTTTGATCGAAACTAATCTTACTATTTCATCCATTCCCGGGAGAGTTTCTTTAATTCGTCCAAAAGCCCATTTGTGGGGCTTGTGTATTCGTTTTTAACTAGGACTATTTGTCCATCTTCTATGTTCGATGACTCCCTCTGCCATTTCAATCGTTTTGTGGCGTTACTAAATATTCATCCTTCCATTTCTGTCAAAAGTGTCGTTTCATTTTTGATATTAGATTCTAACGATCTGTCAATGAAACTTTATAATCCACTTCGTTCTCGGTTACTTTTAAATTCGATCGTCCAATTAGAAAGTGTCCTGGAGTTAGAATATCATCAAATTCATTGCTGTAGTCCATAGGATACCATGGGCGTGAATATGGCTTCAAATTGTGCGAGCAGCGTACTCATTTCTTCGTATATTAGTGTGCTGTCTCCAATTATTCGTTTTAAATAATATTTTACTGATTTTACTTCAGCTTATTAGATTTCTCCAAAGTGGGGACTCTCCGGCGGAATAAAGCCTTTCCTGGCTATGAATCTTTTGAGTGCAGCTATGAATGCTTCTGTCGTTAGATCACTTGCGGCTTCCAAATGTACTACCCTTGTGCTCACACATACAAAAAGCGCTATGTATCCTTTGTATGACTTCTGTCCTCTACCTCTACCTTTGGATACTCTAATGTTGATAGGTCCTGCATAGTCGATTCCTGTATGATTAAACGGTTGCGATACATTCACTCTTGGCTCCGGTATTTGACCCATTAATTGTTTCATATTCTGTTGACGATATCTTGTGCATTTTGGACATTGGTGTATTATTCGTTTTATCGAATTCTTTAGTCCCGATTATCCAGAATTCTCGTTTTATTTGTGCTTCGGTTACTCTATTGCCTTCGTGAAGGGTTTCTGTGTGTGTTTTCTCTATTATTATTATTATTATTAATTCTGTTAACTGTGATTTGTTTATTATAATTGGATGTTTTTGGTTGTGTTGTAGCTCCGCGAATTGTAACCTGCCACCTCCTCTTAGGATTCCTTTTTCGTCATGAAACGGATGTAGAGGTGCTATTTTGATTTTTGTTTCTATTTGCATTTTTTCTTTTAATTTCATTACTTCGTGTATTCTCTGTATTGATGTTGTTTAATTACGACTTTGTTTGCTTCTTTTAGCTCGTTTATTGACAGCCTTCCAAAATGTCATTTTTTCTGACAACGATTTTTTTGGACCCTTTACTTTTTAAAAAAAAGTTAAAAAGGGTCTATTAAGTTTGTCAAAATGTGCGTAACAGGTCGAAGGAAGTCCGGCAGACCCCATAAAGTGTATATATTCTTGATCAGTATCACCAGCCGAGTCGATATAGCCATGTCCGTCTGTACGTCTGTCCGTCTGTCCTGCTGTCCGTCTGTCGTGATGTATGAGAGCCTAGATCTCAGAGACTATTAGAGCTAGGGTCACCAAATTTGGTGACAATACTCCTGTGACCCCCGAATAGGTCAAGTTTGTTTTAGAATTTTGCCACGCCCCCTCCCGCCCCCAAAAATCTGAAAAACCCGAATAACTCGAGTAATTTAAAAGATACAAGTTCCAAAATCGGCATACATAAAATTTGCTTTCCTTTCGATGCGTACTGAAAATTTCATCAAAATCGGACAATAAACACCGGAGATTTGAAGCAAACAAATTATCGAATGTACAATGGCAGGAAATGTGCAGGCAGCAAGTTAAGGCATTGAATTATTAATTGCACTTCTGTAGGAAACTAGCAATTGGCAAAGTGGTAAATATGGCCTCGTTGGTGCAGTGGTAAGAATGTCGCATTCTTGCCGTGGAGTCTTGGGTTCGTTCCCTGCCAGTGACACTTTTTTTTCTGCTTTTAAAAATTGTTAAATAATCGACAATGGCCTCATTGGCGCAATGGTCTGGAGTTCGAGACCTACAAGAGGCACACTTTTTTTCTGTTTTTATTATTATATTTTAAATTTATAATTAGAGTAATAAAATAATATAAAGCAATATTTTATTTTTATAAACAAATTCTACCATAAATGCCAATGTATTATATTTAATAAAGTATGTATGCATTACATACATGTTTATTAACATAACATTTGTATGTTAAGATTAACATTTGTATGTTAACGATTCAAGTGTAACTTAAACGATTATCGGAAGCTAATCTGAGCAGCGTCAAATTTATTTAAATTATATATACAAGTCTTTAAGTTTGTTACTGTTATTTCATTTTTGAAGAATAAGTAAAGGGTCTCTCATAGTCGATTTCGACTGTAGCCTTTCCGACTGGTTTAATTTAATTTTACTTTAGTGCAGATCATAGTCTCAAAACTCTATAGCGCATTTATAACTAATAACCTTAACAATGGGTTGGCGAACTGCCTTTGTAATTATTACTATTTAAATTTTTTTTTATTTTCAAAAGTTTAGGTCGTTTCTGCAATCTAAAGGGTGTAATATATTAAGTCTTCGGCTATTTTTATTTGTGGCTAACTTGTTGCAAGTTGGTTTGGGTGTGCAGAAACCCTATCCGTATATCTTGAGCTGTGTCGTCCAATTAGCTCTGCTATGGTAGGGATGTTGAGGTCCTTATGCAGGACTACGTTTCTTACAAACCAGTCAGCTCCCTTGGGGCATTGTTTTGCATTGTTTGTATTTTTTTTATATGAGTCTTCACAGAAATTCCCCAGAGCGGAATTTCGTATGTGAAAACTGGCGCTACTATCGCATTGTAAATTGTTCTTTTGCTACGTAGCGGCAGTTTGCTAGAACTCCTCAGCATCCAGTCCAGATTTTTTTATTTTAATTTGCAGCTTTTAATTGTCTGAGTGATGTGTGGACCGTATGTCAGACGTCTGCCTAATGTGACTCCCAACTATTTTACTTTGGTAGCTCTTGGTATTGGAGATCCCAGTGTGACCCCAGGACTGTCTCCTATTCTGGTGGCAAAAGTGATGTGCACTGATTTTTCGGGTTAATGGTGATACACCAGCGTTCCGTCCAGATCTTGAGCTCGTCTATTGTCAGTATCGTCTATCGTCTGTATTGCCGTATCATCTGCGTATCTCGCTACTAGCATTCCAGTGTCAGATGAAGGCATCGGCATGTCTGCTGTGTATAAAGTGTATAGTGTGGGACCGAGAACACTTCCTTGAGGAACACCTGCTCTTACTGGCCGAGTCGACGATGTAGACTGTCCTTTTGCGACTTCAAAGCTTCTTTCCGTCAGGTAGAGGGCTAACAAATTGTGGTAAGGTGGGAGGGCAGTCCTTATTTTGCTTAGGAGTCCCAGGTGCCAGACGCGATCAAAGGCCTGCTTGACATCTAGGAAGATTGCAGAACAGTACTCCTATCCTCGAAAGCACACAAAATGTGATAGGCCACTCGGTGTATTTGTTCCTGGGTTCCATGCTGACTCCTAAATCCAAATTGGTGGTCTGGTATTGACCCTCTACGATCCAGCTGCACAAGCACTCGTCGCAAAAGTATTCTTTCAAATACCTTGGATAGTACTGACAAAAAGCTAATTGGTCTGTACGAGGCAATTTCACCAGCGGGTTTGACTGGCTTTAGGTTAGGTTAGGTTCATCGGACCGCTCAACATAATGTTGAGATCACCCAGTGGCCAATCGGCCCATTGTGATGTCCGTTACCTGTAGGAGTAGAAAAGGATTGTTGGAGGGTTGAAGGGAGTGGAAAAGGCAGTTTGGGTTGTCCTGGTTCCGAAAACCCTAATTGGTCCCGTTTGGCGGGATTCGCCTTTGGAACCAACCAGTGGAGTCCAGGAAGAGTACCAGATCCTCCAGTCGCAGTTTTGCAAGACTGCCCAGTTCCTCGAAAAAGGGTTCCCCGAGAAAACGGATTCTCCTTCTAAGAAGTGCAGGGCAGTCACACAGAAGGTGTTGGATGCTCTCCTCTTCCTCTTCATTCCCGCAGCTACGACAGAAGTCTTCTGATGGTACACCATACCTTAATGCCATTCGGCCAATGGGACAGTGACCCGTCAAGACTCCTATCAACACCCTTATCCTGTTCTTGCTAAAGTGTAGGAGTTCAGATGATCGCTTTGGGTTGCGGTCTGGCCAGAGTGCTTTGGATATGTTGCATCCCTGAGCCATTTTCCACTGCTCCTCTGCCGCAGTCCTCGCCGTTCTTGCTAGTTCGGAGAGAACGTGCTGAAGAGGTCTTTGTACATCAGTCACCGCACTACCTGCCGGTAGCACTGATCCTTGCCTTGCACATTCGTCCGCCCTCTCGTTTCCTAGTACACCGGAGTGCCCAGGTACCCAGACAAGTCTGATTGAATGGTGGCAGCGGTTCAGCGCTGTGACTGTGTTTCGAATGAGTTTGCTCTTGGTGGTGTTTGAGGACAGAGCCTTAAGGGCTGCCTGACTGTCGACGTAAGTAGATATGTTCCTTGAAGGTTCCTCCAAGGTGGATATCAGTTTGGTCGACTGCCAGACAGCGTAGATCTCCGCCTGGAAAACACTGCACCAATCCGGAAGACGGTATGAAAGATTCGCAGCAGGGTATGCGGAGTACACGCCTGCTCCAGTGCCTTCATCCGTTTTCGAACCGTCCGTGTAGATTGACAGCTCGTTCCCACATAGCGGGGTTTTCTTGCTGCCAATCGGTCCGTGATGGGAACACAGCGTTGAACCTGTCTTCCCACTTGTTTTCAGGAACGCGATAGTCCTCCTTGTGTGGCCCAGCATTGCTTTCTATTGAGCGTAGAAAGGCGCTGTGACCTACCGTACTTGGCTTAAGGAGGTTCAGAGCTCTAAGTCTGACCGCACTTCTGGCTGCCGCGTACTTCAGGAAGATGTCTATTGGTTCCAGGTCTAACATGACGTCTAGTGCTGTTTGGGGAGTGGAACGTATACATCCCGTTACACCCAAGCAAGCTAGTCTTTGCACTTTTTGGAGATTATTTAGGTGGGATTTGGTGCATGCCGTTTCCCACCAAACCAATGCTCCATAAGTAAGTATGGGTCTGACAACAGCCGTATAAAACCAGCTTATAATATACGGCTGTAGCCCCCATCTTTTCCCAAAAGTCTTCTTACACACAAAGAAGGCTTGCAGTGCCTTTTTCATCCTCTCCTCCGAGTTTCTCTTCCAGGAGAGTTTCGAGTCGAGAATTACTCCTAGGTACTTTGCCTCCTTTGCCAGTCTAAGCTGTATCCCTCCTAGTGTAGGAAGTCTAAAGCTCGGTATCTTGTACTTTCTTGTGGGTTTGCCGCAAGACCATTCTGCTCTGCCCACCTTAGAGTAAAGCCGAGTGAATTTTCCATCAGTTCACTGATTGTTGGCAAGAACTTGCCAGTCACCAGTAAAGTCAGGTCATCAGCGTAGGCCGTTACTTTGCATCCTCTATTTTTCAGTTTTAGAAGAAGGTCGTTGAGAACGAGATTCCACAATAGAGGAGATATAACTCCTCCTTGAGGCGTTCCCCTCGTGGCCAACTTTCTAATTTTCGAAGTGCAAATTTGGGAGTTGATCACTCTGCAGCTGAGCATATTGCTGAGCCACTGATTGATCATCGGGTGTGAGCCAATTTTGGCAAGTGCTGCCGTTATCGACTCGATCCTGACATTGTTGAAGGCTCCTTCTATATCGAGGAATGCCACCAGCGCAAACTTCTTTCTATGCAAAGTGTTTCAATATTACTGACTACCTTATGTAGTGCTGTCTCAACGGATCTACCTTTGAGATAGGAATGCTGAGAGCTGCTGAATACATTTGGAGTCAGCTTTGTTCTTAGATCCAGAAGTCGTTCTAGCGTTTTTAATAAAAACGATGATAGGCTAATTGGTCTATAGTCCTTCGCTGAGCAGTGGCTTATCTTTCCTGCTTTGGGAATGAATGCCACTCTCACTTCTCTCCAGGTACGTGGGGTGTATCCTATAGAGAGGCATCCTCTGAAGATTCTCAATAACCATGGCAAGAGGTCATGACACGCAGCTTGCAACATAGCCGGTCTAACGCCATCCGGTCCTGCAGATTTGTAGGGTTGAAATGACTTGATAGCCCAGATTATCTTCTCTTCATTGAGAATTTCCTCTCTAACGGCTCCACTTTCCACGTACACCTCCTCCTCAGGCTCTTCACTGATAGTGGAGGCGGTGAGCCCGCCCCCGTCATCCGCTTCCAAGAAACCCGGGAAGTGGGTGTTCATGAGAAGTTCCAAAGACTCATGACTGTTTCTCGCAAAATTGCCGTCCAGGTCGCATAGGAGACCTGGTTTAGCGGTGTCCTTAGCCAGTAGCCTTCGAAGTCTGGACGCTTCAGTGGTGCTGCTCAGATCCTCGCAGAAAGCAGCCCATGAGTCTCTTTTGGCCTTCCTACAGAGTCTTTTAAAGGTCTTGAAACTCAGGTGATAGGTGTCCCAATCATCTTGACAATTTCTCGCCTTAGCCTTGTTGTATAGCCTCCTTGTCTCCTTCCTGACTTGACCTAGCTTCTGTGTCCACCACGCGCTGCGATTGGACTTTGGAGGTCGGCTAATGGGGCAGGATACAAGAAAGGCTTTACAGAGTGCCTCGGTTATGGTCCGGGTCGATTTCTCCAAAGTGCCAGGGTGTCTCATATGTCCTACTGGGTGTGACGGTAGAGACTCCCTGACATACTTAACAAATTTACCCCAGTCCGTTCGCCTCGGGTTTCTGAATGGCGTTTTTTCCGCACGAGGCCACTTAATCTCAAACACTATTCTATAGTGATCAGAGAAAGAACACTCCGTGGATACGTGCCAGTTATCTATTGTCAGGGAGTCGTTGTTAGTCGCTAGGGTTAAATCTATAACCTCTGCACGGTTCTTATTGCGGAACGTGGGGCGGTTGCCCCTGTTACAAACAATAAGATTTGTGAACAGAACGAATTCGAACAACGCCTCCCCTCTCTTGTTGATACCTGTACTTCCCCACGCCGTGTGGTGAGCGTTAGCATCACAACCCAGTATCACATCAATGCCCTCCTTCTGCGCGTGCTGAACAAGGGCCCTGATGTTTCCCGATGGCGGGTCCTGTTCCTCGTATGGTAAATATGCGTATGCCAGGTATAGGTTGCGCCCGTTCCTCCTTTCGCATAGTACCACCGTCAGGTCTTCGCTGCTGTAACAAGGGGAGAAAAGAACATTAAGTCCAGATCTTACCACGATACAGGTTCTAGACTTACCCACGGTCCTTGGGACAAGGAGATGGTATCCGCGAGAACCCAATCCACAGACCCTCTCACTCACGATCCAGGGTTTCTGGATGAGAGCCACGTCTACCCTCTCCCTGTCCATGAACCGTAGTAGGTCAACCGAGGGAACCCCAGAATGATGCAGATTGATCTGCACCACCCTAAGATTTTCCGGCTGACCTAGCATCCTTTCCGTCTGGTCCAGGGATGTATGCTCTGATGCATCCTAGACCCAGCTTCAACTGGCCTTGCTTCTTCAGGATTTGGCTCCTGCACTCTGCACCAATGCTGATTCAGAGATTCTTGCCGTTTCCCTTGTCGCGGGGCAGTCCTCTCTTGATCGTCCAGTCCCCGGTGATGCAGTCTTCGTTCTGGCGCTTGATCATGTTAAGGATGGTTCGATCCTCCATTATCGGAGGTGGGATCCAAACCTTAATGATCGTTCGCTCAGGGACGAGATTCGTGGGAACGACGTTAATCTTCGCACCAGGCCAAAGTTCACCAAAGCTTTGGATTGTGTCTTTGAGAAACCGCAAGGATTCCTCGTTGGCACAAGCCACTGCCTTAGCGCCCTTATACCACTTGATGCCATCGAACTCGGCCAGGAACGGATTCTCTGGTCGGAACATGGCATCATGTAGGGCCTGGTTAATGGACTTCTCTAAGGTGAGCCAATTACCAGCAGTGAGTTTCCCTTCCGGGTCGCTTCTGTCGATAATGGCCACCTGAAGCTCTGGCTTCGAGCTTAAGCTGGCCAGAATTCCTTCTGGACACATCCGCTTGCTCTCTGAAGCTTTTGCGGAGTCGTCCGACCTCTGCCGCTTAGTGACAGAGGTTTTGCTGCTATATTTGCCTTCCGTTCTCCCCTTTTAGGGGGGTGTGGTCGGCGCAGCTTTGGAGGGATCTTTCCCTGAGTTGGACTTCCCTGTAGGTGATGCTGCTGGCTTCGAGTTGGAAGGTATTGCCTCCCTTTTCGAAAGAGCCTCAGTCACCTGCTGGGAAGTCTTCTTTACTGGTTCCGCTGACTGCACTACTGTACTGTGCGAGAGGTTTTGAGTGTTACCGGACTCGGTAAGCTTCTCGTACCGTCTTACGTTGTATTCGTGCTTTTTCTTCAGCTTCCTCTCCTTCGCGATCAGCGACTCTGGATTGCGGCCTTCAAGTCCCCTAAGGAACTTGAGTGAGGCCTTGTACCCTGAGCGCTGTTTGCGTCGGAGGTCCTCCATTTCGACGTTGCTTTCCGGCGTGACCGTGTCAGCTTTAGTCACCTCATCGTGCCTCCTGATCTGTGGCTCGTCCTCCAACGGCATACGAGCAAGCGCTAGCGCTCGTGGTCCGTTATGGTCGGGTCTGTGAACAGGAATTCTGATTTGGTGGCCACTGGCTCCAGATCGACGCCTTCCTGCCGTCGAAGCAGACTTTAGCCCGCTGCAGAGTGACCGCTGGCGACACGCAGAGAGGATTGCTCCTCACCGTGCCCGCCGGTGGTAGCAGTCACGACTTCCACCGACGTTTGGGCTGACATCCCAGCCCGAGTTGCATTCTTATCTTCCTTCCAGGGGGGGTGGGGTTGGTTAATTTTATTCTTGGGAACCGCCCCATAGCGTTTTAGGCCTATCGACCAGGCACCTCTAAGCCATGGTAGCGTTCAGTACACTCAATCGATTAGTTTCCTAACCGACTGAGAGTTCCTGACCGCCGCCTCAGCTAGACTCCACAATACCTCGGTCGAGCAAGTGACTATGCATAACCTGATCGATCGGGATAGTGCAGAGTCCATTGCCCAGCCGGAACCCTCGTGGAGGGTTCAGTTAGAGGATTTTTGTCGGTCTTGCCTGGCTTTAGTATCATCACAATCGTAGCACGTTTCCAGCAGGCTGGGACAACGATTTAGAAACCGTTTTACGTACGCAACGACAACTTTCGTTAGCCAACCTGGACCGTTCCACCATAACTTTGTCACTGTCAATTTGTCTGGTGAAATCCCTCTTGTACCTTAGTCTGCTGGACTTTCTTTGGTTCCTACATGTCGCCATGTTGCTGTTGGTGCTAATATATTTATTTGCTCTATTCTCATTCTCACGAATTTGTCCTTGTTCCTGTTGTCCTTGATCCTTGTTACGATGTTTAGTAATTCAGAAAGTAGATGTGCTGCACATAGTTCTAATTTTGGTAACGTCTTCCGGTTTTTAATTGGAGTCACCTTTGTTTTGCTATTGATTTTAGCTATGCCGGTGGGTGTCTTTCCATAAATTACAGCAGCGTATGCCACTTCTAATGCATCAGCGATCATAAGAGATTTTATGATACGAGAAATTGTTGGTGGCGTTTTAATAAAGGAAAAATGCGGACGATTTCGTGCGATCGATTTATATTTTATACGACAACTGACTCTAACAAATACTCGAAGCCTACATTAAGCTAAGGTGGCGGAGCGAGGCGAACTTGCTCTCTGAGCAATTAACGAATGAGCACTTTATTTTGCTCTCGCTCCGTCCTTAGCCTAACTTACACTAGACTTCAGAATTTGGCAACAACTAACTTAAATCTATAAAGAAAATAATAAAGAAAAATAAACAGGCGCTGAACTGCGCCAACACCGGCCCTCATGAAGCGCTGTGGGCTATGGGCTATGGCCCGTTTGAACGACCCTCCATTGGCCGTCCTTATATCGACGACTCGAACGACCCCGTCCTGTCCCGCGTGCACTGCCTTCACGCTGCCGATTAGCCACGTCTGAGGCGGCAGATTGTCCTCGGCGACGACCACCAGCTCTCCAACGGCGACGTCTGGGTCGCGCTGGTGCCACTTGTCTCGTGCCTGGAGCCCCAGGATACATTCCTTCGACCATCACCGCCAGAACTGAAGCTTGAGCGACGAGACAGCTTGCCATCGACTTAAGCAGGTCAGTTCCTGCTGCTCCTGTCCCCTTGCCGGCATTGCGCTCAATGGCCCTCCCACGAGCAGGTGTCCTGGCGTGAGTGCCTCGTCGTCGCTGGGGTCTTCGCTCATCGCTCCTATTGGCCGCGAGTTGAACACGGCCTCCACTGCTACCAACGTCGTCTGCAGCTCTTCTTCTTTACACACTTCACACCTGCCTCCCACAGTCCCCCGAAGTGCGGAGCCCTGGGCGGTATGAACGCAAACTCGCATCCGCTTCTTGATGCGAATTCGCGAATTGCGTCCGCCTCGCTAACTATTTTCGCTCACAGCTCCTGCAGTTTCCGACTCTCTCTGACGAAGTTCGTCGCGTTGTCGCACTTGAAGGTCTGGGGTGTTCCTCGACGGCAGACGAACTTTGAAAAGCCATAAGAAAGGTATTAGTCGAGAGATCAGATACTAGTTCTAAATGGACCGCTTTGGAAGCAAAGCAAACAAATAATGCGATATACGACTTATATGTGGGCTTTCCACGCATTCGATAAGTCGTGCTAATTGGGCCACAAAAATCAACGCCACAGATGGAAAAAGTGCGGAGCGCTCGGAGTCGATCTGCTGGTGAATTTCCCATAATTTGGGTGAGCAGACGAGGTTTCCATTTAAAGCAACGGATACATGATCTCACTGTCTGACGACAGACCTCTTGAGCGTTAACTATCCAAAGTCGCTCACGAAGAAGACTCACGAGCGCTCTTGGGCCAGCATGACTATTTGTTAAATGCAAGTATCTTAAATAGCTTCTAGAAAATTGCGAGCTTTTTGTAAGGAGCATCGGAAACTTAGCATCATATGAAAGAGGAGCATTCGCAGGTCGTCCCCTACTCGCAACATCGAGAAAGAGCACCAAGATCCTGTATACTCCTGTATAAACGGATTGAGACGCTGTAGGCTATGACCCACACGCGTGCCCTTTCGAACCCTACTTAAGTCATCTTTAAACTCAACTTTTTGGATGACTTCAACTATTTTCTCGAAAGCTTCTTTTCTTTCAAGTGCCGTAGGGATTTTTTCAAAATGAATGTCTTTATGCTTGCATTTCTTTATGAAACGGAACACATAAGCGAACACTCTCAGCAGTCTAGCATGCGATGAATAACTATTGATCGCGTCGACAAGATCTGGTCGGTCTACCATTGCTGCCAGTCCAACAGCTGTTCTACGCACCTCACACGTACGCATCTCATCTGTTACCAGATTCTGGTTAACCGGCCAGAATTCTTTCGGTTCCTTCAAAAATTAAGGCCCTTCGAACCAAATCGACGCGAGTAAGTCGTCAACATCGCAGCCTCTCGAAACCATATCTGCTGGGTTCTGCTTTGTAGGTACATGGCGCCATTCAGCATTCTCTGTCCACTCTTGGATGGCACCTTCACGATTTGACACAAATGTTGCCAAGGACGAAGGATGCGTCCGAATCCAATGTAGCGTGACTTCCGAATCAGACCAAAGAACAGTCGGTTCAATTGGTAATCTTATGTGATTTCTGATTTGGTGACAGAGATCTGCGAGAAGGTGAGCCGCAAACAGCTCAAGTCTACGTAGAGTCTTAGTCTGGAGGGGGCTACTTTGGACTTCGATGTTAATAAGGATTTCCGGTAACCTTCTGCAGTATGACTGCGTATGTATACGCACGCGCCAAACGCTCTCATTGATGCGTCGGCGAAACCATGTATCTCGATCGGTGAAGTTGGCTCAGTATGCACGAATCGTGGTATCTTGATTATTTGCAACTGAATCAAAGTTGATTTTTGGTGCTGCCACGATGTTTCCAAGCTAAGACGAATGTATTCATCCCACTATAGCTTTTGAAGCCAGAGCTCTTGAAGCAATATCTTTGCTTTAATGATTAGAGGGCTTAACAGCCATAGCGGATCAAATAACCGCGACGTCACCGATAGAATATTCCGTTTTGTTGCTTGAAGACCCATGAACAAATCGTTTATCTTAAACTGAAAGACGTCTTCATTTTGCAACAATAACACGCCAAGTGTTTTAGTTGTGTCGGACTCTGAGATCGTTATCGGCTTGTTCGGGTTCTTTCTCCACACTACGAACTGACGTCAGCTGTCAACGCATATTTAAGCTCTTCTTGAATGGTCTCTCCAACCATGAGAAGATCATTCAACGCAATTTGCGACGAAGTTCGATAAGATGCGTCAAGCACAACGCGTAACTTCGTCGACGTGCTCTGTGGTCTTAGGACACACTGATGCGGAATGAAATAGTGAGGAGGACTTGTAATCTGATCGTCTAATTGAGACATGTGACCAAGTGAAACATATTCGTTCATAAATTCCAAGTACATACACTTAATTTCGAGATCTCCACATAAGCGTCCTTCAAGCGACAGAAACCGCCGCTTAGCAACTTCGTAAAAGTTTCCAAGCTGATTGGGATCCGATTTAAATGGCACTCTTACTTCAAATCGACCTGACGGCAATATTTTTAAATTATATAGTGGCTCTCACTTAACTTCTGTTCAACTTTTCGTACCTTTTTATTTGAAGGCAACTCTTCCAATGACCAAAATTTCTGCAAAGTGTTGTCTATTGAGGTACAAGAGTCTTCTTGACAGCTCAGATTGACAACCTAAGACTTTTTGGGATTTGTCGACGTAAAGCGTCCAGAGACAATCCAACCAAGAAGAGTTTTTTGCAGAATCGGACAATTCGGACCTTGTTTAATTTGACCGACAGAAAGAAGTTCAAAGAACGTCTCAGCTCCGATGAGCATGTCGATCTTCTGTGGCTTGTGGACATACGGATCAGCCAATTGCAGGTTCTCCGGGATTTTCCAACCACTAACATTGACCGTGTGATCCGGCTGGTAGCGGGAAATCGTTTTTAAGATCCACAGATCTAACGAGAACTCGATACAATTGACTAGCGACTTCATCATTGTATGTATCTTTTTTCGAACTTGTGTATTGCACTGAGCAATTTCAAGTAAGCTGATACTAGCCTCTTCTCTACGCTACGTTAAGCTAGCTCGTCTGTGACAAAATTAATTTGTGATCCAGAATCGAGCAGAGCCCTGGCCAAAACGAACTCGCCACTTTTCGTTTTAACGTTCACGACTGCTGTAGCCAGGATAACATTATCAGACACATTCGCATGCATCGCATGTGAGGTGGATGGTTGATCTTGTGCGGAGTCAAGGGGTGGTGGTAACGCTCGAGTGTTAGAAACTGCAGAATATCTATGCAATAGCGTATTATGAGCACGACTGCATCAATTTAATATCGAATGTCCTTCGGAATTACAGTATACACATTTTGCATTTTTAGCACTAGCCACAGAACACGAAAATTAACTGCGATTATGTTTGGAGACAGCCTTGAACTCTGACTTAAAGCCATCGGACAAGATTCTTACTGAATCTTCAGCAGACATGTGGTTAAATCTGCGGTTTAAGGCTGCCTCACAATCAGTCCACAATGGAATAGTTGCATAATCTAGTTGGTCCTCCCATTTTCATCTGGTCATTGGGCCAACTTTGTTCATAATTAAGTGGGTAAGGATTGCTTTGGAAATCTTCTTGTCATCATCGATTGAAAGGAGTGAGCCATAGATGGCAGAGACAGTGTCAATCATTGTTCGTAAAGCTGGAGCCAAAGGATGTGGCAACTTCGGCAAGCTGAAGAGAGCTGCAATATTCTCATTGAATATAAGACACTCATTGTCATAAACTTTCTTCAGGCTTTCCAATGCTTTAGAATAATTGTCCTCGGTGACTTGGAGCGCTCTCACCGTTCCTAAAGCTTTACAAGAGATACATGACAACAAATGATTGAACTTCTCGATAATCGAAATTGTGCCATCGTTATGAACAAGTGTTTCGAACAGGCTAATAAAATTCTTAAACTCGGAGTATTTTCCACTAAACTTGGGAAGCGCCAGATGCGGAAGACGTGTGCGCGGAGCTGCGACAGGAAGGACAGCCTACGTAGTAGGACTTTAATTCTTAATAATGAACTTTAATCTAGCTTTCGTTGTTATGAAGAGCTCTTCTAGCTCAGTATGATATTCATCTTCGGGATCAAAGACTTCTACTCGAGTCTGATACTTCAACGCGTTATCTATATATGAGGCCAACATTTATAATCTACACTCCAATTCTGTAGATTCTTGGTTTAATTTACCTTTATTACGCTGGTCATAAAAGCGCAATATGCTTTAACGCACATATTGCGTTTCTTCTTTGAATCGTCGAAACTTTCCTTAGTTGCCATTTCGATTTTAAAATTCGATTTATTGTTTAAATAATAAATTATAACGACAACGACTGAGCGAAACGAAATTGCGTAGCATTTAATAATGCTAACAATTTAACAGTCGCTCAGAGCAGGTAATTATCTACTTCACTCCAAAGTGGTAAATAAATAGTGCATGCAAATTCTCAACTACTTTACATATGTGCCAAGAATTGAAAGCGTCGGCTTTATTAGCACAATCAATGCCAAACTGTTTGTTGGGCTTTGAATTTTTAGCACAGTACCTGCTGTTCCGGTTTCTGAACTTCCGACCCTACTTTCCCTGGCTTTGTCCAACGATGATTGTAGACAATGAGCAGCAGCTGATTAGTTAAGCACCGGCGCGATTTAGTTGGGGGTTAAACTCAAATCCAATCGGGTCGCGAGCCACACACAAATTATTGCACTTGAGAGTTATGTAGGTAGAACACTGTTTATAAATCACTTGTATCACTGCAAACTTTATCAAAACTGTCCACCCGGGGGCGCCATGAAAAATCATAAGAGATTTTATGAATCGTTAAATTGTTGGTGGCGTTTAATAAACGAAAAATGCGGACGATTTCGTGCTATCGATTTATAATTTATACGACAACTGACTCTTACAAATATTCTAAGCCTACATTAAGCTAAGGTGGCGGAGTGAGGCGAATTCGCTCTCTGAGCAATTAACGAATGAGCACTTTATTATGCTCTCGCTCCGCCCTAAGCCTAATTTAAAGATATTTCGTTTGTGTCCCAGAATTAAACCACATACACGAAACGTCTGTTGAGTTTTGCGTTCTTTTATTGAATAATGTTACAATAAGTTTATTAAAGCTAACTTAGCTAAGCCGCGTAGCTGCGCTGCCAAAAACGCCGACAGCGGAGCGGCTGCATTATGTGCTTATGCTGTTATATACTAACAGCTACAAAGAGAGAGAAGTGAGAGAGTGTAATCATACATTTGGTCGCTGGCCCATTGAGCGGCTAAAGTGCAGGATCAGCGGATTCCGTTAGTCGACGGTCTCACGCTAGCCTGGCCTGCTCATATTACTTAATGTGCGCGGCACTGTATATATGTATGTGAATACATATATACAAACGTACTTATGTACTGCTCGCCACTTGGGTTACTGCTTATAATAATAAGCATATTTGGTTTTGTTTGTACTCGAAACAAAGTGTTACAAGTTATGCATTTATGCGACTGTATGAATACACTACACCTCCCTTTTTAGAAAAATAACGTAATATTAGGAATATGTAGTTATTTATTAAAATTAAACCTCTTTTTTTTTTATTATTATTATATTATATTAATATATAACCTTATATTACAAATTTGTATTTGTTTTATTATTTTTTTTTTTTTGAAAATTTGTTCTCCTTTTTTTTTTTTTTAAGAATATATAAAGATATAAAATATTAAATTTGTAAAAATGTATTATTTTTGGTTTATTTCATAGGCTGATCAGGCCTTTATTGAATTTGAATTCATACTGAAATTTTAAACGTATTTGTTATTAAAATTTTTTAACCTATCTTTATGAACTGTTTGTTTTTTATTTTTATTGTCTGTTATTACTATATTATCCATATCTTCTATGCTAATGACCTTATATGGTCCAGTATAATTAAAATCTAGCTTATGACTTATTAATAAAACCTTATCTCCTATTGACATTTGTATGTCATTTATCTTTAAGTCGTATACAAGTTTATTCCTCCTTTTATTCTCTTCGAGCATTATTCTTGCTCGTTTATATGCTACTTCTAACCTATATTTACATTCTTTAGCGTAATCATCTATGTTATATAAAGGACTTATGTTATCTATTGAATTAAAATATGTAGGCAAATTGCTTTGTCTACCAAAAACTAGCTGATATGGACAATAACTATGTGCCATAGAGGGGGTCGTGTTGAAACAGTAAACGAAATATTGAAGCCATACGTCCCAATCTGTTTTATCGACAGATATATATGATCGTATGTATTCATTAAAAGTTCTATGACTTCTTTCTACTGTTCCAACTGTCTGGTGGTGATGTGCAGTGGATGTTATATTTTCCACTTTTAAATATTTGCACAAGTCATTAATTATGGAATTTTTATATTCAGTTCCCATGTCCGTAATGAACGTCTTCATTGGACCGAACTTTAATATAAAAGATTCGAATATAGCTTTTGCGACAGTATTTGCATTTTTATTAGCAATTGGAATGGCAACTAGATACTTTGTTAAATCACATATTAGTGTAACTGCATACTCGTTACCATTTTCCGATCTTGGTAATGGACCTGTTGTGTCAACAATTACCCTGTCGAAAGCGTATATTGGTGTTTCAGTTATAGTTAACGGGGTCTTTGTATGCTTTGTTGTTTTAGCTTTTTTACATTTCGGACAATTACGTATGTATTTTGTTATATGACGTGTCATATGTTTCCAATAGTAATGTCTTCTTATTTTCGCTAGCGTTCTTGAAATGCCAGAATGACCACCTTGAATAGGATCGTCATGTAATGTAGACAGTATTGCTTCTTTTTCTTTTTCATTTTCTATTATGGTTACCGGCTTGAGTAGCGCTACTCTGAGATTTTCTAGATATTTATTGCCCATTTCTTTAAAAGTATCAATTGAAACTTGTTCAAAGATCTTTTCGCTCGGTACCATTTTGAGTTGGCTAATTCCTATTATACCGGCTTCTTTTTCAAGCCTTTGGAAAAATTGACCTAAGTCAAGAGTTCCATTAGTATAAAGATCGCTAATCTCAATTCTTGAAATAATATTTTTACCATGCTTTAGCAGGCATATCATATTTTTGATTTGCAAGGTCACTACTTTTCGTATATCGTCGTTTTTAATGACGTCATATACGTTGGGCTTAGAAGCATTATGAAGAGATTGACTAGGCAATTCTACTTCTTCTTTTCCTGCGCAGGATTTATTCTGTCTACTTTCTTGTCTTGTAGTGACTTTTAATATGTTTGCTTTTATGTTTTTAAGGTCTGTGATGGTTATTCTAGATAACGCATCTTCGACATAATTGTCTTTTCCCTTGTGATATTCTACAGTGAACTCATACTCTTCCAAATCTAATCTCATTCTAGTTAATTTTGAACTTGGATTTACCATTGAGAACAAATATGTCAATGGTCTATGATCCGTTTTAACTGTAAAATGCTTGCCATATATATATGGTCGAAAATGCATTATTGCCCAGTGAATTGCTGCTAACTCTTGTTTAGTAGTATTTTTATTGCTTTCCCCTTTTGTAAATGAACGGGAAGCATATGCTACGGGCATTTGTTTATCTCCATAAGTTTGAGTTAAAACTGCTCCGCAGGCTAATTTACTTGCATCTGTTATGATACAAAATTCTTTGCTAAAATCTGTGTTTTTTAGTTAAGTGGGTTTCATTAGAGCTTTCTTTAAATAATCGAATGCTATCTGGCATTCATCGGACCATTCAAACTTTACATTCTTTTTACATAATCTTGCTATGTGACAAGAATAATCTGCAAAGTTTTTTATAAAACGTCTGTAATAATTGCAAAATGCAACGAAACGTCTAGCGCTATCAGCGTCTGTGGGGACTGGATATTTTTCAATGACAACATATTTTTTGTCATCTGGCAAAATACCTTGATCAGTACATTTGTGACCTAGAAAAGTCACTTCATGCATGAAGAATGTGCATTTTTCTGGATGTAGTTTTAGGTTCCCTCCAGTACTGGGCACTAGTTCGTGGCTGGTGAGATAAGTACTTACTAGGCAACCACCCCTACTTACTTTACTAACCCTAAGCAATGCGTTTCTTCATTTCTTTTTTTGTATGAAATGTCCGCAAATAGGGTCAATCGCCACCACTTCGTTTACCGGTAACTAGTGATAGAACTAGTTACAGTGGTACCCATAAAAGGACTAGTTACTGGGGTACCCATTATAGAACTAGCTACAGGGGTACCCATAATAGGACTAGTTACTGGGGTACCCATTATAGAACTAGCTACAGTGGTACCCATAAAAGGACTAGTTACTGGGGTACCCATTATAGAACTAGCTACAGGGGTACCCATAAAAGGACTAGTTACTGGGGTACCCATTATAGAACTAGCTACAGGGGTACCCATAAAAGGACTACTATGTAGCTACTGAAAAGCCAATTAATTAAAACCCATTAATTTTAAATTTAATGAAATAGTTATTTTATTAATTATTTTCTGTGTTTTTAGTTTTATTCACGCATTTGTTTTTAAAGTGGCGTTTCTTTTGTAACTGCAGGGCTTTTCGCAGTTGGTCCTCAGCTGACCCACTCCCATCGACCAAATTTATTGCATCTGAAAAAAAGAAAAAAAATGTATTAATTACAAGATTAAGTGTTTACAAATTTTTTTTTTTGAACTAGTAAATTTAATGTAAGTTGTGGTAAATAATAACAGTGTAATAATGAGATAAGAAAAATCAGTTTAAATAAATGATGTATTAACATACATAATTGAAATAATTTAATTGTTAACTAAATAACCCAGTTGTTACTTTTCCTTTTGAAATTTTGGAATGCTTTACTCCAAAAAAATTTCATTGCGATAAAATTAATTTTTAAACAATCAACTATTAATTTAGAAAATAAATTTGTTGGTGCCTAACTCCATTTTCAATTAATTTACGTACCGAGCATGGCTTTATAAAAATTAACGAAGTCTTTTAGTGATTTTTTGCCTTGAACGCCATCTACATTGAAGGCTAAAACGACCTCATCGCTTAAGATATTTTTTAAATTTTTTAAAATGCCGCCAGGGATAATTAGGCTCTTCATTGCATCAATCTGTAAATAAAATAAATAAGAATTAGAATTAAAATAACTATTTGAACAGGATTAATACTAACATAAAGCTCCCGGTTCGATTCGCTTATTTCCACATTCATTGCATTCAAGTCGATTACTGCTTGAATAGGAAACTTCCTAGCTACTTTCTGCCCTTGGCCTTGCTGTCTTGTCATTCCTTTTATTGTTGCTGTTTGCTCCGAGTTAGCTTCAATAAGGACCTCGACATTTCCCTTTAAGGATTGAATCTCCTCGACGAGAGTGTCCAATTTAGCCATGGCGGCAGTTGTCTCAGCTGAAAATGAAAAAAAAAATGGTAATTAGCTCAATTTAAATATTTTATTATGGTACACTTACCACGTGAGGAAAGAACTTGTTCTGAAAGCTCCACAACTAATTTTTCAAGGCACTCAATAGTGGCAGAACAATTGCAGCTTGATTTTTGGGCTGAAATTTAGAAGTTTTATTATTTATTTAATTAAGTTGATTTATATTAATTCATATTATTTTGAAACTTACCGGTGTTGGAAACTCCAGTCGCCTAATTTTTCTTTGCGGGCTGTTCGGCATTTTCGTTTCCTATTTTAATTTATGCTATTTATCATTATTATTAATTAAGAAGTTTTGTTTAGTATTGTTAATTACTATTCATTAATTATTATTAATTAAGTTTTACATAAGTGGACGTGACGATCAACTCAACTATCAATATGATGTAGTAAAGGCATTATGATTACTTCGTTCAAGAAGGGGATAACTACCGCCTTACAAATCAATTCGCTTAATCGAAAAATTTCTTCACATGGTGAAGGCTCCGCGTCTGCAAGGAAAATACCTATGTCACATGAGTTATAAGGCTGTGTATAAAAGCTTCGCAGGTTTTTGAATCTCCTTGCTTTGAATTCGTTTGTTCGCTGTTGTCTTCTCAAATGTAATGTCAAAAATGGCAAAGCATACTCGAAGTTTATATTTTTTGTCCCTTATGCCCCATTGGTAATACACAGATTTGTTTCGTTATCGTTTTCTGTCGCATTCGTACTCGGTGGTTCGACGTTCGATTACCATAGGGTTATCAAAGTAAGTACCCATGTAGGAACTAGCCGAAAAGTTAGCTGGGTGGTTCGACGTTCGATTACCATAGGGTTATCAAAGTAAGTACCCATGTAGGAACTAGCCGAAAAGTTAGCTGGGTGGTTCGCCGTTCGATTACCATAGGGTTATCAAAGTAAGTACCCATGTAAGAACTAGCGGTGTAAGTAGTTCCTGCATGGTCAATCAATCAATCAGAACTGCAGGGTTGTGTTTCCTACACAAGTCAAAAACATTGTTTAGGTTTTTGATCATGTGGTTTTCGGAACAACCGATGACTATTAAGTCATCCATGTACAAGAATGCTTGTGAAGGATCTAATCCAGAGAAAGCTATTGTCATCATTCTTTGAAAAGAATTTGGCGCTATTTTTAATCCATATGGTAATCGTGTGAAACGATATGAGCCATTGCTCGTTGAAAAAGACGTTATATTTCTAGATTCTTCTTTAAGTTCTATTTGGTGAAAACCGGACATTAAGTCCAAACATGAAAAATATTTCGCTCTACCCAAATGGATAAGAATATCGTCTATCCTCGGAAGTGGAAATTTATCTGACAAGAGTTTTTTTGTTGATTTGACGATAGTCTATAACTAATCGCCATCTCTTAGTATCAGAACCTGGTAAACCTTTCTTTGGTACCAATAGTATTGGACTGTTATATTCCGATACTGAGGGTTCTACTATTTTATCTATAATGAGTTTATCGACTTGCTTTGCTATTTCTTCTCTACACAGGCTCAGTATTTTGTAATCTCAATTCTTGTTTATAAAAATTATTTGTTGTTATTGATTCGGTCTCAAGTCCGAATATATCTGTGTACTTAGTGCAGAGATTTTTTAACTCGTTTTTAAATAATATGGGAAAGTTCTTTGTTAGTTTTTTCATCACCATTTCTTGGCGATCTGTGCTAATTTCTTGGACTGTTTCATAGTCACTTAGCTTTTCTATTTTGATATCGTTAAGGTTTATTATTTTTATTGAATTTGTTGTATTCAATATTCGGACAAATGTTTCTTGATTATTGGAAATTGTATTTCCAATGAATATTCCTTTATCAATTTCTTGATTTGGGATTAAAATATTGTTTTCCGTTGAGGAAATTTTAATTTGACGGACTACTTCCGAACGAGCTGGAAGTATTGTGGCATTATTATCACAGGTGTGAATTATTGGTAAGTTTATTGGATAGTTTAAATGGTTAGGCCGAAGTATTAGAGAATCACATGTTTGTGTGAAATCTAATTGGCAATTATATTTTTTGAAGAAATCTATACCAATAATGCCATCGCTAGGTATTGGAAAATCTTGTCCGACTATGTGAAAGTCGTGAGGAATGACATATTTTCCGGTAGATAACTCTACGAATGTTAAACCTTTAGAAAAAACTGAACCTTCACCAATTCCAGATATTTGTGTTGATATGTTTGAATTAATATATTCAAATGTATCAACATTTTCTTTTAAGAGAGATATGTCTGCACCAGTATCCAATAACAAGGTAAATGCTTTACCTGTTTTTTCATTATTTACTTTTATGAAAATACTGAGATTTAAATTTACTGTGTGTACTTTACTATTTTTAAGTGAATATTTTAAGGGTTCGACTGGTTTTCCGAGTTAGACTGTGTAACTCGTACGTTATTGTTTTGTTGGTTATTTGATTGGTTATTGCTATTTTGGTTATTTCCTCGGTTGGAATTATTCCTTCCTCGGTTATAACCACGGCCATTTCCTCTGAAATGTCCTCTATTGTTATTATTATATACCATTATTTTGGTAGTTTTGGTTATGGTTACCACGACCATATGGTCTACCTCTTTGGGTATTTTGGTTACCATTACCTCTACCTCTGCCTCTGTGGTACAATACTGTACTGGCACTTCCTGTCATTTCAGTGCTGCAATGGATATATTTACCCATAACATCATTGAAGGTGACAAAGTTTCCTGCTTGGTTTTGATTCGTTTAAGTCTTGCAACTGACTTTCATCAAACTCAGCTGGTAGATTTAATTCATCGGGTACGTTAATATTAAGACTGTGTCTTTCGCCAATATTAATCAATCGTGTATTGAGTGATTTTATGACTTTTAGGCACTGTTTTTGGTGTTCGATTGTTAGTCTATTATTGTTTTCATTGACTATTTGGACAATACTATTGTATTGTGAAGTAACTACTTGTAAATGGTGAACTAGCGTATCGACATTAATAACAGTATCTCTATTGATACATTTAAAAGACTTTTCAAACTTGTCTTTAAAATTATTTATTTGTCGCGCAATTGCTGTCCATTCCATTTCATTACTTTCTTATCTATGCAATCGCACCATTACTATTGTTGCCGTTCCCAAAATTGGGTGATCTTCAGTATATATTTTTTCTGAGACATATGGCAAAGTACTTATAACTACACCCTTCATTACTTTTGAGCAATGAACTAAAGGGCTTGTATTGACATTAAATGTGTCTATGAATTCGGCCTCGAATTCATTTATTGATATGAATTCGTGATGTTTCTTTAAAACATTTAATGCACGAATACGAAAATTTGGGTCATTTGTGTAAGTCTGGTCTATTATTTCTTCATGAATTTGAAAGTTCATGTTCCTATACTGAATATGATTTTAATTTTGGGTATTAGACTTTGTCTAATCCGTCTGATCTGCTAAGATATCTTTTCTTAATTCTCTTTGTGTGCATTGCATACAACTTTAATGCTAATGTCACGATTGATATTATAGTTAATACCAACAAGAGAATTGTAATATCCGCTAAACTTTCAGTATGGTCAACAATTTGGACCTCATTTATTACATTAGCGGCCGATTTTTCGACCTTTGACTCATTAGAGCCCATTACGGAAAAATTTAATTGATTGAAAAAAAGATTGATCGTTTAGAAAAAAAAAATTTTATATATTCTTTTTTTTTTTATTGTGTTTTTCTTTTGTTTGCCTGAAGGGCTTATTCGTGTGTATAAGACACAACGAACCTAATACACCCCGTGGGTGGCATGATAATTTGACCGCTAGTGGCGGTTATGTTTACCTGAATAATTTTGCGTTTGGCTTTTCGGGCCAAACTACTTACCGGGCGACGCAGTTATCGCCGAGTATTACAATGTTTTTCTTAATGTTAGTTTACAATGTTTTTCTTAAATTTATTACATTGGTTATTTCTTATTATAATATTCTTATATAATTTTTATATAAGATTTTTTTTTTAAAAATGTTTTTATTTTATTTTAATGCAAAATGTTGGGCACCCTCTGTGGTGCTGTCGGTCCATGATTTGATGTCTTTGGTCCGGGGGAGGCAATTCCGGTGCAGGCGCACAGGATATTGTTGTCTTGTTGTCTTGTTGTCCGGGGCCTATGAGCTCAGGCGTCGCCGGTGCTGGTCCTCGCACAGGCCGGCATGCAATGTTTGCATGTGTAGTTGCAGAATACTGAATACAGCGGTCCCTTGCAGTCGTTTGGGCAGAGTTCTTTGGGTTTAGGTGCTGGTGTTGGAAACGGGCGATTAGTGTTTGGATTTATTATTGTTTTATCTGGGGTACAGGGTGCATGTGAATTTTGTAGAGCATTATTTAGGTGCTCAAGCTCGTTTTGTAATTTTATTATAGACATTCCAAGGCGGCGGAATGTCACTTTTATACAGAGCTTTCAGTATTTCAGACTTTCTTCGTCTGATACGTTCTTTTATTCCAGAACGTCTCTGTTTTTTACCACTGTGCATGCCCTGTACTCACTCAGATTTTCCTTGGTTAAAATAATGAATGCTGCCGTTGTTATCGCTGCTGCTGCATGTGTTGCTGCTGCTGCTGTTGCATTTATTATTGCTGCTGCTGCTGTTGTTGCATTTGTTGCTGCTGCTGCTGTTGCTGTCGTATTGTTGGTGTTGTGCTGCTGTTGTTTTTAATGTTTCCTCGATATGTTTCCTCGCCGTCCAGAACTTGCCGTTTCCATCGACGGTGAAGTGAGCAGCCTGCTCACCTCACTTTCCCCACGTAGTTTTTTATTTAAGTGCAGGGCTTCGAACCGCTGTCACGGTCGCCATTTAAAGATATTTCGTTTGTGTCCCAGAATTAAACAACATACACGAAACGTCTGTTGAGTTTTGCGTTCTTTTATTGAATAATGTTACAATAAGTTTATTAAAGCTAACTTAGCTAAGCCGCGTAGCTGCGCTGCCAGAAACGCCGACAGCGGAGCGGCTGCATTATGTGCTTATGCTGTTATATACTAACAGCTACAAAGAGAGAGAAGTGAGAGAGTGTAATCATACATTTGGTCGCTGGCCCATTGAGCGGCTAAAGTGCAGGATCAGCGGATTCCGTTAGTCGACGGTCTCACGCTAGCCTGGCCTGCTCATATTACTTAATGTGCGCGGCACTGTATATATGTATGTGAATACATATATACAAACGTACTTATGTACTGCTCGCCACTTGGGTTATTGCTTATAATAATAAGCATATTTGGTTTTGTTTGTACTCGCAACAAAGTGTTACAAGTTATGCATTTATGCGACTGTATGAATACACTACACTAACTTACACAAGACTTCAGAATTTGGCAACAACTAACTTAAAACAATAAAGAAAAGAATAAAGAAAAATAAACAGCCGCTGAACTGCGCCAACATGTATTTCCAATGGTGTTCCTTGAAATGCTCCTGTCCATTTTGGAATTTTTATATTTTCAATAGCCTTTAGTTTATTATTAAACTCTTTCCATTCTTCTGACACTTTTGGATTAAATGCCTCGTCCCTGCTTGTCTCCGATATCCAAAGTTTAACTGATTTGTCATTTGATGTCCATTTTCGAAGATGAAGTCCATAATTTTCAAGTTCCTTTGATACGTGCTTATACATTTTTACACATTCTTCTCTACTTTTAGCTCCTGTCATCAAGTCGTCCATATAAAAGTCGTCTTTAATTAATTCCTTTATGGTTGCGGTCGTGTATCTCTCTGATATTTGTAGCAAACATCTTGTTGCTAGAATGGATGCTAAAGTTGTTTCATATGTAACTTTACTTAATTTTAATACCTTATACGGAGTTTTGCTGTTAAACTTTCTTCGTTAATAACTGGTTGATGTGTTTTTTTCTTCCATGTGATTGATGACTTGGTATTCTTTCATAAATTGAATATACTGATTTTTAAGAAAACTATCTTTTAGAAATATTTTCTGTAAGTTTATAAATCGTGCCATTGCTCGTTTTCTAGATTCTCCCAACTTTAATCTTCAGCAAGTGGAATTTTAACTACAAATCTGCCATACTTATCGTTGTGACCTTGAAGAGTTTGGAGAACTTCTTCTATTGCTCAAACTTTATCCAAATTTCTGCTATTTCTATTCGTTTCGCTCCGAGTATTTTGACTGCACCAGAAAGGATCCATCCAAGATTTGTGCAATGTCCTATCACTTTCTCCTCTTGTTTGAAACCCTTCTCCTCCAATAAGAATGTCAATTCGATTTCGCTGAACGTGGGATCCGCCAGAATTTCATTCACCCAAACCGCTTTTTTGTACTCAAACGATTGTGCAGGTTGAAGATTTACTACTTTTGTATGTAATACAGCGCTGGTTTTGAATTTGTCGTCACATGGGAATCTTGGTCGAATTCTCAATTTTACGAACGCTTAGATACTCCCACTAGATTTTCTAAAAGTCCATAGATTTCTGTCCGCTTTTTTGCCGTGGTAATCTTAATGTTGGCGCTGCTTCCTTGGAAATGACCGTAATTTGCTATCCTTGATCCACTAGTGTGCGACAGATGATCCATTGTCCTGTGATCGACTGAACTTCAACTTCAGCTATTGCTGGCAATGTAGTTCTTGATGTAGTAATTAATGATGTTTTTCGTTGAATTTTTCACAATTCCATCCGTTCTGTTGGTTCAATTTTGATAAATCTTCTACAGGCTTGTATGTTATGGCCTGTTAGTCTTCAATATTTGCATGCATTGTCTAATTTTGTGCTCATGACTTTTGGGTTTTCCTTGTATGTCCTTGGTCGTACAACCTTTATTGTTTGTAGATGCCTTTCCAGGAATTTTAGAACATTTTTTAGGGTTTGCATCTCCTGCGTTTTGCTAGAGGCATGTACATACTGCTGCAGACTTTGTCTATCAAATTTTCTAATAAGAATGCTGGCAATGAAAGGCTCAGCATCCTTAACTGGGAATCCCATTCCTCTTAGCATGTATCTAGCATGTTTTTTATACTTTTCTCTGATGGTATTTCTATGGGTTTTAGTTTAACACTTTGTTCTGCTGGCTTTTTTTCTGTAAGCCATCTTATCTTTTCCCTTTCTGCTTCGTTGAGATCTTCGTAGCGTTCCCAATTGATGGCGTTGCTTGGCCATGCTCTTTCATTTCTTTGAACATCTCCGTGAGTCTATCGAAGTCATCTCTGATTTCATTTAAATCGTTTTGATGTTGTTTGTAGTTTTGTCCAGCACGGTTAATCGTTATTTGTAGTGCTCGTGTCGCTCGGTTAAATTCGTCTGATCGAATCTCATTCTCTTCCATTTGTTGTAGCATTGTCTCGTTCAATGTTTTCTTTATCGCCTTCCTGTTGATCTCCATCATAATTTTATTTTTTAAGGATTGCGTCTTCTCAAATGCTCCTTTCGCGAAATGCTCACCTCCACAAAGAGATTCATTTTGTACTAATATTTGATGCTAGCACTTGAACAATTTTCATTGTTCCTGTACTTTAACAGCCTAATCTTAGTCTGCATGGTCGCGTTGCATTAATTCCTCATCCCAACTTTTCAATTGCACGTATATCGCAGATTGACTCGTCACAACAGCATTAAATTGCTCTCGTGTGTACACCATTTTACATAAGGAAATTAAATTTATATTTATATTTTCTTCTTTCTTCATTTTAATTATTTTTCTCTTTTCTTAATTTATTAATTAATTTTTCTTTTTCACCCCTGTAGTAATTGCAAATAATGTGTGCAATTCCTTTCGTTCTTTATTCCTTTGGAACCTTTTCCCGGCTCTTTTTGTTGCCTTTTCCTGCTCTGTTTTTAGAGTTTCCGACTTCTTTTGACGGCTTTGGATATATTCTTTGATCGTCAGTGGGAGGGATCCAGCACCGTCTTCCTCAGCGTCCTTTAGAAACTCCATGCGTTTTTTGATTAAGCGTTCTAGCTCCTTTATTTGATGTTCTTTGTACGCGGCTATACTTAATCGACGTTTTATTAAATTCTTCCATTCCACAATATCGTTTCCTGAGCCGTTGTAGTTCTGTGGATCTACTTCTCATGCGATGCCGCGCGTTTTTTTCCTATACTTCTTGTTGTTACAGTTTTGGGTGTCTCGTTGCTGCTACTTGCAGGCTTTTCGGTGCTGTTACTTGCACTCTTTTTCGGTGCTGCTACTGGCATGCTTTTTCTGTGCTGCTACTCGAGGGTTTTTCGGTGCTGCTACTTGCAGGCATTTCGTTGTATTCGGTTGCTCCGGTTGCAGGTACCTCAGCGAAGATCTTACCTTCTACGTGCTGTACTTCTCGTCGTTGCTCTGTTGTGGCTGCTCCGGTTGCAGGTACCTCAGCGTCCGTCGTAGCTCTGTTTTGGTACATTAGCGTAGACGTTGCCTTCTCCGTACTGTACTTCCCGTCGTCGCCCTGTTGTTGTTGCACTGCAGTCGTTGTTTTGCGGCTTGCTTATTTTTGATGTTGATATTTTTATTTTTTTTCTAACTGCGCCACAATGCACGGCAGGTGCGATCAATGGACTTGTTTTGCGTGATACCGATAATAGTATCTACTGCAATTGCCAGATTACTCGAGGGACCATATGCATACAAAGCAGCGTTAAATCAAGAGTGTATGCACGCACGCCAATCCCTAAATAAGAACACTCGCGTGTTGTTTTTAAGAACTGAGCGTCGTTTATTGATTTTTATGGGGTTTTATTGAATATCTTATGTACTATTCAGACAGAGTTAGCTATAGTACTAGACAGACTCCCCTTGATTTTTTCTGTGTGTGTCGCGGGACGATATTCGATATTTAATGTTAAGGCTATGTTATAAGTTATCGATAGCTTAGCACTTTTGGTGTCGGAAGAAAGGGTAACACTTGTTAGTATAATACATATAATATAATACATACTTAAATTAGGCGTCTAAGTCGAGAAAGCGCGGGATTAGGAGGAGTCACTGCGGTAAGCGCTCATTATCCTAGTTGTAATTATATTGTTATTTATTTATAATTATACATAATAAAATCCTACAAACGATAAACGGTTTTTATCGAGGGTTCCTAGCATATCCTAGTTCCGTGATCGACAGATGTGTTCTTTTATTCGCAGACCACACATAGCAGAGAATATATTATTCGCTCCTTGTGTGTCTGGGAGTCTGCAAGGACAACTTGCGCGAAATATTGACGTAGACTGCAGCAGGGACTGCAGAGTGTGAGCCCGGTGAAACACAGGAAAACGCTAGCTATACGCTTTCACCCAGCTAGAGAGTCGCCAGGATACCTGGAAATGCCAATTAAGCTTTCGCCCAGAAGAATTGCGAGACTACAAGGAGTTAAAATGGACCAACAGGCTACTACAGGCGCCGCAGCAAGAACGCCGAAACCTACTGGGAGACCTGTTGCAGCTCCGTCACAACGGCAGCACACGCCCATTAAAACTTGAGGAGTGAGCGCCCAGCCTGCCGCCACCATCATGCCGCATGGTGCAGCAAAGACGACGGATGAAGTGCGTGCGAGCACCAGTAACAACCCTGGAGAAAGACGCATCAGCGAGACTCAGGTTGCGAGTCTGCTGCAGAAGATCGCCATATTGGAGGAGCAGATCAAAATTGCGAATTTGAGCGCGACGCCATCTTCGAGTGCAAGTGCAGTGAGGGAAACTCAAACAATGACGGGATCAGCGCCATCTTTATATGTGCCGTGCGTGAGTGCAAGTTTGAGTGATAACTTGACGCCAAATCTGCGCGCGTCACATGCAAGTGTGAGTGGCCTGTCGGTATCAGCGCCACCTTGCTACATGACCACCAGCCACGCGACGCCATATTATGGGCGTACGCTGGGCGTACGCAAGTTGCAGATTTGCCAGAGTTTGGAGGAAAGCCGGAAGATTGGCCGCTGTTCTTCTATGCTTTAACGGAGACACCTGCAGCGTAAGGATGCACCGACCTCGAGAACAACATGCGATTACTCAAGGCGAGACACGCCAGTACCCTGCTAGCTTATTCGACCGTCGTGCATTTCAGTAAGTGGTTGACTGAATTTGCAAACGTTATTTGCACAATATCCGACGTCGAGGTAAAGGAAACGCAGCGTCGACTGCTGCACGTAAGCACGGATCGACAGGAGCAAACCCGGATCAAACACTGCCCAATATGTGAGGGGCAACATAGCACGAGCAATTGAAAGGACTTTAAGAGAGCTTCCACTGCACCTAGATGGCGATACATTCAAGAGCACTGATTCTGCTTCTCATGTCTTCGTGATGGGCACATGGCTAGGAGCTGCCGTGATGACAACAGATGCAACGTTGATGGATGCCGAGGATGACATCACGCATTGCTACATGAGCCGGCTAGCAATTTTAGAAGATCTCCGCCGCCATTGAGTACCAGAGGCCAAAGTGAGGATCCGCATCCAGCGAACAGTAGCCGATACGGCCGAAGGTCACCGCCGAAGGATCCGCAGGCAGCGCGCTGTAGCCGTTACAGCCGAAGGTCACCGCCGAAGGAAGCGCCCCCAGAGAGGAATCTCAGCTGCGTCAACCCATAGAGACAAAGGCTGATCTTTTGTATACTGCCAGTTATGTTGCTTGGAGCAGGAGACAAGAGATCCAAAGACTGATCGATGAGCATCTTCCAATTAAGCAATACGATGGTGCAGTACCGAAGATTTTAATTGGATTGGATCACGCTCACCTGGGATGGCCTATGGAAACTAGGCAGCTTTCGAAGAAGGGGCTCTATGCATCGGTCACCAAGTTAGGCTGGCTGGTATTTGGTCCTACTGAGAAGCACGGAGGAGTGGCATCGCCAATGTCGTGCTATATAACCGTGTCACAGGAAGGCGTCAGGAAGGCGCCGCACAACTTGCAAGTGAAGCTCGCGTCGCCAGTTGCTGCCAGCGCAATCGCTAAATCATGGAAGATGCTCCAAGGCACTACGACAGAATTGGGTCGATGTTTCAGACTGGAGCCTTGTGGAAGAGCGACACTATCGTAATGACACGGAGCTACGATATGGCGCTCAAGTGAGTGGGGAGCATCGAGAAGAATATGAAGCGAGACGTTCAATTTGGCCTAGCATACAGGCAAATTATGAGGGACTACGTCGCCAAAGTATGCGCCCGACGCTTGAAGCAGGAGGAGATTATTCTAGTCCCGGATAGCTTCAACACTGAAAAGGAGAACGCAGCTGACGATGTGACGAGGGCTCAGTCTGAGTGCAAGGAGGCCGAGTATCTGCCCTATCTGGACGAGAATGGAGTGCTGCGCGCATATGGCAGAGTTGACGCAGCTCTTTGCAGGCCATACAGCGCAAGGAGGCCGATCATTTTGGCCCACCGGCGCCCATCCAATCACGGAGGAGTTTTAAAGAGAATGGTGCAGTGCGTCAAAGGTGTGCTGCATCAAAGATGGTGCCTTAGGAGCACATGTTGCAGAGCTTCCTGATAGAGGCGGAGAACGTGGTCAACTCTCGCCCTCTTACACACTTGCCGTTCGCAGTTGACGGGGAAGCCCCTTTGACGCAAAACGATTTGCTAAAGGGTGCAGCTGAAGCACCGGATACGTGAGGCATTGACAGCAGGCAGGAGAAATGCACCACGAGGAAGCAGTGGCACATTGCCCGACTGATGCGGGATAGATTCTGGACGAGATGGGTCCCGGAGTATTTGCCTACACTCGTTCGGCGCGAGAAATGGTGCAGGCACCGAACCGATGCGTGTAGGAGATGTTGTTCGTTTGTGATCCAGCCATGCCACGCCGAGAGTGGCGCAAGGGTATCGTCGAGAATTACACTGGAGTTGATGGAGTGCCTCGATATGCCAGCGTACGCGTCACAGACGACAACCTAGCCAGAGTAATATGCGTCCCGTCTCCAAGCTATTTGTGCTAGAGTTTGAGTGAAGCGGTCGCTTCACTAGGGTGGGAATGTCGCAGGACTGTATTCGATATTTTATTTTAAGGCTATGTTATAAGTTATCGGTAGTTTAGCATTTTTGGTGTCAAACGAAAGGGTCACACTTGTTAGTATATAAACAAATGAATTTGCATAAATTAGGCGTGTAAGTCAAGACACTAAGTCACTTTTTAAAATGCAATAACGCCCGCGGGCGCTATTTTATATTTTTTGCTTATAGTCGGCGCGCATTTAAAAAAATCTTAAATAGAAGGCGTTTTAAGATGCATTTAGAGATACAAATTAGTTAAGAGTCTTAATTAGATGTCTCTAATATTAATACAAAATGTCAATATTACGCAACAATATGAAAAATATCTAAACACTTTAATATTTTGTGAAGTTTCCATTCCGAGAACTAGAGGAATAATCGAACGGAATCGGCGACTGCGCAACGGGTTGTGGAAATAGCCATTTTTCAGAAAATAAATTTTTGCCTGAATCGCGCGATTTTTTGCAAAATAAATTTTTGTCTGCAACATAAATAAATTGAAATATAGAGATTTAGTAAATTTATAGTCACTTTATTGGAACATTTTTAATTTGCTTTCAGCTATTTGTCTGCAATATGGGCAGAGCAATAGAGAGCCATTTGCGATTCTTGGTGCACTTTACAAGTTTTAAGAAGTCGCGGGCGTTATGTCACTTTCAAGAGTGTCATTAGGCCCTCGGGCGCTGTGACACTTTTAAAAGTGTAATAACGCCCGAGGGCCTTATGACGTGATTTGACGTGAAAGCAGAGCCTCTGTCAGATATCATGATTTCCAAAAACTTCTGACCCGGTCTCGATCTTCTTCAACGTCTCTTCACCACTGGTTGTCTTTGTGGGGAAAAGTCATACAAACTTTAAAAATGCGTCCACTATTGCAAATATATATTTGTACTGCTTTGCAGTAGCATCCATGGGATCCAAGCGATCCAGAGGCAGTGTATAAAGTGGCGTATGCAATGCAATTTAGGAAGCCTTCCTTCATTCCTAGCTTTTTGTTAAAAATGATACACTTTACGCAGTTCTTGAAAAGCTGCTGTACCTTTTGCTGAAGATGAGGAATCCAATAAGACTGCTGAATGGCGCGTATAGTTTTTTGACAGCAAAGTGACCTGCGTTGTGGGCGTCTGCTATGACTTCCTTTTCCATCTGCTTAGGAACCACGAGAAGATCGTTTCCGTTCACTTCCTTAGAGATCAGACAACCTTTCACTTTGTATCCCTCGAATGGACGACTTGCGAGAATCTCCGACACTGCCTTCAGCATCTCGTCATTGACTTGAGCGTTTTTGATGCGTGAAGTGATCTCTATTGATGCCAGCATTACTCGATTAGGATAGCGACTTAGGCAATCCACATGCTTTAGCCTTTCGCCTGGTCAAAGTCTTGCAGATAAATAATCCAAAAGTGTACAGGGTGGAGTTTGCCATCTGACCACTGCAACAGCACTGATGCAAATCCGTCTTTTGATGCATCTGTATGCACCTCGGTCTTAGCACCTCTGGCGTACAACTTCAAACCCGGTTCTTTGGTCAATGCATCCTTTAAAAGCTGAAATACTTTCAACTGAGGTTCAGCCATTTGAAATACGGCATCTTTCCACAGCAAATCCGTTAACGGTCGCACAATCTTGGATTAATTTAGCACAAATTTTCTAAGAAATCCCTTCATTCCCAAAAATGCTTTAATCGCTCTGACGTTCTTCGGCACTAAGAATCTGCTGGCTGCTACCGTCTTCTCTTCTCCAGGCCACACGCTTTCATTCTCGATGCAGTGGCCCAAGTAGTAACTTTTTGTCTGCAAATGGCATTCTTGCCACTTTATTTTCAAGCCAAATGCTGCTACTTTCTCGAGCACGAGTGCCATCTTTTCTAGACAATTCTCTGCGGTATCTCCGTGAATAATTATATCGTCTATACACAAATCTAGTACATTCCTGTTGATCAGCTCTTGAAATACGTAATTTATATAACGTATAAAAACTGTCGGCGAATTATGAAATCCAAAACGGAGCTTTGTTGAATTCGTACAGTCCTGACTTGATGAAAAACGCTGTTTTTTTTTAATACTCTCCTCTATATGCACATACAGCGAAATACTTCGCTGTCTGCAGTTTTTCCAGGACATCAGCGATAACGGGAACTGGAAAACAATCATTCAACACCATTGAGTTAAACTTTCTGAAGTCAACGCAGATTCGGCGAGTACCATCATTTTTGTTTACAAGCACTAGACGGCTAGCATAGTTCGATGAGGACTGCCGTATGATTCCAGCTGTTAACCATTTTTCAATCCACGCTTCGACATCTTTTTCTTCAGCAATTGCGACTCGACTCGGGTACCGATAAAATGGAGTTATCTCGCCATCCGGAAGAATTGTCAGCAACGTCTGCTACAGCGTCCGCAAGCTTATAGTTGTCAATCAGTTTTAGTACGTCCTTTGCATATTGAGGAGGAACATCGATATTAGTATTTGTATCGACCACGTTATAAATATTTATCTGATTTGTCTTCTGACCTTTTCCCCCTGCGGGGAAGAAAACTTGTATCCTTCCGCTGACGACGACAGATTGAATTTGCAGACGAAGTCGAATCCCAGCAGCGTGTCGTATTCAATGTCTTCATCCGAAACGACTATGAATTTCTGTAAGGTCGCCCCTTTATCGACTGCAATATCTGCCGCAAAGCAGCCAACTGGGCTTGTGATCTTATTGCCAAACCCACGCAGCTTTGACATAGAGCTTTCTAGCTTGACATCAGGAATATTGTTAAAGATGCACTTCCTCATAATTGATACATCAGCTCCAGTATCCACCAGTCACTGCACCTCAACGTTATTTATTATGCGATTTACATTACAAATGACTTGAATATAAACGGCTGATCCAGGGCAATTCTTTGATATATGGCCCTCTTTGTTGCAACGAAAGCATTTGGTAGCAGCCTTACAATCCCTGAGCAAATGATCGGCGGATACACAGTTATAAAAATGACTCTCTCATTGGTTTCAGTTCTCTGCTTTTGTTGACTCGGCACTTTTGATTTTTACCTGTATCACGGTCAAACATCTCATACTGCTCCTGCAGCTCTCTAAAAGACTTGCAACTGTAGAGCGTATATTTGAAGTCGCTTTTCAACTGTAGACCGTCTACGATGTAACGAATTACAGGTTAGGCATCCACATTGCCAACAGCCGCAATCTTTCTCATCCGCAGAAGATATTCGTGAAATGATTCCTGCGTCTGCTTTTTACGATCACGTAGCTTTGCGTGCACATCCGCGCTGTTGAATTTACGGCTGAACTCATCTTCCAACAGCATCCGCAGCTCAGAATACTGGTGTACTCGAGTAGACTCCAAAAATAATTTGGCCGTTTTCGTCATCTTGCTTATTGTTTAGGTCGTAAGCTTCAGCGTTCATCTCGAAGCTTTCAAACCAATGCTGGAGCAGAATGGATTCTCCGTCAAACTCTGGTATGATTTTTGAAAAACTTTCTGCGTTCATTTTGCAACTGCTTCTGTTCTGCTCGTCAGCACCGAATTTTAAAGCAAGCAGCTGAACAACTTGACTTTGCTTGTTCCTGGCATATCATCCGTTGTGAGCGTATCATCCATTTTCGGGCTTTCCGATTGCTTAACTGCCGATCTCGTGTAGTGTACTTTCGGTGATACTTCCATCTTCTTACTGACTCCGGCAACTGTAGTCTGCGGCATGTGACCACTTTTAGGCAATGAGATTTCAAACTTTCGATACAACTTTGAGAAAATTCGGGACAAGTTCAACCAAATTGCACTTTTCAGACTAGGAAGAGCCCCCAAATGTGAGTTGGGTTATTAAATCAGAGTTTATTATAAAGAATAAAACGAAAAGAATTCAAGATTGATTCTGTAATAGTAAATATTCTACTGCGTTTTCTGCTGACGAATTTTCTTCTTTCACTGCGTAGTTTTTTCTGCGTTTGATTTTTTCTGAGTGCTTCTTCTTCGGCGTCGTTTTCTCCAGTGTTGGTCTAATATTCTGATAATCCAAAAATCGTTTAAAGCTACTGCGCAATAGTGTTATCAGCTGTTGTATTCGGCTGTTCTTAATCTGATGTTAATTATCTGCTTATCTGCTGTTAACTATCTGCTTTACTGCTGCCGTTCTGCTGTGGGTTCTGTTGTGGTTCTGCTGTGGGTACTCTACCATATCTTACATACATATTTCACTTTATTAATGTACATTCATTGTATTTTATACGGATAATAAGCATCCATTTTTAACAGATCCTTCAATACAAATTAAAAGTAATGAGATCAATTTTCAATAAGGAGGTCAATATAAAAAATAAATAACAGTTAATTTGAGAAACGGTGATTGCTTCTTCATTATTAATTTATTCATTATTTAATTTAATATTTTATTTTCCAATTTGTTTCTTAAGGGATTCATTTTAAATTTTACTCCAGAAAAGAGGCTTTCGATGGTAACTTGAGTGGGTGGCTCTTTTTGTAACCTATTATATAATTGGGGAAAAAGGGTATAACGAATTTTTTTTATGATTCGATAGCCAGTAGCCAGAATTATAATCGATGCAGAAGGGAAAATTTATTAATACATTATAAATTGTATTTGAAAAATTATAAATGATTAAAACACGTCAACCTTTTCTTTACGTTAATTAGGATCTACCATCAAAGTAATTCTAAATAAATCTGTTACCCAATCTAACGTAAAGAATTTGGATCTACAAAATTTTAATCTTTATAACTTAAAATCACATTTATTGCCGAGTGCTAAACTGTGTATTGGTGTTAAAGCCCAATAGTATATTGAAAGAAAGTGCTTAGATATTTCCAATAATAAAAAAATAAAATAATTATAATAACAAGTCGATAAGTCGAGCGCGCGCAACAGAAGGAAACCCTGTGCAGGTCGTCAAAGAATAGTATGTTTATCAAGAGAGAGTTCTCAGTTGACTAAACCCCCGTGTTTTATTTCTGCTTTTCAAATTTATTTTGTCTTGTGCTTATATACATACATATATACATTCATATAAATTAAATATTGTTTGCTTATTGTGCACCTTAATTAAAAAAGTACTAACTGCTGTGTAAAGTGTAATCAATTGGTGTATTGTAAGTCTACAAATCCCTGTTTAGTTTTATTTAATTTGCTTAATTATTTTTGGAATCTTCCTTTCTTCAACTGTTTGTGTGTGCTTGTTTGTGAATTCGTTTTTGTTTTGCACCTTGCTCTCACAAGTTGTTGAAGTTCGCGCTCCTGCTTTGATTTGAGCGCCCAACGTCATTTCTTTACTTTCATAAATATTTACAGTTTTCGACGCTTCCCTTGCTAACAAGTGTTTGTGCGTTTGTCGTTTGTGCTTTTGTTTTGCACTGCGTTCTCACAAGCTACTGTTGCTGCTGTCATATTTCTTTTGCTCAGAGTTAAGATTGAGTGTTTTTGGGATATTTTCGCGCGCCTTATTCGTTTACTTTTTTTCACTGAACCCCTATAGGAATATGTCGTGCTTCAAGAAAACCTGCACTTTCAAACGTGCTGACGATTCGGTTCAGCCACAGTTTGTGCACTGCTGGTTGTGTGATAATGTCATACACGCTAAGTGTTCCGGGCTCTTAGGTCGGGACTGTGATAAGGTTACTGCCATCCCTAAAATAGATTGTGGTGACTTAAAATCTTCTAGCCCTATGTGTAGCGACATACAATTTGATTTCTCCAGAATGTATAATTCTGGGAGGAATCAATTCCTGAAAATACATAGTATAGCTAAGCGTCTCTCGGGTGATTTTGATTCAAGTCTTGAGTTGTTTAATCAATTCAAATTTGAAACTACACTTAACTCCGTTTCGAATACCCAATTCTTAAGTGTTCCTAATATCCAGACGCCTTTGACACCACTGGCAACTCCTCAACGCCTGACAGTAACGTCAATGTTGTCCCTCTCACCCTCTCCAGGTAATCTAACCCTAGATGCCTCCCCTGTGCCGTCTACTTGTGGTCTGACTATATCCTTAGTTGATACAACCCCTATACAACTTACCGAACCTTTGAGGCGGGTTGTATCTAGTCGAAAAGGTAGAACCTCTCGAAACTCGCCCCTTAAAGAAAATAATACTAATAGTACAGTTTCTTTGCCTCAAGCACCCATACTTAATGTTGTTGCGCCACGTAAGCAAGTATTTGTGTTCAGACTATCCTCGGACACTACTTGTGAATCTGTTGCAGCATTCATTGCTAGTAAGTGTACAGCTAATGTTTCCGTTACGAAATTCAATTTTACCACGCCTCGCGAAATAGCTTCCTTCAATATACGTGTGCCTCACGACACTTTTGCAGTCATGTGTGATCCAAAATTCTGGCCACCGCAAATGACTGTTCATGAGCTTAAACCGAAAAGGCGATCTGAACCTTTGCATATTTCCCTTCCAGCTAATAGTTTTGCCTCATCAACCAGCAATATCCCAAAATCTTAATCCCTATTAAATACCAGAATCTTAGAGGCCTTTTATCTAAACTTAAATTCCTATTTTTGAGCAGCTTTTAATTTGAGTCTGGCATTATCGCTTTATCTGAGACTTGGATAACGCCAACAGTATCTGATTGCGAAATTTTGACAAACAGCTATTTCATCATTATATATGATCGATTGATGAGGTGGTGGAGTATTGATTGCCATCACATCAATCTTAAATCTGAACGGATTCCCTTCACCGTTCCTACTGATGTTGAAAATGTTGCTGTTAAAGTATCGTTTCCATATCAATAAATTTTTGTTACTTGCTCCTATATTCCACCATCTTCTGATATTCAAGTTTATATGCAATATATTGCTTGTTTAAAGGAAGTCTTCATTCAAGTGAGAGACAACGACCTTTTTATTGTGCTGGGCGATTTGAATTTGCCTTATATTTCATGATCTTTCTTCAATAGCGCAAACTATCTTCTTCCTACAAATCAGCATGATTTCTTTGATTGTGCTTTTGTTTTTCATTATTTCAAATGAACTCTGTCAAGAATCACTTGAATAGGATCCTTGATCTGGTGTTTATCAATGACTTTGCAAATACTGTCATCTCTAGGTCATTTCCCATTATCAGTCCCTGAAGACTTACATCATCCTGCTCTAGAAATTTCCATTTCAATTTCTAGGCTGCAGGAAATAAGGCCCCAATGAAATAAGGCCCCAAAAGAGGAAATGAAATAAGGCCCCAAACTTGGGGTGTTATTTCATAATGAAATAATACCCCAATTTCAAATATGAAATAAGGCCCCACAGCGATGAAATTTTTTTTTTTTTTTTTTTTTTTTAATAATGCTTTGCTATTTATTTATTGAATCTTCTCTGGGGAGACTAACAATAAGTTTATCAAATCTTAAAAATAATGCGTTAGATAACAGCCGTGTTGACTGAATCCGAGTTAAAGGGCCCTAATGGATTATTGCTGGGCTGGTAGGTCGTTGCGTTGGAGGCGTGTTCGGTTGCACACCAGAGATAAGCACCTTGCAAGATGATTTGGGTGCAAAGATAGTTTCTGGTGGTAGTTTGCTTTTTGTTGAACTATTTCATCTTTTACGGGTAGAATGTTTAGATCTCTATGAATGTTTTCGTTCCGAACATACCATGGCGCCCCAGTGATGGTTCTCAAGATTTTGGATTGTTGGCGCTGTATGATGTCAATGTTGCTGCTACTCGCATTTCCCCAAAGCTGCGAGCCGTAGGTCCAGATTGGTTTTAGAGTGGAATTGTAGAGTAGGACCTTGTAGTCCAAGCATAGACGGGATCGAGAATTTATAATCCAATGGAGGCTATTAGCTTTTAGTTTTAGGTGCATTTTTTTAGCTTCGATGTGTCTCCGCCAGGTAAGTCGCCTATCAAGGTGTATGCCAAGATACGTCACTTCATCAGCTTGGGGGATCTGCGTATTGTATAACGTTAGCGGAGGGCAAGTCTGCCTATTAAGAGTAAACGTAACATGTTTACACTTTTGCTCGTTTATTTTAATACGCCAGTCTGATAGCCACTTCTCCACCACCACCAGGTGGTCAGCTAGTTGTGCTGTAGCTTGTATTGGACATCTAGAGCGACTTAAGATAGCGGTATCGTCAGCAAATGTAGATGTTGTCAGTCGCTCGTTTATGGGTATATCCGCCGTGAATAGAACATAAAGGGTTGGCCCCAGTACGCTGCCTTGAGGAACTCCAGCTTCTATACTGTGGTCGTCGGATGTAGTAGCGTTGCATCTCACTGCGAAGACTCTGTTGTAGAGGTACGACTCAAATAGCTTATGAGTATGTTCAGGCAGTAGTATTTTGATTTTATACATGAGACCTTCGAGCCAGACTCGGTCGAATGCTTGAGAGACGTCGAGGAATATCGCACTGCAGTATTCCCGATTTTCGAATGCAGTACGTATTGCTGATGTTATTCGGTTGACTTGCTCGATAGTTCCATGGTTCTCCCTGAAGCCAAATTGATGCGATGGAATTACATTGTTTGTCCTCAGGTATGGGATTATCCGCGCAAGGAGGCATTTTTCAAGCAGTTTTGACAAGCACGAGAGTAAGCTTATCGGTCAGTACGATGATGGTATTGTGTGGTCTTTTCCTGGTTTCGGTATCATGATAATGGTCGATTTTTTCCATTTTTTTGGAAAGTATCCAAGTCTTGTAATTGCGTTGAAGAGCTTACAAACGAGGCAGATAGCGCAGTTTGGAAGTTCAATTATCATTTTTGGAGTTATTAGATCACAACCTGGTGATTTTTTTGGTTTCAGTTGTTCTCTGATGACTTTTGCAATCTCGTTAGGCAGAAACTCAATTGGCTCAGTCTCAGTTTGGCTACTAGTTGGTAATGCGTCCAGTTCAAATGAATTAGTTGCGGGATTTGGCTGGAACACATTTCGAAGGTGAGAAGCAAATGTGTTGGCTCTGTCTTTGTCGCTGCGGGCCCAGCTGCCTGAAGAGTTTCTTATTGGAATGACAGGTTCGGTCGGTGCGCTAAGATTTGGATGAGCCCTCCACAGCGGATTCTTTGTGCTGGTTGGCGATAGTTGCTCTATGTACCAACGTTGAGCGTCTTCTTCGTCTTGTTTTAGAGCCTTGGTGAGTCTGCGAGTGGCTTCTTTGAGGCGTTGTTTTGAAGATGGCGATCTGTAGGTCTGCCAATCTCGTCGCAATCGTCGTTTTTGCAGAACAAGTTCTTCAATTTGCCGATTGGTTCTGTTCTGGCTGGACTGCGCAGATATCCCTTGCGGTGTTGAAGTTTTGGCTGCTGCTACGAGTACAGATTCCAGAGCATCAACAGAGCAGTCGATGTCCTCTTTGATGTTGAGCTGCGGGGTTAGCTGAACATGGGAACTAACATATTTCTTGTATTTAAGCCAGTTGGTTCTGTGCGTTGTCAGCCTATGAGGATGCTCTATGATTTGCGGGCGTTGGAGAAGATTTAGTAGCACCGGGGAGTGATCGGATGATAGGTCCGAAAGTGATTCGGCACTTATCAGATTGCGTAGAATGTTCTTCGTGACTGCGAAGTCAATTAGATCTGGTAGCTTTCTGGGGTCTGCTGGCCAATATGTAGGCCTACCTGGGGAAACGTAGTCCAGTTTGTTGTTTGGTTTGATGATTGCGTTGTATAACTGCTTTCCTTTGGGGGTCACAAGGCGGGATCCCCAGTGCGTGTGCTTGGCATTGTAGTCTCCTGCTGCTATAAATCGCTCCCCTAGAGTATTGTAGAAGTCCATGAATTGACCCTCAGAGATTGTGAAGCGAGGTGGGCAATAAACAGCGGCAATGGTGAGATTGCCGTTACCCGATTGTACGTTTATGGATGTAGATTGCAAATAATTTGTTGCAAACCTTTTATGAAAATGGTGCTTGATGCGGTTTCTGATTAAGATGCCGGATCCACCGTGAGCTTTGCCATCCGGATGATCTGTACCGTAAAACAAATACCCTCGAATTTGGAAGTTGTATTTGCATGTGAGGTGTGTCTCTGCGAGCAGCATCATGTCGATATGTCGGTCGTACAGGAATTGTGTTAGTTCAAGTTTGTGCCGTGAAACACCATTGACATTCCACAGAGATATTCGTAGAGACTGTTGAGATGCAAGCATCTGTATCAGTATGTTTTGATTTTGCATGAGGGTTTGCAAAGTTGTTTTCATGAATGACATGAAGTCCATCATATTTTGTTGCAGAGAAAAGATCATGGCTTCAATGTTGTTTTGTGGCTGCCCCGTGGGCTGGTGAGAGTTTACCATATTTGGCTCTACCTCAGATAAATGTGGAATCGCTGTTGTGTGGCTTGAGTTTTCTAGTCCTGTTTTTAGAGCGCTTGCAAACGAGGTGCCTTTGATAGTGTTTGCGGGACCAAATGAAGATCTTGCTGCTTTAGCGAAGAAGACGTCAGGTGTAGTTTGGGATGGTATAAATACATTTGGTGTGTTCTGGAAGCGTGTCGTTGTCGCTCGTCGGATTCGGCTTTTTAACTCTTTGTAAACTGGGCAGCCTCTGTAGTTTGCTGTGTGATTTCCTCCGCAGTTACCACACATTTTTGCACTTGGGTCTTTTTTGTTAGCAGGGCAAGGGTCAGAGCCATGAGAGTCTCCGCAAGCTACACAGACTGGCCGAAGAGTGCAGTAGGATCGTGTGTGTCCGTATTCTTGGCAATTTGTACATTGCACTGGTCCATTGCGCTTGTGTGGTTCTTCGACAGTGATCCTGCGATGCAACAGGAACTGCAGCTTGTAGATTGGATGTACTTCGTTTTTCTTCAATGTTTTATTGTCTGGCTCAAGCTCGACCTTGAAGAGTGGTTGCGGCTTCTTATTTTTGTTGATAATATTTGTCACCTTCTTGGCGAGAAAACCATTTTCATGTAGAGCTTCTGTGATTTCGACAGGCGTTACCTCTGGTTCTATGCCCTTAAGTACCACTTGAAAGCCCTTACTGCTTTTTAGTTGGTATGTGTAATAGTTCTTCTTAGTGTCATTTAGGTATTTTGACACTATTCGGAAATGCTCCCCAGTTTTTATTTGTAGCTTGGTTTCACGGATATTCCCTTTAGTGAGTGAAATAACATGAAAGTTGTTATTCCCGACCAGCTCAACAATTTTGTTAACAAGTGCGTTGGAAATCTCCTCCCGAATGTATATTGGTGGTGGCTTTTGTTTCTTTGGGACCTCTTGTCCAGCATCGGGTTGACGAGTCTCAACATCAGCCAGAATGGAGTATCTATTAGAGTTTAGAGTCTCAGGAGTTTCGCTGACATTATTTGCACGGTTAATTTTTGATTTGTTTACATCCTTTGCCTTTTGTGGGCTGAGTTTGCGCTTGATTTGGATGTAGCGATCCATTCCAGTCTGCACAGCCGGTCCCGTTTTCTTGGCTTGAGTTGGTTTCATTGTTTGCGTGTTGTTGTAATTGCCGGTATTGCCACTTGAGCTTGAAAATGATAATGTTGTTGTAATTTGCGCTTGCGCTGCAGAAGTTGAGCGCGCAGTCGTTATCGCATTGTTGGTGACAGAAACCGTTGTAGTTGTTAATGTTGCTGCGGTTGCTGAAGTCAAAGAGGTCACTGTACTTGCTGTTGGTGCGGCGTGTGTCGAAATTATTGCATTCGACGTTGTTGGAGAGCTGCACTGCGAACTCCATGACGTGGAAGGCACAGTTAGTAGAGCCGGAGAGCAAGAACGTGCTCTCTGGTTGCCTATGGTCAAGAGAGCTGGATTGCTCTGAATTGATATTTTTTCAGCCTCGTTGTCGCGGGTTGAGAAATATGAATAAAATCCATTTCGTTGATCGATGGAGCTTCTACGCTCTTTCATTTGTTCATTGCTCATTATGAGCGGTTTAATCGTGGCACTTTTTATAACTATGCACTTGTTTTTTCACATAAAACAGAATTTTCTTTGATGATGAAATAAGGCCCCAAAAAAAATGAAACAAGGCCCCAAACTTGGGGTGTTATTTCATTATGAAATAACACCCCAATTTCAAAAATGAAATAACGCCCCAAGTTTTGTTGTTGTTTTGTTCATTAAAACAAAAAATAACGGAAATACCTAAACAATAAATTTGAAATTATTATTAAATTTGGATATATAGTAAAATTAACGATCTATAACTTTAAAAAATAATGAAAATTTGATACAAAAAATCGCGCGATTTTTCGTATCAAATTTTCGCCTGCGGCGCTAAGATTGAAAATTTGTTTAAATTCAAATATTTTAATTACCTCGTCAAAATATTGAACTTAGATGCCTAGGAGTTGGTTAAAGCAACCTTTGGGAACCATTTTAAAAGTTCCGCCCATTAAATATCTTCTATTCTGTGGTGGTATATTTTCCTAAAGAAAATGAAATAAGGCCCCAAAATTTAGTATTGGGGCCTTATTTCCTTAAAAAAATTGGGGTCTTATTTCATAATGAAATAAGACCCCAATTTTTTTTAAGGAAATAAGGCCCCAATTAAGGAAATAACACCCCAAATTTTATAAAAATCGTTGTTGTTATTTCCTGTATAATTTTTTGGGACCTCATTTCATTTTTTTTGGGGCCTTATTTCATTGGGGCCTTATTTCACAGAGCCCAATTTCTAAGCCCGTTAAACCGCTTTTACTAAGTAAACAAGTGCCACATCGCTGTTTTCGCAAAGGAAATTATTCATTGCTTAATGAACTTATTCTTGCAGTCGACTTTTAGAAAATGCGGATGATATTAATTGTGAACTTAATATTTTCTAAATGACCTTAAACACACCATTGTTGTGTTCATCAAAGCCCCCTTGGTTTACACATAGACTCTCTTATCAAAAAATATGAAATCCGAATATTTCAAAAGTTTAAGAAGTCTGGTTTAAGTTTTGACTGGTCTAAATAATTTGTGGCCAAGTCGAACTTCACTCTACTAAATTCTAGTTGCTACGAGAACTATATAGCTCATTGCAAGAGACAGCTTGCCCGTGACCCTAAACAATTTTATAATTTTGTTAACTTGAAGCTTAAATCTCCGAATTTACCTTCCTCTTTTTTTCTTGGGACTGATAAAGCCAGGGACGATTCTGCAGCTGCTGAACTATTTGCTACATTTTTCCAATCAACCTGTTCTCCTATTTCCCTCATTAACTCTTCTTATCCTTATAACATAATATCCTCTAATAGTATATTTGCTCCTCATATCTCTTACAACACGCTCTTCTCTTTTATTATGTCTTTAAAATCTACTTTATTTTCCTGGGCCCGACAACATTTCTAGTTGTGTCTTTAAGGAGTGCTGTACTTATTATACCGCACCGTTGCTAAAGCTTTTCATGCTATCCCGGGAATCTTGAGTATTTTCACATCTTTGGAAAGAATCCTATATCATCCTTCTCCACAAAAAAGGTGGTAAGTCTGACATTTCAAATTACAGAGGTATTGCAAAGCTATCAGCTATACCAAAACTTTTTGAAAAAGTCCTTGTTTCGTCTTTGCAATATCTCTGTAAATCAATTATTTTTCCTGTCCAACATGGCTTTGTAAGGGGTATTTTAAAAGAAAAGCCAAACTGATGTTATTTATACTGACTTCAGTAAAGCCTTTGACTCTGTGAACCACAACCTATGAGTTCACAAATTTGAATGTATAAGTTTCCCTCTCGCCTTTTTAAGTTGGATATCCACCTACTTAAAAGGTAGAACCCAAAAAATGCTCCTTAGATCTACCGTTTCTAGTTCGGTTCACGTTACTTCTGGTGTACCTCAAGGTAATTACTTGGGACCTTTATTTTTTACTCTTTTCATTAACGACCTTTCCTCCATCCTATCTCATTCTTATGTATGCAGATGATGTTAAGCTTTTTTTCTCTTACACTGATCCCCTACTTCATTATCGTCTACAAGACGATTTAATGCTTTGCAATTATGGTGTTCGCCCAATAAATTGTATCTTAATTGTATCTGAATTGAGTCTGTTCAAAAGCAGTTTTTGCTTTATGCCCAACGTGGTTTAAATTGGGATCCCAACCTTCGTTTACCATCGTACTCCAGTAGACTTCTTCTTCTGAATCCATCTTTAGTCAATCGTAGAAAAACTATTGGTGTGATTTTTCTTCACAAATTAATTATTGGCGAGATTGATTCTAGTTTCCTTTTAACTCAAATAACTTTTTCGGTCCCTCTTAGGCCCACCAGAAATTATCAGCCTTTAACCCTTCCGACATTCACTACTGATTATGCTTTACACAGATCGATTCGTGTCATATGTACATATTATAATAGTCTTTGCCACGTTATATCTGCAGAACTCTCTCTCACCAATATTAAACACTCAATATTCCTTTTCCTTTCGAGGAATCCTTAAGCGTACTAAATAAAATACTTAAATATAACTAATAATATATTAACTAATACTCATCCTAGGTATCAGGTACTTACAACTTTTATACTAATACTACTATTATTTTTTATTAAAATACTAACTCTTATATTAATTATTAATTTAAATTTATACTTATACCAATACTAAATTTAATAATAATTTTTCTGGGGTTTTCCCCCAAATCCTTGCAACAAATGTTGGATCATTTAAAGTCATAATATTGTTTACGCCTTTAAAGCGTTCTTAAATTTTTAGACCCTTTACTTTAAAAAAGTAAAACGGGTCTATTAAGTTTGTCAAAAAAAAAATGTGCGTAACAGGTTGAAGGAAGTCCGGCAGAGCCCATAAAGTATATATATTCTTGATCAGCATCACCAGCCGAGTCGATATAGCCATGTCCGTCTGTCCGTCTGTCCGTTTGTCTGTCTGTATGAACACCTAGATCTCAGAGACTATAAGAGCTAGAGTCACCAAATTTGGTATGGTGGTTCGTCTATGGCATAAGCAGATCAAGTTTATCTTAAAATTTTGACAAGCCCCCTTCCGCCTCCGTAAATCGAGAACAAAATTTTGTAAAGCCCATAAAACAAAAAATATTAAAGCTAGAGTCCTGAATTTTAGCACACAGGACGGGTTTCAGGGTCCTAACGTATCCTGAAAATTTCGCGATCGGATAGTAATCTCGGAAGATATTAAAAAAAAAACTTAAAATCCCATATAATGGGATTTCATCGCGATCGGATGATAAACTCGGAAGTTATTCAAGACTTAATATCACTTAGAGTCGGGTCAAAGGAAGAAGAAGAGCATGTTGACGTTACAACGCGCTATGGGAACTATTAGTGGTACTCTTATTTCCATTTTGAAGAATAAGTAAAGGGACTCTCATAGTCGACTTCGACTGTAACCTTTCCGACTGGTTTTTTTTGTAGTTTTCATTTAAATTAATATTTAGTTTTAAAAATAATTTTAATTGTAAATTTTGTAATCTTATATTTAATTTTAATATAAAAATTATTCCATAATTTCTTGTCGACGGTTTTAAGTCGTAATAAATAAATAAATGTATGATGAAGAGAATCAAATGACTCATTTGAACGATAGGGCACTTAAATGACTCAAATCACTAAGTAAATAACCTATAGAGAACCCATTTCATACATTGCCACTGTACAGCCGAAACTGCCAGCGACCCGGACACCTCCAAAAATCCGAAAAATGCGAAAGAGACACTCGAGAGAGACACTCGCTTCTTCGGAATCATTTGACGAGACCGAATTAGTCGGCAGCAAGAGCTCGTAGAGGCCACAGCAAAGCGAGAGCGGAGAACGCCGCGACGCATGCTGTGCGATATGAGCATTTATGTATGTGTGAATATATGTGTACAGTGTTTGCATATGTATGCATGCTTTTGTTTTCAAACTTCACGTAGTCGAAACTTTCTCTGCTATGAGAACTTTCTAGTTCGTGGCAATAAATAGTTTTCCCGTGACCCCAAACAATTTTATAAATTTGTTAACTTGAAGCGTAGGCTGGCAATGGACTCTGCATTATCCCGATCGATCGGGTGATGCATAGTCACTTGATCGACCGAGGTATTGCGGAGTCTAGCTGAGGCGGCGGTCAGGAAATTTCAGTCGGTTAGGAAACTAATCGATTGAGTGTACTGAACGCTACCATGGTTTAGAGGTGCCTGGCGGATAGGCCTAAAACGCTATGGGGCGGTTCCCAAGAATAAAATTAACCAACCCCCCCCCCCTGGAAGGAAGATAAGAATGCAACTCGGGCTGGGATGTCAGCCCAAACGTCGGTGGAAGTCGTGACTGCTACCACCGGCGGGCACGGTGAGGAGCAATCCTCTCTGCGTGTCGCCAGCGGTCACTCTGCAGCGAGCGAAGTCTGCTTCGACGGCAGGAAGGCGTCGATCTGGAGCCAGTGGCCACCAAATCAGAATTCCTGTTCACAGACCCGACCATAACGGACCACGAGCGCTAGCGCTTGCTCGTATGCCGTTGGAGGACGAGCCACAGATCAGGAGGCACGATGAGGTGACTAAAGCTGACACGGTCACGCCGGAAAGCAACGTCGAAATGGAGGACCTCCGACGCAAACAGCGCTCAGGGTACAAGGCCTCACTCAAGTTCCTTAGGGGACTTGAAGGCCGCAATCCAGAGTCGCTGAACGCGAAGGAGAGGAAGCTGAAGAAAAAGCACGAATACAACGTAAGACGGTACGAGAAGCTTACCGAGTCCGGTAACACACAAAACCTCTCGCACAGTACAGTAGTGCAGTCAGCGGAACCAGTGAAGAAGACTTCCCAGCAGGTGACTGAGGCTCTTTCGAAAAGGGAGGCAATACCTTCCAACTCGAAGCCAGCAGCATCACCTACAGGGAAGTCCAACTCAGGGAAAGATCCCTCCAAAGCTGCGCCGACCACACCCCCCTAAAAGGGGAGAACGGAAGGCAAATATAGCAGCAAAACCTCTGTCACTAAGCGGCAGAGGTCGGACGACTCCGCAGAAGCTTCAGAGAGCAAGCGGATGTGTCCAGAAGGAATTCTGGCCAGCTTAAGCTTGAAGCCAGAGCTTCAGGTGGCCATTATCGACAGAAGCGACCCGGAAGGGAAACTCACTGCTGGTAATTGGCTCACCTTAGAGAAGTCCATTAACCAGGCCCTACATGATGCCATGTTCCGACCAGAGAATCCGTTCCTGGCCGAGTTCGATGGCATCAAGTGGTATAAGGGCGCTAAGGCAGTGGCTTGTGCCAACGAGGAATCCTTGCGGTTTCTCAAAGACACAATCCAAAGCTTTGGTGAACTTTGGCCTGGTGCGAAGATTGACGTCGTTCCCACGGATCTCGTCCCTGAGCGAACGATCATTAAGGTTTGGATCCCACCTCCGATAATGGAGGATCGAACCATCCTTAACATGATCAAGCGCCAGAACGAGGACTGCGTCACCGGGGACTGGACGATCAAGAGAGGACTGGCCCGCGACAAGGGAAACGGCAAGGATCTCTGGATCAGCATTGGTGCAGAGTCCAGGAGCCAAATCCTGAAGAAGCAAGGCCACTTGAAGCTGGGTCTAGGATGCATCAGAGCATACATCCCTGGACCAGACGGAAAGGATGCTAGGTCAGCCGGAAAATCTTAGGGTGGTGCAGATCAATCTGCATCATTCTGGGGTTCCCTCGGTTGACCTACTACGGTTCATGGACAGGGAGAGGGTAGACGTGGCTCTCATCCAGAAACCCTGGATCGTGAGTGAGAGGGTCTGTGGATTGGGTTCTCGCGGATACCATCTCCTTGTCCCAAGGACCGTGGGTAAGTCTAGAACCTGTATCGTGGTAAGAGCTGGACTTAATGTTCTTTTCTCCCCTTGTTACAGGAGCGAAGACCTGACGGTGGTACTATGCGAAAGGAGGAACGGGCGCAACCTATACCTGGCATACGCATATTTACCATACGAGGAACAGGACCCGCCATCGGGAAACATCAGGGCCCTTGTTCAGCACGCGCAGAAGGAGGGCATTGATGTGATACTGGGTTGTGATGCTAAAGCTCACCACACGGCGTGGGGAAGTACAGGTATCAACAAGAGAGGGGAGGCGTTGTTCGAATTCGTTCTGTTCACAAATCTTATTGTTTGTAACAGGGGCAACCGCCCCACGTTCCGCAATAAGAACCGTGCAGAGGTTATAGATTTAACCCTAGCGACTAACAACGACTCCCTGACAATAGATAACTGGCACGTATCCACGGAGTGTTCTTTCTCTGATCACTATAGAATAGTGTTTGAGATTAAGTGGCCTCGTGCGTAATTACTTGGGACCTTTATTTTTTACCCTTTTCATTAACGACCTTTCCTCCATCCTATCTCATTCTTATGTATGCAGATGATGTTAAGCTTTTTTTCTCTTACACTGATCCCCTACTTCATTATCGTCTACAAGACGATTTAATGCTTTGCAATTATGGTGTTCGCCCAATAAATTGTATCTTAATTGTATCTGAATTGAGTCTGTTCAAAAGCAGTTTTTGCTTTATGCCCAACGTGGTTTAAATTGGGATCCCAACCTTCGTTTACCATCGTACTCCAGTAGACTTCTTCTTCTGAATCCATCTTTAGTCAATCGTAGAAAAACTATTGGTGTGATTTTTCTTCACAAATTAATTATTGGCGAGATTGATTCTAGTTTCCTTTTAACTCGAATAACTTTTTCGGTCCCTCTTAGGCCCACCAGAAATTATCAGCCTTTAACCCTTCCGACATTCACTACTGATTATGCTTTACACAGATCGATTCGTGTCATATGTACATATTATAATAGTCTTTGCCACGTTATATCTGCAGAACTCTCTCTCACCAATATTAAACACTCAATATTCCTTTTCCTTTCGAGGAATCCTTAAGCGTACTAAATAAAATACTTAAATATAACTAATAATATATTAACTAATACTCATCCTAGGTATCAGGTACTTACAACTTTTATACTAATACTACTATTATTTTTTATTAAAATACTAACTCTTATATTAATTATTAATTTAAATTTATACTTATACCAATACTAAATTTAATAATAATTTTTCTGGGGTTTTCCCCCAAATCCTTGCAACAAATGTTGGATCATTTAAAGTCATAATATTGTTTACGCCTTTAAAGCGTTCTTAAATTTTTAGACCCTTTACTTTAAAAAAGTAAAACGGGTCTATTAAGTTTGTCAAAAAAAAAATGTGCGTAACAGGTTGAAGGAAGTCCGGCAGAGCCCATAAAGTATATATATTCTTGATCAGCATCACCAGCCGAGTCGATATAGCCATGTCCGTCTGTCCGTCTGTCCGTTTGTCTGTCTGTATGAACACCTAGATCTCAGAGACTATAAGAGCTAGAGTCACCAAATTTGGTATGGTGGTTCGTCTATGGCATAAGCAGATCAAGTTTATCTTAAAATTTTGACAAGCCCCCTTCCGCCTCCGTAAATCGAGAACAAAATTTTGTAAAGCCCATAAAACAAAAAATATTAAAGCTAGAGTCCTGAATTTTAGCACACAGGACGGGTTTCAGGGTCCTAACGTATCCTGAAAATTTCGCGATCGGATAGTAATCTCGGAAGATATTAAAAAAAAAACTTAAAATCCCATATAATGGGATTTCATCGCGATCGGATGATAAACTCGGAAGTTATTCAAGACTTAATATCACTTAGAGTCGGGTCAAAGGAAGAAGAAGAGCATGTTGACGTTACAACGCGCTATGGGAACTATTAGTGGTACTCTTATTTCCATTTTGAAGAATAAGTAAAGGGACTCTCATAGTCGACTTCGACTGTAACCTTTCCGACTGGTTTTTTTTTGTAGATTTCATTTAAATTAATATTTAGTTTTAAAAATAATTTTAATTGTAAATTTTGTAATCTTATATTTAATTTTAATATAAAAATTATTCCATAATTTCTTGTCGACGGTTTTAAGTCGTAATAAATAAATAAATGTATGATGAAGAGAATCAAATGACTCATTTGAACGATAGGGCACTTAAATGACTCAAATCACTAAGTAAATAACCTATAGAGAACCCATTTCATACATTGCCACTGTACAGCCGAAACTGCCAGCGACCCGGACACCTCCAAAAATCCGAAAAATGCGAAAGAGACACTCGAGAGAGACACTCGCTTCTTCGGAATCATTTGACGAGACCGAATTAGTCGGCAGCAAGAGCTCGTAGAGGCCACAGCAAAGCGAGAGCGGAGAACGCCGCGACGCATGCTGTGCGATATGAGCATTTATGTATGTGTGAATATATGTGTACAGTGTTTGCATATGTATGCATGCTTTTGTTTTCAAACTTCACGTAGTCGAAACTTTCTCTGCTATGAGAACTTTCTAGTTCGTGGCAATAAATAGTTTTCCCGTGACCCCAAACAATTTTATAAATTTGTTAACTTGAAGCGTAGGCTGGCAATGGACTCTGCATTATCCCGATCGATCGGGTGATGCATAGTCACTTGATCGACCGAGGTATTGCGGAGTCTAGCTGAGGCGGCGGTCAGGAAATTTCAGTCGGTTAGGAAACTAATCGATTGAGTGTACTGAACGCTACCATGGTTTAGAGGTGCCTGGCGGATAGGCCTAAAACGCTATGGGGCGGTTCCCAAGAATAAAATTAACCAACCCCCCCCCCTGGAAGGAAGATAAGAATGCAACTCGGGCTGGGATGTCAGCCCAAACGTCGGTGGAAGTCGTGACTGCTACCACCGGCGGGCACGGTGAGGAGCAATCCTCTCTGCGTGTCGCCAGCGGTCCCTCTGCAGCGAGCGAAGTCTGCTTCGACGGCAGGAAGGCGTCGATCTGGAGCCAGTGGCCACCAAATCAGAATTCCTGTTCACAGACCCGACCATAACGGACCACGAGCGCTAGCGCTTGCTCGTATGCCGTTGGAGGACGAGCCACAGATCAGGAGGCACGATGAGGTGACTAAAGCTGACACGGTCACGCCGGAAAGCAACGTCGAAATGGAGGACCTCCGACGCAAACAGCGCTCAGGGTACAAGGCCTCACTCAAGTTCCTTAGGGGACTTGAAGGCCGCAATCCAGAGTCGCTGAACGCGAAGGAGAGGAAGCTGAAGAAAAAGCACGAATACAACGTAAGACGGTACGAGAAGCTTACCGAGTCCGGTAACACACAAAACCTCTCGCACAGTACAGTAGTGCAGTCAGCGGAACCAGTGAAGAAGACTTCCCAGCAGGTGACTGAGGCTCTTTCGAAAAGGGAGGCAATACCTTCCAACTCGAAGCCAGCAGCATCACCTACAGGGAAGTCCAACTCAGGGAAAGATCCCTCCAAAGCTGCGCCGACCACACCCCCCTAAAAGGGGAGAACGGAAGGCAAATATAGCAGCAAAACCTCTGTCACTAAGCGGCAGAGGTCGGACGACTCCGCAGAAGCTTCAGAGAGCAAGCGGATGTGTCCAGAAGGAATTCTGGCCAGCTTAAGCTTGAAGCCAGAGCTTCAGGTGGCCATTATCGACAGAAGCGACCCGGAAGGGAAACTCACTGCTGGTAATTGGCTCACCTTAGAGAAGTCCATTAACCAGGCCCTACATGATGCCATGTTCCGACCAGAGAATCCGTTCCTGGCCGAGTTCGATGGCATCAAGTGGTATAAGGGCGCTAAGGCAGTGGCTTGTGCCAACGAGGAATCCTTGCGGTTTCTCAAAGACACAATCCAAAGCTTTGGTGAACTTTGGCCTGGTGCGAAGATTGACGTCGTTCCCACGGATCTCGTCCCTGAGCGAACGATCATTAAGGTTTGGATCCCACCTCCGATAATGGAGGATCGAACCATCCTTAACATGATCAAGCGCCAGAACGAGGACTGCGTCACCGGGGACTGGACGATCAAGAGAGGACTGGCCCGCGACAAGGGAAACGGCAAGGATCTCTGGATCAGCATTGGTGCAGAGTCCAGGAGCCAAATCCTGAAGAAGCAAGGCCACTTGAAGCTGGGTCTAGGATGCATCAGAGCATACATCCCTGGACCAGACGGAAAGGATGCTAGGTCAGCCGGAAAATCTTAGGGTGGTGCAGATCAATCTGCATCATTCTGGGGTTCCCTCGGTTGACCTACTACGGTTCATGGACAGGGAGAGGGTAGACGTGGCTCTCATCCAGAAACCCTGGATCGTGAGTGAGAGGGTCTGTGGATTGGGTTCTCGCGGATACCATCTCCTTGTCCCAAGGACCGTGGGTAAGTCTAGAACCTGTATCGTGGTAAGAGCTGGACTTAATGTTCTTTTCTCCCCTTGTTACAGGAGCGAAGACCTGACGGTGGTACTATGCGAAAGGAGGAACGGGCGCAACCTATACCTGGCATACGCATATTTACCATACGAGGAACAGGACCCGCCATCGGGAAACATCAGGGCCCTTGTTCAGCACGCGCAGAAGGAGGGCATTGATGTGATACTGGGTTGTGATGCTAAAGCTCACCACACGGCGTGGGGAAGTACAGGTATCAACAAGAGAGGGGAGGCGTTGTTCGAATTCGTTCTGTTCACAAATCTTATTGTTTGTAACAGGGGCAACCGCCCCACGTTCCGCAATAAGAACCGTGCAGAGGTTATAGATTTAACCCTAGCGACTAACAACGACTCCCTGACAATAGATAACTGGCACGTATCCACGGAGTGTTCTTTCTCTGATCACTATAGAATAGTGTTTGAGATTAAGTGGCCTCGTGCGTAATTACTTGGGACCTTTATTTTTTACCCTTTTCATTAACGACCTTTCCTCCATCCTATCTCATTCTTATGTATGCAGATGATGTTAAGCTTTTTTTCTCTTACACTGATCCCCTACTTCATTATCGTCTACAAGACGATTTAATGCTTTGCAATTATGGTGTTCGCCCAATAAATTGTATCTTAATTGTATCTGAATTGAGTCTGTTCAAAAGCAGTTTTTGCTTTATGCCCAACGTGGTTTAAATTGGGATCCCAACCTTCGTTTACCATCGTACTCCAGTAGACTTCTTCTTCTGAATCCATCTTTAGTCAATCGTAGAAAAACTATTGGTGTGATTTTTCTTCACAAATTAATTATTGGCGAGATTGATTCTAGTTTCCTTTTAACTCGAATAACTTTTTCGGTCCCTCTTAGGCCCACCAGAAATTATCAGCCTTTAACCCTTCCGACATTCACTACTGATTATGCTTTACACAGATCGATTCGTGTCATATGTACATATTATAATAGTCTTTGCCACGTTATATCTGCAGAACTCTCTCTCACCAATATTAAACACTCAATATTCCTTTTCCTTTCGAGGAATCCTTAAGCGTACTAAATAAAATACTTAAATATAACTAATAATATATTAACTAATACTCATCCTAGGTATCAGGTACTTACAACTTTTATACTAATACTACTATTATTTTTTATTAAAATACTAACTCTTATATTAATTATTAATTTAAATTTATACTTATACCAATACTAAATTTAATAATAATTTTTCTGGGGTTTTCCCCCAAATCCTTGCAACAAATGTTGGATCATTTAAAGTCATAATATTGTTTACGCCTTTAAAGCGTTCTTAAATTTTTAGACCCTTTACTTTAAAAAAGTAAAACGGGTCTATTAAGTTTGTCAAAAAAAAAATGTGCGTAACAGGTTGAAGGAAGTCCGGCAGAGCCCATAAAGTATATATATTCTTGATCAGCATCACCAGCCGAGTCGATATAGCCATGTCCGTCTGTCCGTCTGTCCGTTTGTCTGTCTGTATGAACACCTAGATCTCAGAGACTATAAGAGCTAGAGTCACCAAATTTGGTATGGTGGTTCGTCTATGGCATAAGCAGATCAAGTTTATCTTAAAATTTTGACAAGCCCCCTTCCGCCTCCGTAAATCGAGAACAAAATTTTGTAAAGCCCATAAAACAAAAAATATTAAAGCTAGAGTCCTGAATTTTAGCACACAGGACGGGTTTCAGGGTCCTAACGTATCCTGAAAATTTCGCGATCGGATAGTAATCTCGGAAGATATTAAAAAAAAAACTTAAAATCCCATATAATGGGATTTCATCGCGATCGGATGATAAACTCGGAAGTTATTCAAGACTTAATATCACTTAGAGTCGGGTCAAAGGAAGAAGAAGAGCATGTTGACGTTACAACGCGCTATGGGAACTATTAGTGGTACTCTTATTTCCATTTTGAAGAATAAGTAAAGGGACTCTCATAGTCGACTTCGACTGTAACCTTTCCGACTGGTTTTTTTTGAAGTTTTCATTTAAATTAATATTTAGTTTTAAAAATAATTTTAATTGTAAATTTTGTAATCTTATATTTAATTTTAATATAAAAATTATTCCATAATTTCTTGTCGACGGTTTTAAGTCGTAATAAATAAATAAATGTATGATGAAGAGAATCAAATGACTCATTTGAACGATAGGGCACTTAAATGACTCAAATCACTAAGTAAATAACCTATAGAGAACCCATTTCATACATTGCCACTGTACAGCCGAAACTGCCAGCGACCCGGACACCTCCAAAAATCCGAAAAATGCGAAAGAGACACTCGAGAGAGACACTCGCTTCTTCGGAATCATTTGACGAGACCGAATTAGTCGGCAGCAAGAGCTCGTAGAGGCCACTGCAAAGCGAGAGCGGAGAACGCCGCGACGCATGCTGTGCGATATGAGCATTTATGTATGTGTGAATATATGTGTACAGTGTTTGCATATGTATGCATGCTTTTGTTTTCAAACTTCACGTAGTCGAAACTTTCTCTGCTATGAGAACTTTCTAGTTCGTGGCAATAAATAGTTTTCCCGTGACCCCAAACAATTTTATAAATTTGTTAACTTGAAGCGTAGGCTGGCAATGGACTCTGCATTATCCCGATCGATCGGGTGATGCATAGTCACTTGATCGACCGAGGTATTGCGGAGTCTAGCTGAGGCGGCGGTCAGGAAATTTCAGTCGGTTAGGAAACTAATCGATTGAGTGTACTGAACGCTACCATGGTTTAGAGGTGCCTGGCGGATAGGCCTAAAACGCTATGGGGCGGTTCCCAAGAATAAAATTAACCAACCCCCCCCCCCCCCCTGGAAGGAAGATAAGAATGCAACTCGGGCTGGGATGTCAGCCCAAACGTCGGTGGAAGTCGTGACTGCTACCACCGGCGGGCACGGTGAGGAGCAATCCTCTCTGCGTGTCGCCAGCGGTCACTCTGCAGCGAGCGAAGTCTGCTTCGACGGCAGGAAGGCGTCGATCTGGAGCCAGTGGCCACCAAATCAGAATTCCTGTTCACAGACCCGACCATAACGGACCACGAGCGCTAGCGCTTGCTCGTATGCCGTTGGAGGACGAGCCACAGATCAGGAGGCACGATGAGGTGACTAAAGCTGACACGGTCACGCCGGAAAGCAACGTCGAAATGGAGGACCTCCGACGCAAACAGCGCTCAGGGTACAAGGCCTCACTCAAGTTCCTTAGGGGACTTGAAGGCCGCAATCCAGAGTCGCTGAACGCGAAGGAGAGGAAGCTGAAGAAAAAGCACGAATACAACGTAAGACGGTACGAGAAGCTTACCGAGTCCGGTAACACACAAAACCTCTCGCACAGTACAGTAGTGCAGTCAGCGGAACCAGTGAAGAAGACTTCCCAGCAGGTGACTGAGGCTCTTTCGAAAAGGGAGGCAATACCTTCCAACTCGAAGCCAGCAGCATCACCTACAGGGAAGTCCAACTCAGGGAAAGATCCCTCCAAAGCTGCGCCGACCACACCCCCCTAAAAGGGGAGAACGGAAGGCAAATATAGCAGCAAAACCTCTGTCACTAAGCGGCAGAGGTCGGACGACTCCGCAGAAGCTTCAGAGAGCAAGCGGATGTGTCCAGAAGGAATTCTGGCCAGCTTAAGCTTGAAGCCAGAGCTTCAGGTGGCCATTATCGACAGAAGCGACCCGGAAGGGAAACTCACTGCTGGTAATTGGCTCACCTTAGAGAAGTCCATTAACCAGGCCCTACATGATGCCATGTTCCGACCAGAGAATCCGTTCCTGGCCGAGTTCGATGGCATCAAGTGGTATAAGGGCGCTAAGGCAGTGGCTTGTGCCAACGAGGAATCCTTGCGGTTTCTCAAAGACACAATCCAAAGCTTTGGTGAACTTTGGCCTGGTGCGAAGATTGACGTCGTTCCCACGGATCTCGTCCCTGAGCGAACGATCATTAAGGTTTGGATCCCACCTCCGATAATGGAGGATCGAACCATCCTTAACATGATCAAGCGCCAGAACGAGGACTGCGTCACCGGGGACTGGACGATCAAGAGAGGACTGGCCCGCGACAAGGGAAACGGCAAGGATCTCTGGATCAGCATTGGTGCAGAGTCCAGGAGCCAAATCCTGAAGAAGCAAGGCCAGTTGAAGCTGGGTCTAGGATGCATCAGAGCATACATCCCTGGACCAGACGGAAAGGATGCTAGGTCAGCCGGAAAATCTTAGGGTGGTGCAGATCAATCTGCATCATTCTGGGGTTCCCTCGGTTGACCTACTACGGTTCATGGACAGGGAGAGGGTAGACGTGGCTCTCATCCAGAAACCCTGGATCGTGAGTGAGAGGGTCTGTGGATTGGGTTCTCGCGGATACCATCTCCTTGTCCCAAGGACCGTGGGTAAGTCTAGAACCTGTATCGTGGTAAGAGCTGGACTTAATGTTCTTTTCTCCCCTTGTTACAGGAGCGAAGACCTGACGGTGGTACTATGCGAAAGGAGGAACGGGCGCAACCTATACCTGGCATACGCATATTTACCATACGAGGAACAGGACCCGCCATCGGGAAACATCAGGGCCCTTGTTCAGCACGCGCAGAAGGAGGGCATTGATGTGATACTGGGTTGTGATGCTAAAGCTCACCACACGGCGTGGGGAAGTACAGGTATCAACAAGAGAGGGGAGGCGTTGTTCGAATTCGTTCTGTTCACAAATCTTATTGTTTGTAACAGGGGCAACCGCCCCACGTTCCGCAATAAGAACCGTGCAGAGGTTATAGATTTAACCCTAGCGACTAACAACGACTCCCTGACAATAGATAACTGGCACGTATCCACGGAGTGTTCTTTCTCTGATCACTATAGAATAGTGTTTGAGATTAAGTGGCCTCGTGCGGAAAAAACGCCATTCAGAAACCCGAAACGAACGGACTGCGGTAAGTTTGTTAAGTATGTCAGGGAGTCTCTACCGTCACAACCAGTGGGACAAATGAGACACCTTGGCACTCTAGAGAAATCGACCCAGACCATAACCGAGGCGCTCTGTAAAGCCTTTCTTAAATCCTACCCCATTAGCCTACCTCCAAAGTCCAATCGCAGCGCGTGGTGGACACAGGAGCTAGGTCAAATCAGGAAGGAAACAAGGAGGCTTTACAACAAGACTAAGGCGAGAAATTGTCAGGATGATTGGGACACCTATCACCTGAGTTTCAAGACCTTTAAAAGACTCTGTAGGAAAGCCAAAAGAGACTCATGGACTGCTTTCTGCGAGGATCTGAGCAGTACCACTGAAGCGTCCAGACTTCGAAGGCTACTGGCTAAGGATCCCGCTAAACCAGGTTTCCTATGCGACCTGGACGGCAATTTCGCGAGAAACAGCCATGAGTCTTTGGAACTTCTCATGAACACCCACTTCCCGGGTTGCTTGGAAGCAGATGACGGGGGTGGGATCACCGCCTCCACTATCAGTGAAGAACCTGAGGGGGGGTGTACGTGGAAAGTGAAGCGAAGTGGAGGAAATTATCAATGAAGAGAAGATAATCTGGGCTATCAAGTCATTTCAACCCTACAAATTTGTAGGACCGGATGGCGTTAGACCGGCTATGTTGCAAGCTGCGTTTGGATCTAAGGACGAAGCTGACTCCACATGTATTCAGCAGTTCTCAGCATGCCTATCTCAAAGGTAGATCCGTTGAGACATCACTGCATGAGGTAGTTAGTAGTGTTTAAAACACCTTGCATAGAAAGGAGTTTGCGCTGGTGGCATTCCTCGATATAGAAGGAGCCTTCAACAATGTCAGGATCGAGTCGATAACGGCAGCACTTGCCAAAACTGGCTCACACCCGATGATCAATCAGTATCTCAGCAATATGCTCAGCTGCAGAGTGATCAACTCCCAACTTTGCACTTCGAAAATTATAAAATTGGCCACGAGGGGAATGCCTCAAGGAGGAGTTATATCTCCTCTATTTTGGAATGTCGTTCTCAACGACCTTCTTCTAAAACTGAAAAATAGAGGATGCAGAGTAACGGCCTACGCTGATGACCTGACTTTACTGGTGACTGGCAAGTTCTTGTCAACAATCAGTGAACTGATGGAAAATTCACTCGGCTTTACTCTAAGGTGGGCAGATCAGAATGGTCTTGGGGCAAACCCACAAAAGACCGAGTTGGTTCTGTTCACAAGAAAATACAAGATACCAAGTTTTATGTTTACGCAAGTTAATACCAAACTATTTATTAAATGTTGAGATATAATACAAGGTGTGTGTGTACTAGTGTTAGCAATTGAAGATGAGTCGCGTGTAGCAGGAATGTAGTGAATATCGCAGCCTCCGTGGTGAGACCAGGTTGACTTCTGTAAAACGACTGATCTTATGTTAACAGACGGGAGCGTAAGAGCGAACCCTCTGTTAACATAAGTAGCATACATAACACCCCTTAACACCCAGATGCGCCGTAGTACTGCGGGGGCTGCCTGGTACGGTTAGATCTGCGGGGTGAGGCTAACGGTGGTGTCGGAGCCGCAGGTGGTTCCGCGAGCGATGGCTGGCTGTGTTGGCGTTGCAAACTAGGAATTTGTTCTTGCTGCGGTTCATCAGATTAGGCGTCGTGTCCGGGATTACCACTTGGTGGTGACGTTTCCCGATTTCGCAATTGATCCTGATGTCTTCTAACTACTCGTGAATCAGTTAGGCGTACGGTGTAGGAAATAGGTCCCGTTTGATTTGATACAAACGCTTCCACCCACTTTGGCCCAGAAGCATAATTACGGACCCAAACACAGGTACCTGTATCGAAATGCTTAGTATTAGCACAATCGTTGACCTTACCGTACACAATTTCTTGTGGTTGAATCTTGTCAAAATAGGATCTCAGTTCTCGGTTCATCAACAATTCGGCGGGCGTACGGCCCGTGCTGGAGTGTGGAATCGTATGCTGGCTGAATAGATATCGGGCCAATGCGAGATCAATATCAATGCTGCGATCAAACTTCTTGAGGTAGTTCTTCGTGCTTTGTATCATTTGCTCGGCTTGGCCGTTTGTCGCAGGATGAAATGGTGTCGAACGAATATGGCGAATTAGATTCCTCTCCATAAACACTCTGAATTCGTCCGATGTGAAAGCAGTTCCGTTGTCTGACACAAGTTCATCTGGCAGTCCGTGCGTAGCGAAAAGTTGTCGCAGATACTTAATGGTGGCTGCTGTGGATGTGGACTTGACTACGGCAACTTCAAGCCATTTGGAGTAAGAGTCAGCAACCAGTAAGAATGTATGACCATGGAAAGGTCCAGCAAAGTCAATATGAAGACGGGCCCATGGCCGCTTAGAAGATTCCCATTGATGCGTGGCTGTGTGCGGTGGCTCGTTATGATTGTGCTGGCATGAAGAGCAACGTTTTACGACCGTCTCGATTTCTGCAGCCATATTTGGCCACCACACGTAGCTGCGTGCCAACGCTTTCATCTTAACGATCCCCGGATGAGGTGCATGAAGCGCTTGTAATATGGTTTCTCTAGACGGAGTGGGAATGACTGCACGGTTGCCCCAGGTCAGGACTCCCCTGTTTGCTGACAAATCATCTCGGCGGCTATAGAAAGGGAATAAATTGTGTGAGCGCTCGAATTTTGTGCTGGGCCACCCCCTTAACACCCAGTTGAGAACTTTACTGAGTTGAGGATCCTTCGCAGTTTGTTTTGCTAGCGTCTCTGCATTTACAATTGGTGTAGCTGCCCACTCAATCATTAGTACATCTTCTGTTCTCACTGACTCCTCATTAGATGGCATTGGACAACGGCTTAGGAAATCTGCGTTTCCAATCTTCGATCCTGCGCGATGAACCAAACTGAAGTCGTAGGCATTTAGAAAAAACGCACGCCGCAGCATTTGGTTGGAAATCACGTTGGGCACCGCTTTTGACGTAGTGAAGATTCCCAGTAGTGGGCGGTGATCCGTAACTAGTGTGAAGGGGCGTCCGTACAGATAATTATGAAATTTTTTGACACCTGAAACGAGTGCAACAGCTTCTCTGTCGATTTGTTTGTAGTTTCTCTCTGCCTTGGAAAGAGTTTTGGAGTAGAATGCAATGGGTTTCTCCAATCCGTTAGGAAACTTATGACTGAGGACTGCTCCTAAGCCGTACGGAGAGGCGTCGCACGTTAAAAACAGTGGCAGACTTCCGTCATAGTGTACAAGTACATCGTCAGGTGCAACAAGCTGTTTGAGCTTTGCAAAAGCATCATCGTGGGGCTGCTGCCACGACCATGCTGCGTATCATTGAAATACGGCAATACTCCTGGCACGTTTTGTAATAAGTGTTCAATGCAGCTCTGAAAAATACCGGGAGCGGATGATATGCCAAATTGTAGTCTGGTTACTTTGAAAAAACCCTTATGAGTAGATATGGTTTGTAGTAATGCTGAGCGTTCATCGACCACCAATTGCGAAAAGGGATCCACCCTCAATGGACGCCAAGAGTGTATTAATCGCTAGAATCTGATGGCCATGAGGCTTGATAAGGCGATTAAGTGTAGATTTATAATCGCCGCAAATTCGAATGGAGCCGTCCTTTTTAAGAACCGGAACTGTTGGTGTGGCCCAGTCCGAATAATCCACTGGTTCATGAATTCCTTGTGCACAAAGGCGGTCAAGTTCTTCCTCGTACATGCCCTTCAATGCGAATGGAATGCGCCTCGGCGGCAACCTTACTGCAGTTGCATCTTGGCTAATATGGAGAGATACCGGCGGTCCGGTGTAACGACCCAGTTCCGGTGAAAATAAATGCTCGAACTTGTTTAATGTTGCTGTAATGCCTTTTTCACTGTTAATGGTGTGTATACCTTCGATGCGTATGCCTAATGGTTCGAACCAGTTGCATCCAAGTAGGTTTGTTCCCCCTCCAGATACAATAACAAGTGGTAAATTCTTTATCCGTCGATTGTTGTAGTAGATCGAAGTGTCAACAACTTCCTTTACCGGAATTGAATTCCGTTGATAGTCATTTAAAGTTAAATCGCACTTTGTAATATCTGAGTTTCCTTGCGGCCAAACGTAGCGGAATGTAGCTTCTTTGATAATTGTAACGGGTGACCCAGAATCAACTTCAAAAATGCATGTACGGCCATTGATGACGATTGAGACGGACTTCTTTTGATTAATTAACGGCGATATATGGTGCACGCCAGGGTCTCCTTGATTTGCCTTGCGACGCCGGACACTCGAATGGTTGTGCTGCATACTAGGCGCTGGTGATGACGTCCCGGACGTCCTTGAAAATGACCGACGGCTGTTACGGCAGACGCGCTGTAAATGGCCCTTCCGGTGGCAGGCGTGGCAAACAGTGTCACGGTGTGGACAATTTTTCCGTCAGTGCTGGCCACCGCAGCCGTCACACGGTCGGTGGCTTTTCGAGTACTTTTGTTGAGATCGGTTGGCAGTCGCTCGTATATCATGTATAGAATCACTGCGTGACAGTACCGCGTGGCGCAATTGGTCACTGGAACTCCTCATGGCCATGGCGCTGATGGCAGCAGCTTCGCTGGATACGGCGCGCTCCATAGCGCGTGCCACAGTTAAATCAGTTTCAGCGAGCAAGCTTTTCTGCAATCCTTCATCTCTCATACCGCATACAAAGCGGTCGCGCAGCATTCGATCCAGGGCAGCGCCGAAATTACAATCGACCGCAAGTGATCGCAATGCAGCCATATAATTCCCGACGGATTTTTGATCCCGCTTATGGAAAGTATAGAAAGCGGCAATTTCCGATTGTTGCGGGGATAAATGTTTGTTAAGCAATTCGTATATCTCAGCTAAATTCAATACACTGACCTGAGCTGGGTGTGCCAATGACGCCAGGAGCTCATAAAACGGGGCACCCGCCAAAGTAAGGAAAACCGCCTTCTTACGCTCCTCATTTTTGACGTCATTGGCTAGTGGAAATAATTCGAAGCGTTCCCTATACGACGACCATTTATTTGACTGCGTCAGATCGAACTGCTCTAAGCCACCAACTCCCGTCATCGTAGCTTCCGCTGGATTCCTTGTAGTCGCTTGTTGAATGTTTTCAGGATTCTCTGAAGTATCTATACTTCCAGACTGGACTGTACCCCTTTTCTTTGAAACGGTGGCCGCTCCACGTGTAGTCTGATTTGTGCTGTCAGTTTCGTCTTTGATAATTACTTCTGTCGCATCAGCAGCAGTTTCTCGGTTGTCTTTCTTGTCCATTTGCAGCTGCACAAAGAGAACGACAACTACAGTATGCAGTTATGCCAACAGTTTCCGATTGTAACGGAATCTGCAGTGTGTTGTTGTTGCTGGTTCCTCCTTGTCGGCGTTCGTTCCGTTATTATTGTCGAGTCGCCTGCTTTGTGCCTTCGTTCGTAAGACTTTTGAGACAATTTAAGCAAATGTTTTTTGCACGAGTAAAGAGAATACGCAATTTACACACACACGAAAAAATATTAACTGTTGCGAACATACTAGAATTCACATCCCATCCTCGTCGTCAGTTTTATGTTAACGCAAGTTAATATCAAACTATTTATTAAATGTTAAGATATAATACAAGGTGTGTGTGTACTAGTGTTAGCAATTGAAGATGAGTCGCGTGTAGCAGGAATGGAGTGAATATCGCAGCCTCCGTGGTGCGATCAGGTTGACTTCTGTAAAACGACTGATCTTATGTTAACAGACGGGAGCGTAAGAGCGAACCCTCTGTTAACATAAGTAGCATACATAACACCAAGCTTTAGATCTCCTACACTAGGAGGGATACAGCTCAGACTGGCAAAGAAGGCAAAGTACCTAGGAGTAATTCTCGACTCGAAACTCTCTTGGAAGAGAAACTCGGAGGATAGGATGAAAAAGGCACTACAAGCCTTCTTTGTGTGTAAGAAGACTTTTGGGAAAAGAAGTGGGGTACAACCGTATATTATCCACTGGCTTTATACGGCTGTTGTCAGACCCATACTTACTTATGGAACACTGGTATGGTGGGAAACGGCATGCACCAAATCTCACCTAGATAATCTCCAAAAAGTGCAAAGACTGGCTTGCTTGGGTGTAACGGAATGTATACGTTCCACTCCCCAAGCAGCCCTAGACGGTATGTTAGACCTGCAACCAATAGACATCTTCCTGAAGTAGGCGACAGCCAGAAGTGCGGTCAGGATTAGCGCTCTGAACCTCCTTAACCCAAATACGGTAGGTCACAGCGCCATTCTACGCTCAGTAGAAAGCAATGCTGGGCCACACAAGTAGGACTACTGCGTTCCTGAATGTAAGTGGAAAGACAGGTTCAACATTGTGTTCCCATCACGGACCACCTGGCAGCAAAAAACCCCTCTAAGTGAGAACGAGCTGTCAATCTATACGGATGGTTCGAAAACGGATGAACGCACTGATATCCACCTTTTAGGAACCTTCAAGGAACATATCTATTTACGTCGACAGTCAGGCAGCCCTTAAGACTCTGTCCTCAAACACCACCAAGAGCAAACTCATTCGAAACACAGTCACAGCACAGAACCGATGCCACCATTCAATCAGTCTTGTCTTGGTGCCTGGGCACTCGGGTGTACCAGGCAACGAGTGGGCTGACGAATGTGCTAGGCAAGGATCAGCGCTACCTGCAGGTAGTGCGGTGACTGATGTACAAAGACCTCTTCAGTATGTCCTTTCCGAACTAGCAAGAACGGCGAAGACTGCGGCAGAAGAGCAGTGGAAACGACCCAGGGATGCAATATATCCAAGGCACTCTGGCCAGACCGCAACCCTAAGCGATCATCAGAACTCCTCCACTTTAGTAAGAACAGGATAAGGGTGTTGATGGGAGTCTTAACGGGTCACTGTCCCATTGGCCGAATGGCATTAAGGTATGGTGTACCATCACAAGACTTCTGTCTTAGCTGCAGGAATGAAGAGGAAGAGTAGAGCATCCAACACCTTCTGTGTGACTGCCTTGCACTTCTTAGAAGTAGAACCCGTTTTCTCGGGGAACCCTTTTTCGAGGAACTGTACAGTCTCGCAAAACTGTGACTGGAGGTTCTGGTAACTCTTCCTGGACGGGAACAATTAGGGTTTTCGGGACCCGGACAACCCAAACTCCCTTTCTCACTCCCTTCAACCCCACAACAATCCTTTTTCTATGCCTACAGGTGACGGACATCACATTGGGCCGAATTGCCTCTGGGTGAACTCAACATTCTGTTGAGCAGTCCGATAAACCTAACCTAACCTTACCTCACTTATCACTCTATCTCTCTTCTATCAATTCTTTAAAATCTTCTTTCTCTCCTAGACCAAAAAACATTCCTAATTGTGTCCTTCTGTACGTGCTGTACTTCTCTAACCGCACCGTTGCTAAAACTTTTCATGCTATCCCTGGAATCTTCAGTCTTTCCACATCTTTGAAAAGAATCTTATATCATTCCTCACCACAAAAAAGGTGCTAGTTCTGATATTTCTAATTTCAGAGGCATTGCAAAGCTATCAGCTATTCCTAAAATCCTTGAAAAAATCCTTGTCACGTCTTTGCAACATCACTATAAATCAATTATTTCTCCTGCTCAACATGGCTTTATCAGGGGTCGGTCTACCACGACCAATTTGCTAGAGTTTTCCACCTTGGTAAATGAGGAATTTCAAAAGAAAAGGCAAACTGATGTTATTTATACAGACTTCAGCAATGCCTTTGACTCCGTGAAACACAACCCATTACTACACAAACTTAAATGTATAGGCTCTCACCTTTGTAAGTTAGATATCTACGTACTTCATAGGTAGGACCCAAAAACTGCTCCTTAGGTCAACCGTTTCTAGTTCGGTTTGCGATACTTGTGGGGTACATCAAGGTAGTCACTTGGGACCTTTATTTTTTACCCATTTCATAAACGACCTTCCCTCCATTATATCCCATTCTTATATTCTTATGTATGCAGATTATGTTTAGCTTATTTTCTCATACACTGATCCCCTACTTCATTATCATCAACAAGATGATTTGAGCGCTATGAAAATATTGTGTTCAGTTAATTAATTGTATCTTAATTGTTCTAAGTGCATGCTCATGATATTTAACCGCACTAGGCCCCAGTTTTTCAGTTTTACGATTGACAATACTCTACTGCATCGTATTTCATCTGTGAAAGACCTTAGAGTTATATTTGATTGCAAATTGAACTTTAATTTGCACATATCTACTTAAATTAATGAGGCAAAGGGAGTACTTGATTTATTAAGCGCTGGTCGAAAGAATTCAACGACCTTTTCATCACTAAGCTCCTCTTTGTTCCCTTAGTTTGTCCTATCCTGCAATACTGTGCATGTATATGGTGTCCTCAATACTGTAATAACCAGGATCGAATTGAGTCTGTTCAAACGTTCAAAAGGTTTGAACTGGGATCCCAACACTCGTTTACCGTTGTACTACACTAGACTTCTTCTTCTGAACCTTCCGTCTTTAATCAATCGTAGAAAAATTCTTGGTGTGAATTTTCTTCATAAACTGATTATTGGCGAGATCGATTCGAGTTTCCTCTTATATCGAATAAATTTTTCGGTCCCACGTAGGCCCACAAGGAACAACCAGCCTTTATCCATTCCTACTTGCACTACGGATTATGCTTTGCACAGTTTATTTCGTGTTTTGTATAAAGATTATAATCATCTTTGCCACACTTTCTCTTCTGAACTCTCTCTCTCACCACTTTAAAGCACTCCCTTTTCCTTTTAAGTAATCCTTGATTTTACTAATACATAAATTTAGCATATATTATATATATATATATATTATATTAACTTATACTCATCCTTTCACTTCCTAATTTTCTACTAATACTAATTTGATTATGATACTAACTCGTTCAGTTACTAATACTAATAGTATACTAACAATATAGTTATACTCATATTGAACAAATACTTATTCCTCTACTTACAGAAACATTAATTGTACTAATACCTATTGATCTGATGGGGTTTTTCTGGGGTTTTCCCCGATCCTTGCAACAAATGTTTTTTCTTTTCAGTTTGAATTTAAAATAATAATTTTAGTTGTTGTAATGTTTCTATAATTTCTTGTAGACTGCTTTTAGTCGTAGTATATAAATAAAGTATAGTTTTATAATAAATATATACAATATACATATACATAAGCATGTATATATCCCAGTTATCCAATTCAATAATAACACGTGGTTCCAGATTCAATTCAATTTAATTTCACTTGTTTTCGATGAGATGACAGAGCACAACGCTCATCAGAGTGTTCATGCCAGTACAGACAAATATCTGGAAGGATCCCGTTAGAATATATATATATTTTATTTTTTATTTATTAACATTGATAGTTAAGTTTATAAAACTAAAGAACTAACATAAATGTAATATATAGCACTAGCTGCAGAGGCTTTCGGCTATATTAAAGTAAGTTAAATGAGAATAAGTTCCTTTCTATATATATAAAGTTTTTGTTTGTGAGATTCGCCTTGATAGACTTAGACTAAGGTAGGTAGGTACACGTGGTAGGTTGCACTACACCCTGTATCACTCCCTTTCAATTGAAGCTAGGCTCCTTTTTGTTCCACTGACTGGAACTTCGTACCCTTTACGTAATTAAAGACCTGAATTCTAAATCCACTTGCTGCGATTTAAAAACCTTAGCTGATGTTTCCCTAGAAATTTAAGTCTGCCCCTTCTCAGTGCTGGGCAGTGGCAAAGTAGGTGTTCCGTTGTTTCTGTCTCCTGCGAGTTCTTGCAGCTTCTGCAGAATGAGTTGTGTGGCACACCCATTCTCATGGCATGCTTGCCTATGTGCCAGTGACCCGTAACGGCGGCAGTTAGTCTGGTAATATCCTTTCTAGAATTGCACAGTAGTTCCTCTGTGCGTTTCTTGTTATACGTTGGCCATGTTTGTTTGGTTTCCATCTCTCGTTTGCTAGAGTTGAAAATTGCTTGTGTGTAGTGTTTTTGATAGTGTTAAAGGGTGGTCTTACATCCTCTGGTGTGGACTTAAGCTCGGATCCTTTCCTAGCCAGTTCATCCGCCTTCTCGTTCCCATGAAAGTCCCTGTGTCCTGGGATCCATACAAGGGTGACTTTGTTGTGTTGTGCTATCTCGTTTATAACCCGCTTACAGCTAATAGTAAGCTGTGAGTTTTGTCTGACCGAGTTGAGGGCCTTGATAGCCGCTTGACTGTCGGAAAATAGCGCAACGTTTCTGTTTAAGAGTCCTTGCCTTAGCAGAAGATTGGCTGCTTCCATTATTGCAAAGATCTCTGCCTGGAATACGCTCATCGATTCCGGTAGATGGAACGACCGATCCATTACCAGTTTGGGCGAGTATACTCCGGCTCCACACCACAGTCCATCTTGGAGCCGTCAGTGTAGAGTGTAACGTCAAAAGTGTCGTTCACTTTTCCGTCAGCCCACTCGTTTCTGCTCGGAATTATGGTTATGAACTTTTTGTCGAAGTTCGTTTTAGCAATTACATAGTCTGTCCTGACAGACATATCTACTCTAAGTTTGCACAGTATCCGGCTGTGTCCTGTGTGTCTTGATGTCCAGCAGTTTGATCCCTTCAACCTGAATGCACTTTGCGCGGCAGTGCTTTCAGTATGAAGTTCTATCGGTATTAAGTTGAGTATTGTGTTCAAGGCAGCCGATGGACAGGAGCTCAACGCACCTGTGGCTCCCGCGCAAGCAGTCCTTTGTATACGTGTCAGTTTGTCAATGTTGTATTTTTTGGATAGGGCTGCCCACCACACAATAGCCCTATAAGTGAGGATGGGCCTGACCACTGCCGTGTACATCCAAAGAACCATTTTAGGGTGTAGACCACATGTTTTACTGAATGTTTTCCTGCAGGAATAAAAAGCTATGCATGCTTTCCTTACTCTCTCCTCTATGTTCAGCTTCCATGATAGTTTTGGGTTTAGTAATACTCCAAGATACCGCGCCCTATCAGAGAACTTTAATTCTTGTCCACGCAGCTTGGGTAGCTTTATGGTCGGTAACTTTGTCTTCCTCGTGAAGAGCATCAGTTCAGTTTATGTGGGATTTACTCCCAATCCGCATGATTTGGCCCATTCATTGAACTTGGTAAGTGCCCCCTCCTGATGGTATCCATAAAGGGTCCTGATACCAGAAGCACTACATCGTCTGCGTATGCTGTAGCCTGTACCCCTCCTCCGTTTAGTTAATGTAAAATTTTGTCCATGTTTACCAGCCAAAGTAGAGGGGACAGTACTCCCCCCTGAGGTGTGACTCTGCTCACATATCTTGTGAGGTTATCGCCACCCAGGGTTGCTGTTATCTTCCTGATCCTTAGCATAGTGGCGATCCATGTACTAATGTATCCCTCAACATTCATTTCATTGAGAGAGTCCAGGATGGAGCTCGCGTTGACGTTGTTGAAAGCCCCTTCTATGTCTAAGAAGGCCGCCATAGTGAATTGTTTATGCTCTAAGGAAGTCTCTATCTTACGGACCACTTCGTGCAGTGCTGTGTCGGTAGATTTTCCCTTTGTGTACGCATGCTGTGCTTTTGATTGGCTGAGCTCAATTTTTTTTCTTATGTGGATGTCTAGTATTATTTCTAGCGATTTGAGTGTGAAGGGTGTGAGGCTGATGGGTCTGTTGTCCTTCGCCAGGACGTGCCCTCTTCGACCCAGTTTGGGTATGAAGATTATCTTAGCCTCTCTCCACGATATTGGTACGTAGCTTCATGTCAGACAGTCCCTAAAAATATCTAGCAGACCAAAGGATCGTTTCGTCACCCATGGTTTGAAGCATTTTAGTTATGATACCGTCCAGACCTGGACTTTTGTATTGTAATATGCTCATATATCGCGGGTATACTGTACCCATCAATAATTCAACCACAACATATAATTGTATAAATGTAAACTAAGCAACGACACTTTGTCGTTACGTAAACAAAGCTGAAGTACCCAGCGCATTTCAAGTGCACCGAAATATGATCGCACTTGAACGTAGCGGGCAACAGCCAGAGCCTAGTCAGCATAACTGCAGACTTTGACAATATACATAAGATACCATGTGCATATAACTCTCTGCTCAGCAGCAACGTACCCGTTGCTTTACATAAACACAATTATGTACTTTATATAAAATGCTGCTCTGCCGACGGCTTCGCCGACGTAGCAACGCGCAGCCTTAGCTATGTATAGTTTTAAGAACCAATGTACGAATTATTATGAAATAAACTGGACTTCGACACAGACGTGTCGAAGCAGCTAAAACACAAAAACATTTGGTCTTTTGAACGGGACATTTAACATTACATGGCGACCGTGAAGCTATACCTAAATAGCTAAAACCTGCAGACGAGTGAAATCAACTACAATTGGAGGTGCAGCAGCGGCAGCAGCAACAACAATCAGCGGCAGCAGCAACAAAAATCAGCGGCAGCAGCAACAACAATCATCGGCAGAACACATACTAAAATTGGAAATGATACAGAGAAAGTGGCTGCAAATACTGAGTAAGTAGAGGTGATGAGCAATGCCTAAAAATAGGCGCAGTGGAGTACAAAAAAGGCTTAAGGAAAGAAAAGCCAAACTCCTAAAACTGTTATTTGCCCCCAACACAACAATTAGTTGGGAAGCAGGCAATAAAATACAGGCTGAAATCGACAATATCGAGTCGATTCAGCAAAAATACAAAAGCTCAACCTCTACAAATGAAATTTCTCCTAAGAATATAAATTTAACAAACTCAAAAGTATTTCAACCAGCGCCACAGAAAAATCACATAATCACCAAACCGGAGAAACAATGCCCGACGGACTGCCGTGGACCACTAGAGTCGCCGCATTGTAGCTATACATGCTGCAACAGGACCAGCACCGGCGCCCCAACTGCCTGTGAGAAGACAACCACCGGCGCCCAACCAGCCTGTGCGAGGACCAGCACCGGCACTTTTTCAAGCTAAGTCAACTGCGGGGACCGGCAGCGCTACAGAGAGCGCTCAACTTAATTTTAAAAATAAAATAATTTTGTTAATCAATTTTAAGAAAATTTTGTGAAATGTAAATATATGTTTGTAATACTGAGCGATAATTGCGTTGCTCGTAATAGAGTATGGCCTGTGAAGCCATGCGAAACATTAGACAGGAGATCACTGCGTTGATCGAATAGAAAAAAATATTAATACAAAATTTTTTTTTAACAAAAAAATCAAATAAATAGTCATAACTAAAATTAAAGAATTTTTTCATGATAAATAATTCAATCACTTTCTTACAAGCTTCAGAAGATCTTGTAATAAATAATAGTCGAAATATAAATAATCAATCAAACATACCCAAGATGGGATTAGTAGACGTTAAGTCAGTGGATTCCACTGCTAACGTTATAAATAAAGTAGAATCGAAAAACATAGATTTAGAACAAACAAATATATTGCTGATAATCAAAGTTGTTATAATGTGTGCAATTTGCTTTTATAAAATATATAAAGTGCATAATAAATGCTTAAAGAAAAGATTTATGAGCCAGGCAAATGACTTGGACAAAATATAAACTTGCACAGCACAAACAACAATGATTCATCGTAATTGAATATTGTAACTTTAAGAAAATGAATAAATAAAGCTTATAAAAAAATATTTTGACTACAAATGGCCACGCTAAGAGCGATTAGGGAAGTGTACGATAGGGATGCTTATTTTAGAGAAAGAATTGAACAATTAGTCTCAACGACTCCGATAAGCATCAACCAGTTAGAATACCTATACATACAAACTTACAATTTAGAATCTTCAGAATTAATACATTGCACATATACTCAAAAGGCAATAGTATTAACCACCATTCCAGGTGTACAGGTCAGATCGGCTATAAATTATCATCCAATACTAGGTCGAACACTAGTGATGATGGTCTTTCTAAAATAGCCACTGAATATATAGAAACCCTTAAACAAACAATTTATACTTTATTTCCAGTTTTTGAAATACATATTAGGATTAAGTCTTAACAGGTACTGTTAAAGTACAATACCACTTAATTACGTAGCCTATTGTTATTAATGGATTGGAATAAAACAATCAGCACAATTGGCGAGCTACGATCCAAATCTGAAAGTTCATTTAAGTGCCTTAACAAAAGCGCACCCATAACTAATGACACTAAGCTCAAACATATTAGGGTACTGATAACAACATTTAATTCAGTACGCCAAATAATTCTTGACAACTTAAAGCAATTCACGTCTTTACAGTTGACTCAAGTAAAAGACGTACTTAAACGACAGAAAGAAAATCTTATATATGTTGCGGAACGGCACAAGTTGCACATTCTAGTTCCCAATACTTTACATTTTCCGGCTGAGTTTGATGAATCAGTTTTACTGGAATCAGAATCAATCAACTCAGATACCAATACAGAAGAGAAAGATCAACATGATCTAACACTCCCAGCGGTATCAACAATACCAGAATTATCAGAATTTTTTAACACTGATACAAACTCAAGCGTAATAGAACAAAAACCTATTACCATGACTGACGAATCAGCTGCCCAAAGGGCATATATAAAAGAAATATCGCATGCTGTACCAGAATTCGATGGAAAGAAGATCCATCTCCAACGATTTATTACAGCAATTAAATTGGTCAACCTAACAAAGGGACCTTATGAAGAAATTGCAATCGAAGTAATTAAATCAAAGATCATTGGTTCAACCCTCTATAAAATTCAAGATGACACAACCATCAATGCAATCATTACGAAATTGCAAGAAACAATTGTCGGCGAAACATCCGACGTAGTGAAAGCAAAAATGGCCAATGTTTACCAAAAGGGAAAAACAGCCACGCAATTAACAAATGAAATTGAAAATTTACGAAAGTTGCTTGAATCTTCGTATATCGATGGGGGATTGAAATCGGAACATGCAGATAAATTTAGCACTAAGGAAGCCATTAGTGTCATGATTAAAAATTGTGAACATGGCAAGCTAAAGACCATATTGGAAGCCGGGACATTTAAAACAATGAATGAAGCCATCAGCAAGTACATCCATTGCAGTACAGAAATGACTGGCAATGCAAGTTCAGTGTTATACGCTCAAATAGGACACGCCTCCCGAGGTAATAACTTTAGAGGTAATTACCGAGGTAGAGGAAGTAACTCAAATGGACGTGGTTACTATCGTAATAATTCTAACAATTACGGTAACTAAAATAACAATAATGGCAGTAAGTAAAGTTCATACCATCAATTTTAGTCTCAATATTTTCGTAACATTCAAAAACGTATCTACAAACAAAAACTTAGTATTTTTAATAGATACAGGTGCAGATATCTCAATACTCAAAGAAAATTCTGATGTCTATCATGACATTCAAACTAATAATACAATAGATATTCAAGGCATAGGGGAAGGCATTATAAAATCTAAAGGCCTAGCCTCTATAGAGCTACAAACACATAAATATATAATTCCACACAATTTTCACATCCTCAAGTTAAACTTACCATGTGATGGAATAATAGGCATTGACTTTATTAAAAGATTCAATTGCCAAATAGATCTTAAGCCATCGGAAGATTGGTTTATACTTAGACCTAATAATTTAAATTTCCCAATTTATGTTCCCATAACATACAGCTCTGGTAACAACTCAATACTTCTACCAGCAAGATCCCAAGTAGTCCGAAAAATATAAATTAATTCAAAAGAGGAAAACATGTTGATTCCTAATCAAGAAATTCAATACGGTATATTCATTGCAAATACAACTCATCAAAATACATTTGTCCGTTTACTTAATACAACAAGTACCGATCAATTGATCAACGTTGATAAAATAAAATATGAACCACTTTCGAACTACGATGTAGTCCAAAATAACAAAGACACAAGAGAAAAAACTGTCGTACCTCAATTAGCCAAAAATTTCCCAAAACAATTCAAAACGCAGTTAGTAAACCTATGCACCAAATATAGTGATGTATTTGGACTTGACACCGAATCAATCACAACAAATAATTTTTATAAACAAAATTTGAGATTGAAAGATAATGAACCAATATACATTAAGAACTATCGAAGCCCACATAGCCAAGTTAATGAAATACAACAAGCCGATCAGTCGAGCGGGCGCGACAGGTGGATACCCTGTGCAGGTCTTAAAATAAAAGTATTTTGGAAAAGTATTTTAATTATAGTGGAATTACTTTGCATGTAGTCTGGCAACACCCCATGTTTCTTTCTCTTACACACAGCTGTTATTATATTGCGCGCCAAACCATTTATTTTTGAAATATAAGGCAATGTCTATATATATGGTTTTTGGTAATTCAGAAAATTTAAGTTATTTTAATACTATGATAGAAACGTAGAATTGTCAACCATACGTGTTAGCAATCGAAAATATAAATTAATATAATAATAGTAATTATTCTGTTTGTCAGTGCTGGACAGCTCCCAGACTGTTGTAGGATAGTGTTGGACAACTGGCCAATTATAATGAAATAATGGCAAGAAATGAAATTCCCTAATATCTCTTTTATGTGTGGGTCGATCGCTATGAAACTTGCATCAAATTGCTTAGCGTTGTCGTACTGTCAATTTAAGCTGTGTTATCTCAACGAAGATGAGTGTAAACAGTCGCAAATACATTCACGGGAGGAAGACAAGGCGAGCGATAGTGCAAAGAAGATTGTCATATGTGCTCTCGCTCTTGCCAACAACTATGAAATAATGTTAATAATAGAAATTCTTTAATATCTCCTTTATTTGTGGGTCGATCGCTATGAAACTTTTAGCAAATTGCTTAGCGTGGTTATTCTGTTCATTTGTTTATGTATTATCTTAACAAACATGCGTGTTAACAATCGCTAATATTAATTTACTTTACAATGTATAGTTCTGAGTGTAGCCGATGGATGGCGCCACATGTCACATGACACAATGCGCCACACAGCGGGCGACACCGCAAATCATCAGATTATCATATGCTTTCTCGTTTGTGAAAATGGAATTTTGTTATGCTCTCTCGCTTTTGCCAAAAAATGGAATTAAAACAAATTCCTTAATATCTCCCTTATTTATGGGTCGATCGCGATGAAACTTGCAGCAAATTGCTCAGCGTGAGTTATACTTCAACTTTCAGTAATGTTAGGCTGAATTATCTTGGAATTTGAGGTCTTCTACTATTTGCGTGGGCGGGGGGTGAGATATCGCAAAATGAAAATAAACTTGATCTGCGTATGGTATTCAGGAACCTACATTCCAAATTTGAAGTCTCTAGCTCTTATAGTTGCTGAGATCCACGCGTTCATACAGACGGACGGACAGACGGACAGACAGACGGACAGGTGTCAATCGACTCGGCTATTGATACTGATTCAGAATATATATACTTTATAGGGTCGGAGATGCCTCCTTCTGCCTGTTACATACATTCACACAAATTCATTATACCACTTTTGCCCATTTTCAATGGGCACAGGGTATAAAAACAAGTTGGAAAACTGATCTCTGACGGAATTGTCGAACCGTCTGTGTCTGAATACAACAGCACACTTTTACTGGTTCCAAAGAAAGCCCTTCCAGGCTCAGAAGAAAAGAAATGGCGATTAGTAATTGACTACCGTCAAATTAATAAGAAACTATTGTCTGATAAATTTCCACTACCAAGAATTGATAATATTTTGCATCAACTAGGTAGAGCTAAATATTTTTCATGCCTTGACTTAATGTCAGGTTTTCATCAAATAGAACTTGAAGAAATCTCAAGAAATATAACGTCTTTTTCTACGAGCAATGGCTCTTATCGCTTCACGCGATTACCATTTGGTTTAAAAATAGCGCCAAATTCATTTCAGAGAATGATGACTATAGCATTTTCTGGTCTTGAACCTTCTCAAGCATTCCTTTATATGGATGATTTAATAGTCATTGGTTGTTCCGAAAAACATATGTTTAAAAACTTAACCGATGTTTTTGACAAATGTAGGAAATATAACCTGAAATTACATCCTCAAAAATGTTTATTTTTTATGCATGAAGTGACTTTTCTTGGTCATAAATGCACTGACAAAGGAATCTTGCCAGATGACAAGAAATACGACGTCATAAAAAATTACCCAGTCCCACACGATGCGGACAGCGCTAGACGTTTCGTTGCATTTTGCAACTATTATAGAAGATTTATTAAAAACTTCGCGGATTATTCCCGCTATATTACAAATTTATGTAAAAAGAACGTAGAATTCGTATGGACACCTCAATGTCAACAAGCTTTCGACTACTTAAAAGAAAATTTAATGAGTCCAACATTATTACAATACCCAGATTTTAGCAAAGAATTTTGCATAATCACGGATGCAAGCAAACAAGCGTGTGGAGCGGTTTTAACTCATAACCATAACGGACTCCAACTTCCAATTGCATACGCATCACGAGCATTTACAAAGGGTGAACGTAATAAAAGTACAACAGAACAGGAATTAGCAGCAATTCATTGGGCAATTACTCATTTTCGACCATATATTTATGGCAAACATTTCTTAGCTTAAACTGACCACAGACCATTAACTTATTTATTTTCTATGATCAATCCAAGTTCCAAATTAACACGCATGCGGCTCGAATTAGAAGAGTACGATTTCACAGTAGAGTATCTAAAGGGTAAAAATAATTTCGTGACAGACGCCCTCTCTCGGATAACTATATCCAAACTAAAAGATTTACAAAGTAAAGTCCTGAAAGTAACTACCAGGCAACAAAGTAGACAAAATAAACCCTGCGCAGGAAATGAAAAAGTAGAACTGTCTGCCTGCAATCTACTGAAAAAGCTTCAAAGCCCAACGTATATGAAGTCATCAAGAATGACGAAGTTCGTAAAGTAGTGACCTTGTATGTAAAAAATATGCTATGTTTCTTTAAACATGGTAAGAAAATTACAGCAAGATATGATGTTAGCGATTTATATACTAATGGAACTCTTGACTTAGGTCAGTTCTTCCAAAGGCTTGAAACGCAAGCCGGTATACATAAAATCAGCCAACTCAAAGTGGCACCGTGGGACAATATCTTTGAACATGTTTCAATAGATAATTTTAAGAAAATGGGCAATAAAATATTGAAAACATTAAGAGTAGCGCTACTCAACCCGGTGACCCTAATAGAAAAACAAAAAGATAAAGAAGCTATATTGTCTACATTCCATGACGATCCAATACAAGGAGGTCATACAGGCATTACAATAACCTTGGCCAAGGTCAAAAGACATTATTTTTGGAAAGGTATGACTCGAGATATTACCGAGTACATACGAAAATGCCAGAAATGCCAAAAAGCAAAAACAACTAAGCATAATAAGACCCCATTAACAATAACTGATACACCTATAAATGCTTTCGATAGAGTGATAGTGGACACTATTGGTCCATCTATTATCTGAGAATGGCAATGAATATGCAGTCACGCTAATATGTGACTTGACTAAATATTTAGTTGCCATTCCAGTTGCAAATAAAAGCGCAAATACTGTCGCAAAAGCAATTTTTGAATCATTTATTCTGAAGTACGGTCCAATGAAGACGTTCATTATGGACATGGGAACAGAATATAAGAATTCAATTATAAATGACTTGTGCAAATATTTAAAAATTAAAAATATAACATCAACTGCACACCACCACCAGACAGTTGGAACAATAGAAAGAACTTTTAATGAATACATACGATCTTATATATCGGTTGATAAAACTGATTGGGACGTATGGCTTCAATATTTTGTTTTTTGTTTAAACACGACCCAATGGCACATAATTATTGTCCATAAGAGCTAGTATTTGGTAAAACAAATAATTTACCAAAACATTTTAATAGTATAGATAACATAGAAACTTTATATAATATAGATGATTACGCTCAAGAAAGTAAGTATAGATTAGAGGTAGCTTACAAACGAGCTAGAATTATGATAGAAGAACATAAGAAAAAGAATAAGGAATTATATGACCAGAAAACAAGAAATATAGATTTATCAATAGGTGATAAAGTTTTGCTAAGAAACGAAACAGGTCATAAGTTAGATTCTAAATATACTGGTCCGTATAAAGTAACGGAAATAAGAGAAAAATATAACATTATAATAACAGATAATAAAAACAAAAGGCAAACAGTTCATAAAGATAGATTAAAAATTTATATTTCATAATCATTTTAGTATGGCCATACATAGATATAAATATTTTTTCGTAATTTCATTTTCTTTATTGTTATTAAATACGATTTAAAAACAAAATATATAATAACAAAAATACATTCTTACTTGCAAACTTAAATACAAAAAAAATAAAATTTTAAAAAATAAAATAATAAATATAAATAACTTCACTAGGTTACGTTATTTTTCAAAAGGAGGGAGATGTAATATGCTCATATATCGAGGGTATACTGTACCCATCAATAATTCAACCACAACATATAATTGTATAAATGTAAACTAAGCAACGACACTTTGTCGTTACGTAAACAAAGCTGAAGTACCCAGCGCATTTCAAGTGCACCGAAATATGATCGCACTTGAACGTAGCGGGCAACAGCCAGAGCCTAGTCAGCATAACTGCAGACTTTGACCATATACATAAGATACCATGTGCATATAACTCTCTGCTCAGCAGCAACGTACCCGTTGCTTTACATAAACACAATTATGTACTTTATATAAAATGCTGCTCTGCCGACGGCTTCGCCGACGTAGCAACGCGCAGCCTTAGCTATGTATAGTTTTAAGAACCAATGTACGAATTATTATGAAATAAACTGGACTTCGACACAGACGTGTCGAAGCAGCTAAAACACAAAAACATTTAACATTACAGTATGGCTCAAAGGTACTTATAGCCCATATAAGTTTGTCCTTTGTGATTAATTCGCTGCTACGCTCTCTGCAGCTGATGCTTACTGAGGGTATAGCACTTTCCTCTTCTGTATTTCCTGGGAAATGCGTATCTACCAGTACCTTCAATGATTCAATGCTCGTCATTGTGCTACTGCCGTCTGCGTAGTTTAGAAGACTGGGATTGCTGTGTTCTTTGGACAGGACTTTTGCAATTCTAGCCGTTTTCTTGATGTTTTCGATTGATTCACAGTACTTAGCCCAAGATTCCTTCTTTGCTTTATACAGCGCTTGTTTGTATACCTTTAATGCATCTTTGTATGGTTGCCACTCCTTACTAGCGTAACTATGGTTAAAAGCTTTCCTGGCTTTCTTCCTTAATTTGCTCAGCTCCTGATTCCACCAAGTGGGGTACCGCTTTCTGGCGTACGTTACAGGGCTTGAGGATGTGTATGCTCTCATTAGTGTTTGGTTGAATTTACCCACTTCATCCTCTATTTCCTTTACGGAGAGTAGCTTTTACTTACACGATTTATCACTTTGGATTGGGCAACCTTTGCAAAGTTGTCCCAATCCGTCTTACGGGGATTACGTAACTTAGATGCTTTACTTGAAGTTGCTTCAATGTTAAAGCTGTCTTCAGACGGTCCCTTTTTGAGTGCCACTTTTTGTTAAAAAAGCCATCGCTCTCGTGTGAACACACGAGATTTTATTGCTTCGGTCAAAAAGCGAAGCTGACCGATGAAAATAGAACGCGTTCTATTGCCTGCCTTTTTTTGCGTCGGTCAAATGCCTACTAGATTGACGAAATTTGTGAGTAATCTGTGAGTAAAAAACCGATGGTATTTTTGTTTGTCAACCGATGCAAATATTGTGAATGGCAACTTTTTTCGTCGGTCAAAAAGTGGCACTCAAAAAGGGACCGTCTGAAGACAGCTTAAACATTATATATCTATGGTCAGAGAAAAGTGGCGCATAGATACTCTCCAGTTGCTTATGTTCAGGACTTCTTCCCAACCTTGATACTCCTCGTTGCTTGGGAATATGAAGGTCGGTGTACTACCCCGGTTACATATGTTAAGGTTATTAGAGATTAAGTAATCGAAAAGAGACTCACCTCGATCGTTTATCTCTGAGCTGCCCCACACTGTGTGTCTGCTATTTGCGTCGCAGCCCAGCAAGTGATAGTTTTATTTGGTCTAGCCTTTGTGATGAGCTGTTCCACTAGTACTGTTGGTGCCGGCTCCTCGTGTGGCATGTAGACGGAGGTGATTAGAATTTCCTTTCCTTTGTGTAAGCCGACTCTGACGACTGTCAGGTCCTCATTGCTTAGACTGGGGAGAAAAAGTGCTTTAAATGGCTTTTTAATAATGATACACGCCCTCGGCCTACCTGTTGAGTTTGTGTAAAATAAGTCATAACCAGGATTCGCTAGTCCTCTGACAATCTTTTTACGAGTTCATGGCTCCTGAACTAAGCCGATGTCAATGTCCTCCTCACGGAGGAGGACAAGCAGATTATCTGAAGCGATTATGCTGCAGATTGATCTGGACGACCTTCGGCATTATTGTGTCGTATTTTGTTGGATGTCGCACTCGGCATCCTGCTTTTCCGAGAGAAGAAGATCCCCCAGCAATCCGCTGGTGTCCTCCACTTCCTCTTGGATATTATCCGGTGGCCCATTCTTGAAGACCTTGACCTTGGCCTTCCGCACCCCATACCACAGTCTGTGGTCCTTCGACTCCAGCTGAGCCAGACATTCCTCATTAATTAATAACAGGAATGGCTGGCTAGCCTTCATCTCCTGTTCCGCCTTTAGGACCACCCAGTCGTCGGTCTTGACGTCTGGGTTCATCACCTGCAGCGTTCGGATCAGTTTGGAATGGTCCACCTGACCCTTCGGCAACCAAATGCGCGCCCTTGGGCGACGAGGGATATCCCTGACCGGGATGAGCTTGATGCTAAGCCCATCCCAAGCTTTGCCAATATTAGCAACGCATTCTGTCAGGAACGCCCTCGCCCTCTCGTCCGCACACGGGATCACCCTGTGCCCTCTGATGGTGGCTTAGGAGTCTTAGGTCGGGATGGAGCTCCCTAGCCCGGCTAGGACGTGGTCCATCACCAGATCAGAGAGTTTGGTCTCCACCTCACCCCACTTCTCCGCTAGCAGCTTGCCGTCTGCGTTTAGCTCGTCCACCAGCGCCATAGCTAGGTTATCTTTGGCCACCTCACTGAAAAGCCGAGCCTCGACATTACCAAATGAGGTGAGTCTGGGAGCTCCGAGCGCATCCCTTGCTCTCTTTGGCGCATTGTGCCCCTCCTCTTGGGACCTGTTGCGCTTATTTTTGGCTGGCTAGACTTAGCCTAAATTAGATTGGTGTTACATAGTTTGCAAAATGGAGATATGCTTTTGTTTATATAGTGTTGGCTTGTAAGTTTTGAGTGTCCTAAACGGAGTCGTATGATTTTAATTTGGTCTAGTCCGGTTATATTATCTTTAATGGTCTGGGAGAGATAATCCGTGAGGTTTAGACAGTTTTTATTCATATTTTTTGTATAATATTGTACAGTATGATATGCTATTTTTTGTTGTTTATTAAGGTGATTCTTTAAGAGTCTGTGTATGTCTTTCGGATTAAAATTTGGTGTAATTATAAGTGGCATCTTTGCAGCGGATTTTGATGCTTGGTCAGCAAGCTCGTTACCTTTAATAAGAGAGTGGCCAGGACCCACATAAGTATGAATTTTGGTGAATAATATGTCAGTAGAGATCTTATCTTCGTTGGGTATATGTTGGAGTTATTGGTGTTAGATATTGCATCCAGAGATGACAATGAATCTAAACAAATGAGAAATTGACCTTTTTTGTTTTTAAGGAGATCTATTGCTTCTAGGATTGCTATAATTTCTGCTGACATTACTGTGGAGCAATGGGGGAGTAGTCCTGATTTTATGATAGTTTTATCTGTTGTTATTGCGAAACAGGTTGTGTTATTTGTTTGCGAGCCGTCAGTAAATATAAAGCAATGGTTTTCGTATTGTTCTCTAATTTGTAGAAAGCATTTTTGATAAATAAGAGGGTTTGAACTTTGCTTTTGATGAAGTCTTAGGTCAGTTAGAATGAGATTTTTTGGAAACGACCAAGGAGGTTTAATATTAAATGTTTTAGAAGGGAAGTAAGGAATGTCATAGATGTTATTGTTTTCATTATTGTTGATGGTGTTTGTTTACTATTTTTGTTGTTTTTGATTATTTCAAATAGGGGAGTATTACGTGAATTTAAAAGATTATTATAGAGTGAAGCTGTGAGATAGTCTGGTTTCAAGATCCGAAATTGTTGCTTCGTATAACATATTTTTTGTTGGTGTAGTTCGAAATGCTCCAAGTGAAAAACGTATTGCTGAGTTAAATGGACTTCTTAACTTGCTAAGTGTTGTTTTGGGGACATGACCATAGATAAACAGGGCAAAATCTATCTTTGAAATAAATAGTGATTTTGTTATATTGATTAATGTATGAGTGTTGCAGTTAAATTTTTGGCTTGATAGACATTTCATAATGTCGAGTTTTTTTGACAGTGAGTTTTTTAAGGTTTCAATGTGTGTATGCCAGTTGAATTTATTATTAAATAGGACACCAAGTATTTTTAGGGAAGTTACTTCAGGAATTGGTATTTCATGACAGGATGCTGTACAATTGCAATTATGTTTTCTACATTTATTTAGTTGTTTGCATTTATTTATAGATAAAGTTGCACCCGAGTAGGTACACCATTCATTTATTTTCGCAAAGACGGTATCTAAGTTGATATTTGTGTTTTTTTCGTTTCTTTTAAAATTAATGAATAATTGGAAGTCGTCTGCATATGCGCAAAATTTTATATTTTTATGAATAGAGATTATGTTGGCGACTTTGTTATATGCAATCAGAAAAAGAATCACCGAGAGAGGTTATCCTTGCGGAATTCCGTTTGATAGTGGGTATATATCGGACATGTTGGATCCTACTCGAACTTGAATTTCTCGCTTAGTCATAAAGTTTTTAATATAATTTATAGTTTTGTATCCTATCTTCCATGCATGAAGTTGATCTATGATGGTATGAATGCCTATTCTATCAAATGCCTTCGAAAAATCGAGAGAAATTATTTTCATATGGCTTTTGCGTGTGATTGTTTTCGTTATCAGATGGTCTGCATAAATCAGAGCATCTGTAACCGATTTACCTTTCTTGAAGCCTATTTGGTTTGGGTGTAAGAGATTTTTTTTTATAAGTAGCCACCATAACCGTTTTGCGATGATTTTTTCTAAAACTTTCGCTAGACAACAGTTAAGGGAAATTGGTCTATAGGATTCGGTTTTTAATTTATCTGCTGTAGGTTTTAGAACGGGAATTGTTAGATTTATTTTATACGTTTGTGGGATAACTGTATTAAAAATGTTGTTATACATTTAAAGGATTCTTTTCTTGAGTTTAATGGATGAGTTTTTTATCATAGGATAAGAAATTCTGTTTAATCCTGGCGTTGTACCCTTAAGGGATTGAAGGGCTGTTGAGATTTCAGAACAGGTTATTTTCTGTTCTATTTGTGAAGCAAATGGGCAGGGATAGTAATTGTGTTGATTAATATTTTATTTGCAATTTATGAATTTTGTGTTAAAATTTTTATCTTCTGAAGTTTCTGATCAGTATTTGGCAAAATTATTTGCAATTGCTTTCCTACAAAGTGTGTTTTGATTGTTTGCTGGATTGTTTATACAATGTATTGTTTTTGCAGGATTTAATCCACAAAATCGTCGGATATTGGACCATATTTTCGAGTTAGGGGTGGATGGTTGTATTTTCGTTGTAAATTTTCTAATTGATTCATTTTTTGTTAACTTTAATTCTCTCCTAAAATGGGCATTTGCTTTTTTGAAATTTAGAATATTTTCTTTTGTGATGTTCTTTTGTAGAATTCGCCAAGTTTTTATTTTATTGTATCTAAGAGTATCAAGGTGTTTGTTCCACCAAGGGACTTAGTATTTAAAGGATTTTGGGGATGATTGTGGAATGCTGTAGTGGGCGCTTTGCAAAATTATTTTGTATACGTTAGCATTTTCTTTATTTGAATTGTCGCTGTTTAAAATTCTGTTGCTGATGTACTCTGTAAGTTTTTCAAACTGTGCCCAGTTTGCCTGTTTTATCCTGAAGTGTGGTCTACTAGTGTTTTCAGTGTTGTTTTGGGAAAAAGCTGAGATAATAATTGGAAAGTGGTCGCTTCCATGGAGATCGTTTAATATATTCCATTTAATATCGGGTATAAGGTCAGGTGAGGAAAAAGAGAGGTCTATGTGAGCCAGTGTATTGTGTGTACTAAAATGTGTAGGTGATTTGTCGTTTAGGAGTGAAAAATTTGTGTTGTCTAGAAATGTATCTATTGTTTTCCCACGAGTATTACATGAGGGTAAGCCCCATTTTGTATGCCAACTATTGAAGTCACCAGTGACTATTATTGATGATTTTTTAATATTGATTACGTTGTCCAAATTTTGGTAGAAAAAATTAATTGATGGGGAAATATATGTTGATACTATGGTAATTCTTTTTTTGTATCTATTTCCATTGCTAGAGCTTCGAAATCATTTATTAGATTTATTTGTGTAAACTTAATTGATTTGTGAATAAGGAGTGCAACTCCTCCAAATCTATTTGATGCTATATTAGTGATCATATTAAAATTTATGGGTATGGGTATATGTTGGTTTTTGTAAATGTGAGTTTCTTGTAGCCAAATAATTTGTGGTGTATGTTGTTAAATTATAATAAGCAGTTCACTATAATTGTTTAAGTATCTTTTAATGTTCCATTGGAGAGTGGATAGTTGCGTTAAGGAGCCAAGTTTAGTTTTACTGGTAATGAGTAGTTATATATAATGTGTAAGCCATTTTTTTTTTATTGTGAACTTTTTTATTGTTCTTTTGGTTTTGGTCTGAGCGTAGCTGACAATCAAAGTAAGAGGGAATTCCTGCGTTCCAGCCGAAAGTTGTCTGAAAAAATTCTCTTTGATTGTCAGCCACGCTGAGACCGGAATATTTTACATAAAATTATGATGACTTATGCATTATTTGATCTATATCAGAATCTGAGCTTAAGTTTTGCTGGCGAGTTTTTGGTTTGGTTTGAGAATTTTATTTTAAAGATTTTGTTTGGTTTTTTACAGGGATTCAAACCGTAACCGAAACCGTAACCGTTAACCGGTATTAACCGATTAAAATTGGGAACCGTAACTGAAACCGTAACCGAAACGATATTTTTTTTCAACACCGCAACCGAAAAACCGAAATTCGTCAAACCGAAATAACCGTTTCGAAACCGATTCATATATAACGGTTTGTTTCGGTTCTAGCTTGCAAAAAAATCCTCAAAAATACCTAAAACTCGCTAAATTTGTTTCTTAAACATAAGCGTCTGGTGGTCTGAAAATGAAAAAAAATTTCCTGACTTATATGATTATTAAAAGTTGTCCTTGCGGTCCCACCCACTCAAGTTAGCGTCGAACGCCTCTTTTCTGGAGTCAAATTTATAATGAATACCTTAAGGAACAAATTGAACAATAAAACATTAAATAAATTGTTATTTATTTTTAATATTGACCTAATTTTTGAATATTGAGCTTATTAATTTTAAGTTAAAATAGAAGGATCTGTTGAAAATGTATTGCTGTATAATAAATTTGCGTATAAAATTAAATGAATGAATGAATATGAATATTAAAGTATAAAAAAGGCGTCTTTTTCAAAATACTTTTTTTTATAAACCGAAATGATACCGGTATTTTGAAACCGAAACTTAGGAATAACGGTGAACCGTTACGAAACCGATATAAAAAAATTATCGTAACCGTAAACCGAAAACCAAAACCCGACCATAACCGAAACCGTAACTGAAACCTTTATTCCTTTCGGTTTGAATCCCTGGTTTTTAAGTTGTGTAAGCTTACATTTGGGTGTATTTCTAGGTAGTATTGAAATTTGGTTATTACGAGTAGCTTATTTTGTATTGGGAGTAGGTGCTTTGATGACGACAATTGCATCCAAGTCAGAGTAAGATATTCGGTCCCTGTTGTTATTATTTGTTTGTTTTTGGTTTATGTTAATGTCCGTTTTGGAATTTCCTTCTGTTTCAGTATGAGTTGATGTTTTTGAGGTGGTGTTTTGCTTGATTGGGATATTGTTGTGAGTCCCTCCTTGTGCCTTAAATTATATATGGTATATGTTGTCTTCAGATCCGTTTTTTGTAGAGTCTGTATGGCTACAATTTCCTGTTTTTCTATTAAAACTGGGCATTTTTTGTCAATGGATGAGTTTTTGTTGTTAGTGTACTTTTTAGCTGAGCAATTTATGCAGGTTTGTTCATTTTTGCAGGTGTTCTTGTCAGCAGATTCGGTATGTTGTTCTTGTCCACATTGTATGCATGTTTTTTTGCTTTTACATATATTTTGGGTATGTCCGAATTTCAGGCAATTATTACAGCGCATTGGTAAGGGTATGTATGGTCTTAGTTCTTTCATATCCAATGGGGATGTATTCGGGAAGGGTATGTGTAGCAAAGGTAAGAATTATTAATCGCGTTTCAATTATGTTGTCGTCTTTCTTTTTCTTTATTTTTCTTACTTCACTTATTGAGTGAACTTTCAATTCTTTTAATATTTCCTCTTCTCCAATGTTTCTTAATTCGTTTGAGTATATTATGCCTTTGCATTGTTTGAGAGTATTGTGCTCAGTAACCGAAACAGTGATTGGGCCGTTAGTTTTAAGAGCTTATCAGCTTGTTTTTGATC